>JACGWO010000002.1:44617450-45217450 GCA_034509735.1 Sesamum alatum | reverse complement strand
TCTGGTCATGTTATATATTCTTGCTTGGGTCTGTCTCTGAGTGGCTTGTGCTCCGGACCCCCTCGCACCCCCATCAGTAGTGTGGTCACCATCTCTGTTACCAGTGCCTCTACCCCTACCTCTGCCTCTGCCTCTCTCAACTCCTCGGCCACTGCTCCCAATACTGCTTTGACTTTGGGTCTCTCTGGACGCACTTCCACCTAAACTTGTGGTCTGACTGGGACAATCTCTAGATATGTGTCCTCTACCTCCGCAGTTATAACAAATCCTGGGTATAGCATCTGGTCCCTAACACTGTCCTGAATGTCGCCTCCCACAAGTAGAACAACTAGAAGTGAAAGCTGACCCCCTGCTGTAACTCTGTCCAGCTCCCCTACCTGATCCAATAGAAGGCATAGTAAACGAACTGCGCTCGATCGAACCTCTATTGAAACCCATTGGTCCACTGAACCTCGGTCCACTACTTCCTTGAAAAGCAGGTCCACCACGCGAAAAGTTCCCTCCTCCTGCAGAAAATGATCGACCCGTTCCCCTCTTGGTCAACCTACTCGACTACCCCACCGCATATGTTGATTTTCTCTTTTCTTCCATGTTCTTCTTCTCTTCGGTTACAGCCTCTTCCATTCGAACCGCTGACTCAACAAGAGTTTTGAAATTCGTAATTCTAACTGTCAAACCTTTTGTTTTATGTCCGTCGTAGCCCCTGCTCAAAACGGTAACAACGATCCTCCTATGTCGCTATTGCTTCTGGTGCATACTTGACTAATGCAGAAAATTTCATGAATTTTAACTAATGGATGGATCTGTTTATTAAACAGAAATAAACATCAGACGTACTAAATGTAATTTATTAAATCTACGTACGATTATACCAAACCAAGATAGAGTGATGTTAATTATCCTAAAAAGATATTAATGAATTTGGTCATCAATCCATACGGTACGGAAAAAATACTTGTTCAATTGATGAAAATGAAGAAAATATTAATTAATTAAATATCCGAAAAGAACGGCCAGCTCAAGGTTTATAAAATTGCTCAAAAGATGATGGTAAAGTATAATTATTCATGACTAGCAAATTGCGCACATAAAATGAATTATTTCATACATTATTAATAACAACTATTTAAAAACTATAGTAAATCAACCATATTACGTTCAATTTAAATCAATGCAAAAACTTAAATTTTGATCACAATTAATCAACATCTGTCACGATTTTACCCATGGCTAAAGCATTTACCATAGTTTTTATTAGGGTTAAATGCAAACACCTCCCAAAAGTTTGAGGTGTTTTCCACTTTGCCTCCCAACCGTTTTTTTTACACTCGATCATCCAATTTTTGATTTTTTAGCACTTTGCCCTCTTTTTCAGTTTTCGGGGAATAGAATAAGAATATTCCGAGGGCGTGTATGCACGCGCCCAAAGGCGATTTAATGTTGACCAAAATTATAATTTCACATTACAATTTATAAAAAAAAAAAAAAAAAAACAAAACAAAAATCAAAAAAACCAAAAGAGGTGTGGGTGGATTTCACATCCTATTTTTATGGAGATGCAGCCGCGATCCGAAAGGTGGTGGTTGGAGGCTGTAGGGGGGGTGAAGGTGGTGGACGACGATCTTGGGGAGCGAAAAGGTCGGTGGCGACTGTAGAGGGTGAAGGAGGGGAACGAAGGTCATGGAGGCAGTTGTGGAGGGCAAAAGAGGTGGGAAGAGGCTGACTTGGGGCAAAGGAGGTGGATGAAAGTGATTGTGTAGCGGCTACAAGGAGCGAAGGAGGTGGGTGAAAGTGGTTGTGCCGCGGCTGCTGGGGGCGAAGGAGGTGGACGAAGGGGGTTGTGCAACGGTTGAAGGTGGCTGCAATGGCGAATGAAGGTGGTGCAACGTGAAGGTGGTCGTCAATGGTGGATGAAGAAGATGTATTGATTTTTGTGTTTTCTTTTTTTTTTCTTTTTTTTTTTTCTGATTTTTCTATTTTTTTGGATTTGTTTCCTTGAAATTATGGTATGAAATTATAATTTTACCCCACTTTTAGTCCACTAAAAACGTGTGTCTTTTCACGCCCCCGGAATATTCTCGTTAATTCCCAAAAAGTAAAAAAAATGACAAAGTGCTATAAAAACTAAAGGTTGGCGGGTGGAGTCACTAGAAAAAATTTAACATTTAACCATGACTAATTGCAATGGTTAAAAACAAATAGCCGTAGTGAAAGTCATTCACTACAGTCATACAACGGTTATTGATCGTGGTATTTGCGAGTGTGGCTAAAATATTTGTTTCATGGTGATAATCTAGGTTTTTGCAACGGTTTTTATTTAATCATGGTTAATAATAATTATTTATCATGGTTTTAATCCGTAGCCAATAAATTTGTAGCTAATACTGAATCTTCTTCTAGTGAGCGTAAAAAAATACAGTCGGGGGGCAAAGAGCCAAAAAATCAAACGTTAGGGGGTGTCCGCTTTTAACCATGATTAGCAAATTTGCACACACAAAATGAATTATTTCATATATTATAAATAACAACTACTTAAAAATCATAGTAAATCAATCATATGTATTACGTCTAAATAAATCAATCAAAAAAATTAACTTTTGACCATAATTAATCAACATCTGCCATGATTAATTTTACCCATGGCTGAAACGTTTACCATGACTTTAACTATGATTAATGTTTTGGCCTTGCCTGCAAAAACAACGGCTGACAGCCGTTGCATAGTTGTGGTTAATTAGTAGTGCCGTAATTTTTTTACTTTTGATTATGGAAATTAGCTATAGCAAAAAGTCACATTTCTTTTAGTGACGCTCGATGTGTATGTACAATTTAAAATTTTTAATTATATATGTTTAATTTAATGAAATAAAATAAAGATAAAATGAATAATTTATCAAAATTACTAAAGTATTTTAATTTTAAATGTGCATAGTAGAAACTATTGACAGAACCAAATGATTAAAGAAAATGTTGTTTTGCAGAGAAACATTAGATATGTTTAAGGGCATTTTATTCAACACACATCTTGTCGATCAAAATTGGCTACTCTAACACTCTCATACTTAATAAATAGTACTATCGAAAGAAGAACACTTGATGTGTGCGTACTTGTAATTTAAATTATATTAATCAAATTAAATTTAAAAATAAATAATTGTTCAAAACTGATAAAATATAATAATTTTAAATAGCACAAGCAGAAAAATAATTGGTGGAACAATTCGATTAAATAGATAGTTGTCTTGTTAAATAAATAAATATATTGAGGATATTTTAGATAATAAATATTATGACAGCCAAAAGTAGTTGATTTAGGGGGTTGAGCCTTAATAAATAACATCCAATAATGTATAGTATATATAGATAAATTTAGTGTTTGGATTTGAACATTTCATAATTGTGTAGGAGTTTATCATTATGGATAAGAACAAATCAATTATATGAATAATTGATGTATGTATATATTAGTTTTAAATTTGAATGTAATAAATGATATAATGAATTACATACTATATAAATTTTTAAATTTGAATATAGTGAATGATACAATGAATTACATACTGTATATGTATAAAATAAAGAGGGAGAATTACACTTTTGGTCCCTTCATAATACCACTAAAATAGTTTTGGTCCTCCTTCATTGACGCGTTACATTTTTGGTCCCAATTAGATACATTTTTGAATACTTTTAGTCTTACGGTTAACTCTCCGTTAAGAGTTAACGGAAAACGCACGTAGTGCGCATGTGAGGTTGATTTTGGGGGGAAATTTGTTGCATTTTGGCGCCTAAATTGGTTGGCATTGCCTATAAAGCCATTTTGGCATCAAATCCTCTCTAAAAAAATTACAACCCATTCCCTATTCTCACTTTCATAGTTTGACCGCAATTTTGTTGTTCACTAACTTCAAAATTAGATTTCTAGCCATGAGTTGAAGATATTTAAATACTGATTTTTTACTGATTTCTAACTATGAGTAGAAGTTAATTTATTTAAAAAAAACGCAAAAAATAGAAAAACCAACAATCAATATTAGAAATCAGAACTTCACAACCATCCCACAACATCAAATTACTACAACAGAAAATCAACAACATTACATTATCATCATCCACAATAGTTTACAGAAAACGAAACTCACAAAAATCAACATTACACATACTATCAAATCGGCCAAATCAGTATTTGAATAACTTCTGCTCATGGCTATAAATATGATTTTGAAGTTATTGAACAACAAATGTCGGTCAAACTATGAAAGTGAGAATAGGAAATGGGGTTGTAATTTTTTTAGAGTATTTGGTGCCAAAATGACTTTATAGTCAAGGCCAATCAATTTAGACGCCAAAATGCAACAAATTTTCCCCCAAAATCAACCTCACATGCGCAACACGTACATTTTCCGTTAATTCTTAACGGAGAGTTGACGGTAAGACCAAAAGTGTTCAAAAATGTATCTAATTGAGGATCAAAAATGTAACTCGCGAATGAAGAGAGACCAAAACTGTTTTAGTAGTATTATGAAGGGACAAAAAAGTGTAATTCTCCCAAATAAAGATAAACCTAATCATGATATAACTTGCAACTAATGAGATAAGAATGAATCATTCTCAAACTTTTATATTTGAAAATAATTTTTAGCATAAACAAATTAATCAACAAAGGCAATGAATGTTGACTAATAAATTAATTCAAAATTACTAGGAACGAGTATTTGGCCAAAACTATCTTAATTGTGGTCATTCTCCTATAATCAAGTTTGATCAAATTTAAATTAATTAAATTAATAATATATTACACTTACTGTGTAATTGAACAATTTCAATTTTACTAAACCTAATATGGATAATGATTTTGCATAGTTATTAGAAAATCCTTACAAGTAAGGCCTAATTTCATGGAATTTTAAATTTAAAGATATTTGTTCATATAAAGAAACAACAGATAAGAACTTTAGTAGCAATCAAAACATTCTTTTTCTTATTAACCAATAAGAAATTTTCATTGTAATTAAAAAACTCAAAATTTTTTGTAATTAAAATCTCAAAATTATAAATATTTAGAATTTAGTAATAATTGTAGTGAAACACCGTTCTCCTATATATAAGTTGACTATAGATTAATGCATGGATTACAAAAAATATAACATTTAATCATAATTAATTGTCATGGTTAATAGTAAATAATCGTAGCAAATAGTCATTGACTACGCCCACACAACGGTTGTTGGTCATGATTTTTGCTAGAGTGGCTAATATTTGTCATGATTAAAAGCTATGGCGAATATTTTTACCACGGCTCTTAGCCGTGGCAAATAAGTTTTTCATGGTGAAAAAACTAGTTTTTACATTGATTTTAATTTAACCGTAATTAATAATAATTATTTACCATAATTTTTAGCCATAGTCATTAAAATGTGGCTAATAGTGAGTTTTTTTCTAGTGATGAGCGAACATTCTCATGCCCTTGTGGACTATAAATTATAATTTTACTTGCTTTTAAAAAAAAATTCTAATTATTTTTATGGACTAAGTGGATAATATTTTTTTTTTATAACTTTTCAAATTTTCCATCTACCTTGTCCGATTTTTTTTAAAAGTTTTTATAAAAAAGAAAAAAATACGACAAAAGTAAAGTTCATAATTCCAGACATCCAATCAAGGATTATATAATTTCATCAAATATCAGAGATATTTATAATTATTTAAATAATAAAAAATAATTCATAATTATGCCAAAACTCAAAAGAGCTCGTTGTAATTTATCGTTTCTTTTGCCCAAACGTTTGTGGAATGGAGTGCTTGGAATATAATTAGTGCTTCTAATTCTTTTTAGTAACTTTTCCTTGATTTCATACCATAATAAATGAGTGATGCATTTCTTTTTCTCAATAATAAAGAAGAAGCATTTTAACATGACCATAAAAATCATTGTCAAAGCAGAAGTTATGACCATCCGACGCACCGGTTGTTGGTCCAATGGTAAGATAGTTGAATTCTAAATTAATTTTTTATCAATTAAGCGAGGGTTCAAAATCTTAACCTTGGTTTGTTTTATTTTTATTTTTAATTTTTGAAATAATAATAAAAGTAAAAATATAGTTTTTTATACGTATTCTTACTAGTTTATTATCATTTGGATTTATTATAATTATTTAGGATAAATTACATCTACCTTCCCTGAGGTTTGACATAATTACAAATACCTCCTCGTTGTTTGAAAAATTACAAATACCCCTCTAGGTTTGTAATTTTTAACCAAAGGCCTAAAATTGGTCATTTTGCCCTTGAATTTTCTATTAAAATTATAGAAACATTGGTCAAGGCAAATTGCATTATTGCTCCTCTGTGTAAAAAACTTAAAAAACCTATCACTGCACATCGTAGTCCAATTTTTTTTTAATTATTAAATAAAAATAATTCAGCGTATAAGGGCTTTTTGGTCAATTCACCTATAAAAATTGATGGAAATGGATTATTTGTTAGACGGTTACAAACCTCAGGGGGTATTTGTAATTTTTCAAACAACGAGGGGATATTTATAATTATGCCAAACCTCAAGGGAGGTAGATATAATTTACCCAATTATTTATATATCTACATACACGCAAAAGAATTTAGTAATAAATGTTATAAATTGATAATATATTTTTTTCATAATATTTTGACATCACATTACTAATTAACAATTCTGAATCAATTAAAAAATATAATTATCAATTTTATTTAAATATAATATTTATTTATTTTGACACCACAAATAATAGAAAATAAAACTATCACTTCATCAAATAAAAAAAAATCATTTGATACCATTAATAACATAAAATACAATCACTAGAAGAAAATTGATTATTGGCTACAGACTAAAATTATGGTAAATAATTATTATTAACCATGGTTAAACAAAAATTGTTACAAAAATTTAGATTAATAAAAATTCTTTTTGCCATAGTTATGAGCCATAGCAAATATTTTTGTCATGGCTAATGTTTTAGCATACTCGCAAATACCACGGTCAATAACCGTTGTATGACCATGGTGAATGACTATTCACTACATCTATTAGTTTTTAATTATGACAATTAGTCATGATTAAATGTTAAATTTTTTCTAGTGAATCTCATCACTGAATCCAAACATATGTTTATTTTCACACGAAAATTTATACAAAATAGGATACGCGCATTTCCGTTCAAAAATTGATACTGAAAACAAAAATCACACATCACAATATCTATATCTATACTAATATAAAAAAAAAATAAAAATTCATCCACTCTCACAAACGACAACTAGTGATACCGTCACACTAACTTTTAAATATAACAATTACCCCCTAATTAGATAATTATCAATTAACTATAATAACTCTTTCTACCAGAGTAATTAACTCCACATTATATTAACACCATTACATTAATTCTTTTGTTGTGTCAATAATCATAAATTGTTTTTTTCTTATTTTATAATGTGAATTATTGATTTATATATTTTATTTTTATTTATAATATATTTTAAAATATAAGTTATGGGCCTATGGCCATACTTGATTATTTTTTGTCGAATAAAATTGGAGGATAACAAATGCAAATACCATACTCGCCTCGTATTCAATACATCCCACTTAGACACGTCTGTACGTAGTATAATATCACGCCCATGTTCAGACAAACACTACACCATAAAACGACCAACTTTGTCAGCTAATCAGTTTTCTCATCCGCTGCCGAACGTTACTCACTGTAATAATATCTAAAGATTCCAAAGAAACACTTGAGAACACTCACAAAATTCCGTCGATCGAGAGGGGTGATAATTTGGAGGCGATTTTTGGATCTGGGTCTCGATTGAATTCATCGAAGTCTAGAGAGAGAAAGCAGGAAGATGGCAACTGATATGGTGGTGGTTGAACATGCAAAGGTGGAAAATGGCTGCTGCAAGAAGGGACCGGGATATGCTACTCCTCTTGATGCCATGTCTGGGCCCAGAGAAACTCTTATATATGTTACTTGTATTTATACAGGTATGTTCAGATTTTTCTTCTGTCTTTCCCCCTTTTTTTTCGTCTTGGTTTTGTTTGATTTGAACTAATGCTGGGTTTTTTCTTTCTGTGGAGGGTTAGTTTTGATTCTTGTGGTGATTTTATCTTTTTGAATTGCTTTTTATTTTTTGTTTGTGTTTTATTTTATTTGATGTTTGTTGTTTATAATTGAATTGTTCGAAATTTACTTTAGATATGCTTTTGGAGTGATGGGAATCAAGAAAGAGAGATGAAGAACTGATTCATTGCTGTAGAACTATTATTTCGGAATTAGGCAATTAAACTCGTAATAATAATCCATGGCTCATGGAAAACGGATTAATTTTTTTCCCTGGATTCAGTGTGTTATCATATCTACCGTGTATATATTAATATTAAGTATTAAATGATTCTCCTTTCTAACCGCCTTAGGTTTGGCGGTCGATTAATATGATGAGGTGTAGATGAGACGGTCGTTTAACAAAGTTGCTCTCTTGAATTCTTGGATGGTGGTATAAATCCTTTTCATTGTAATAGGTTCAAAAATGGCAGACTTGCTTATGACGATTTTGTTGCTTTGATGTTTTACAGGAACAGGAAGGGAGAAGCCGGATTATCTTGCCACAGTCGATTTAGATCCGAGTTCACCCACATATTCTAAAGTCATCCACAGGCTGCCGATGCCTTATGTTGGCGACGAACTTCATCATTCTGGATGGAATGCCTGCAGCTCTTGCCATGGAGATCCATCGGCTGCACGTCGCTATCTTGTCCTGCCTTCGCTAGTGTAAGTTGGCCGAATTTCTAAATCGCCTTTCAGTCACTACTCCCTATAAGTATTATATATGTTGTAGAATATGGTCAACTCTCAGAGCTGTTTTTGAGCTATGAAGACTCGTTTCGTTGTGCTTATTGCATTCTTTGCATGATTACCTTATCTCTTGAGCAAAAACCTGAAAGTAATGTTATCTACAATTGAATTCCAGCTAGAGATGTTTGTCTGCAGATTGTGCGTCGAAATGAAAATGTAGTAAGAACTATCCTGAAAATAACAATCCGACAATAGTTTTACTCTGTGAATGAGAGAGTCCTGGTGTTGTTTCCAGTTTGGTGTGTCCATCATACTTGAGTCTTAGCAGTCTCCCGGAATATTTTTATGTGCATGCAATTATTATAGAAACTTTATGCAGTCCATCGTCGGATTCTTCATGAACTTAGCCCTGATGACAAGGGAATCAACTCTGTACTACGTTTCATAAGAAAATTTATTGTTGATTGATGTTAAATTTTCTGTAGTATCTTTTAACTCTTGGAAGATTGTATGGAATTTTTTATGTTTACTTATTTATTTTGGAACGCGAATTCATGTAAGAACTTTAATAGCTTGATTTTAGATGTTGGTTTTATTTTAAGTTTATCAGATGGAAAACGGGAGATGATGAGGCATTCTTTTAACCTCTGAGCTTTAATTCCTTGATCTCAGGTCCGGTCGTATATATGCAATTGATACTCAAAAGGACCCGAGGGCTCCAACTGTGCACAAAATTGTAGAGCCTAATGATATAATAGGGAAGACGGGATTGGCATACCCACACACTGCCCACTGCCTGGCTTCTGGTGATATCATGGTATCATGTCTTGGAGACAAAGATGGAAAAGCTGAAGGAAACGGATTTCTTCTGCTCGACTCAGATTTTAATGTGAAAGGAAGGTACTCTTTCTTTCTATCTCCTTGAGATCTTTAACACAATATTAATGTGTCAAACGCATCATATAAGTTGATGTCACAAAAATAGTGTGATTCTTCCGCTGCCCTATCTCATTTTTCACAATGGCTGCTTCGTATTAGTCTCCAAACACACTAGTAATGGAGTTACGAGCGAATCAATAATACAACTAATAGACAAGTTACTGTTTTCTGTAATAGGTGGGAGAAACCAGGGCACAGCCCCCTTTTCGGGTATGATTTCTGGTACCAACCTCGGCATAAGACGATGATCAGCACATCTTGGGGAGCCCCGTCTGCTTTCACCACAGGTTTCAACCTTCAGCATGTTTCAGATGGTCTTTACGGGAGACATTTGCATGTTTATAGCTGGCCCGAGGGCGAGTTGAAACAAACACTGGATCTTGGGAATACTGGTCTCATACCTTTGGAGGTAAATACGTCTCGTTATATATAAACATGTATTTCCCATATTTAGCAAAGCAAGACTTTTACTTTGTGTTATTCTTTCGTACTAACTTCTACTGACATTCTTCTTACAAGCGAATGCTTATGAACTTCTCTCTCACAACTCATTTGTAATATGTGTATGTTGTTGATTGAAACACAGATAAGGTTCTTGCACAATCCAGATAAGGATACTGGATATGTGGGGTGTGCTCTAACAAGCAATATGGTAAGATTCTTCAAGAAGCCAGACGGATCATGGGGCCACGAGGTATGTGGAAGAACTGATATTTCTTTAACATCAACGTCTTCAAGGCATAAATATTCTAGACGTAAATCTGAACCTGCTGCAGGTATCGATATCAGTGAAGCCAGTCAAGGTGCAGAATTGGATTCTGCCGGAGATGCCTGGGCTTATAACCGATTTCTTGATATCTCTAGACGACCGTTTCCTCTACTTGGCCAATTGGCTTCACGGCGATATCAGACAGTACAATATTCAGGATCCTGCAAATCCTAAGCTGACTGGCCAAATATGGGTCGGAGGTTTGTTTCGAAAAGGGAGCACTGTGGTTGCCGAGGCTGAAGATGGAACGACATACCAGGCTGAAGTACCTGAAGTTCAGGTACTTTTTGTATACATACTCCTTTTTAAATCTGACTACATTCAGATTTACAATTAGAACTAAACTGTTCGTTATCGTTTCATTTTAGGGACGTCGACTGAGAGGAGGGCCTCAGATGATACAGCTGAGTCTGGACGGAAAGCGGCTGTACGTTACGAATTCTCTCTTCAGCGCATGGGATCGTCAGTTTTACCCCGAGCTTGTGGAGAATGGTGGCCATATGTTGCAGATAGATGTTGATACAGGGAACGGTGGTCTTGCGATCAACCCGAATTTCTTCGTGGATTTTGGATCTGAACCGGACGGCCCCGCGTTGGCGCATGAGATGAGATATCCCGGTGGCGATTGCACTTCCGACATCTGGATTTAAGCTCTCTAATTGCAGAAACCGGTTATCCAATTCAACACTTCTTGCATAAACGCAGTGTACAATATATTCAGCTACTGCAACGACTGAATAAATGGACGTATTCATCTTTCTCCATGAAAGATACTTATGATAATCAACTTTATTATTTCTTGTCTTGTGATTTAATAATTGATTGTTTCTTGCCTTGTAATTTAATAGAGAAAGAGCTTCTTACAAATTTTGAAAGATTCGTTAGACTGCGAGTGAACTGGGATTTTAAGATGGAGAAAAATACAAAATTATAAACTTATCTTTTTTATATTTAAATTTGATTATATAAAATTAGACGAATTTGTTTACTTTCACAAAAGGAAGAACTTACGCTTTTATCTTGTTGATGACTTATTATTTAGGAAAAAAATGCAATTTTGGTCTATTATGTTAGGGAAGGTGGCAATCTTGGTTTAGACCCTTTCCAAAATAGCAATTTAGTAGAGTAATTTATGAAATATGATATTTTTAGTTCAAATTGTCCTAATTTTGCCGGAATTCCCCACATGCCCCTCACGTGACAACAAAAAATTGGGGCTTTCTGCCCTTCCCGATCACCTGTGCCCACATGGAAAAAAAAAATGGGGACAAACATGACATGGCAAAGGCCATGCGTGTGACTAATACACATCACGTTGCCAACTCACCACCCACGCCACATCAGCATCCTTCGAAGGGAAATTAAACAACACGTGAATATCATGTGTTGTCTTCTTCCATTACAACCATACGAAAAAAATTGAAGTCAACTCCCCCTTTTGCTCTGCAAAATCAAAAATCCTAAATTGGCGAGAAAAGGCTATTGTGCAAAATTGAAATCCCTAACCTGCAACAGAGTGAAATCCATTCAAGCTGGAGTGGTTTTTTGGGAAAATGGTGATGATTCAATCAGAAAGGCATTTAAATATGCCCCCTCCCGCCTGCCGTAAGTAAAAAACAACTTTTGTGTGTTGCTTTTTGTGGTTTCATTCTTATTTTGTGTTCTGATAATGTCTGTTGTCTCTATATATGTTGTCTTTATATGTGTTGGGTATATTTTTTTAAAGGAGGATGGTTGTTTGTTTAATGCTCTGATGGTCTCCCCCAGTCTCCCCCCCCCCCCCCCCCCCGCCGCCCCGCCCCGCCCCATGTGCGAATATATAAATTGGGGGCCAATTATAGAGCCCTAGTACTGTTTAATTTCCCTCCAAATTGAAATCGCTGATGTGGCGTGGGCAGTGAGTTGGCCACGTATGTGTATTTGTCACACACGTGGCCTTTGCCATGTCATGTTTGTCCCCATTTTTTTGTTTCCACGTGGCCACAAGTGATCGAAAAGGGCAGAAAGCCCCAATTTTTGGTTGTCACGTGAGGGGCATGTGGGGAGTCGGATAAAATTAGGGCAATTTAGACTAAAATCGCCATATTTCATAAATTATTATACTAAATTGCTATTTTGAAAAGGGCCTGGACCAGAAATGCCATCGCTCCTAATATAATAGACAAAAATTGCATTTTTCCCTTTTATTTAATAATCAGGGATTTAGGTAAAATAAGAATGAGTTATCCACAAATTTTGATTCTATTAGATTTGATGAGATTTAGTAGTAATAAGTAGCATGTTTAAGTTGCTACTATCTAGTTTGCTCTTAATCCAGTTGGTACTTTGAAATTGAATTTGACATAATACTTTTTTTTTTTTTCTTCTTTTTCTATTTACAGATTGGGTAGGGGTAAATTGCACAACACTCTCTGTGTTTTAGTGAAATAGCGTGAAATTTTCCTGTATTATATTTATAGGTAAAAAAGTTTCAATGTTATTAAAAATACAACAAAAAATTCCCTCTTTGTTAGAATTGGCGGGGAGTGGTTGATGCACGCCTAATGCGCGAATGAGCATAATTTTTTGTTATTTTTGGGGTTATTTTAAGTGGGCAAATATTTGTTTTGCCCCCTCTATTGATATTTAAATATGTTTTAATATATTATATATTACTGATTAATTTTATTTATTTTACTAAATTATATATTTGATTAATTTAAAATATTATTGAATTTAAATATATTTTAATAAAATATATTTATTTTTAAAATATATTAATTTAAGCATCAAAATACCTAATAATATATAAAAAATTTAAAAGTTCAAATTTTTAAATTGATTAATATACTAAAATTCACTTTTTAAATTTAAATATTTATATAATAAATATAATCAGTTATAATTCTATATTATTAATTAAATTAAATAACTATATTTATTTCAATAAATTATATTTATTTATAGAAAATATTAATTAAATATCAAAATACATAAAACTATATCCAATTTTGTTATCTTATTTATTATAAATAAATATTTAAATTAAAATTACAATCTATTTAAAATAAACTTTTTATACTTTTTATATATTTCTAGTTTTGTAAAAAATTAAATTATGTTTACTTAATTTTTTAAAATAATTAAAAATATTTTTTTATTACCATTATGTATATTTAAAATAAAAATTTAATATTTTATTTTTATTATTTTAAATTTTAAAAAATAAATTATTCTATTTAATTTAAAAAAAAATCGTCTTGCAATTCTTTATTTGCTTCTTCCCATGCAACCAGCCACTACCGTTGGCTGTTGCCCTGACAGGTGCTTGGACGACCGCCGTCGCCCAACCTTAGATCTGGGCGATGGAGAGGTCCCCCTTCTGCGGGGGCGACGGCCAGACGCGGCGTCACCGGCCGCTGTCATCGCCCCCACACATGACGATACCAGTTGATGTTGTGTATATATAGTATATACATGTTATATATGTATGCTATATAAATATAGTAGCGTAAATATAAATAAAAAATATATTTTAAATTGAGTTAATCCGAATCGTTCATTTGTAACTTATGAAGATCAATGGCTAATCAAAATAAGAACACGACGGGCAAGTCATACGTACAAATATTTAACGCCGTTAAAGATAATTAATGGAAGGGGAGATTGTGCATTATTTCAGAAAACACATGATTTTTTTTATCTATATTTTAACATAAAGAGTTTAGCTAAATTTTTAAAACACGGGAGAGTTTTATGCAATTTATCCGATTGGGCAGTACACGTCTTGCTCAGTCACTTTGGTGTTAACATTGTGCCGATATATGTTACTAGCTAATAACGTTTGTTATTCCTGTTCATTGTGAATGGAGGTGTTTTCCCATATAATTAATTACTCAGAGGAGAACGAGAATTTCTTATTTCTTTAGCATAAGCAAGCCAAAACTAGAGCATTAATGTTGAAAATTCTTCATTAATGTCAGCATACATTACATTACAGGAGAAAAATACAAGCAATCCTCTTGTGATATTACAAATGTGCAAATTACTCCTTATAAAAAATAAAATGACAATTTACCTTCATATGTTTTTAAAAATGAATCAATTTTACCTTTTCGTATTTTTAAAATGAAGCAAGTTACCTCCTTAGACAAGAAGATAAATTACTCCATTTTAAAGACACTGGTAACATAGAGCACGTATTGAATATATTAGGATGGATCTCGCGATTGCTGATCCGTTAAATAAAGGATTACAACAAAAGGCATTATAAGGAACGTGTAAATAGAATGGGTGTTGATTGTACTGATAACTGATAAAGTTAAGACACTCACGAGCTCAATAATGATGTCTCTGGCTTTACGGATTATTTACTGTTCCTTATGAGTATGCACTAATGTTTCAATAATTATGTTATCAATTTGTCTTTTAGACAAGGATAAATTACAATTATCTTTCCTAAAATTTGATATAATTACAAATATTTGCTCGTTGTTTGAAAAATTACAAATACCTTTCTGAAATTTGTAACCATATAATAAATAATCCATTTCCATCCATTTTATAGGTGAATTGACCAAAATGCCCTTATACACTGAATTATTTTTTATTTAATTTCTTTAAAAAAAAATAGATGCGCAGATTAAGGTTTCTTAAGTATTTTTACACAAAGGAGCAATTTTTTTCGGTTGATTTTTCTATAATTTTAATAAAAAGTTCAAGGAAAAATAGTCAACTTCAGGCCTTTGGTTAAAAATTACAAACCTCAGGGGAGTATTTGTAATTTTTCAAATAATGAGGGGGTATTTATAATTATGCCAAACCTCAAGGGAGGTGGCTGTAATTTACCTTTTAGACAATTATATGCTCATTTACCATATCATAGGGCTAAATGTTTTTTTAGTCCATAAAATTAGGTTATTATTTTTTTTTGGTACCGCAATTCAGACATGTGACGATTTTAGTCCCATAAAACACGATTTTAGGTATTTTTAGTTCCAAATTGACAGTTGTGGCATAATTTTATGTGTTTTTAGTCTAATAAAATACGTTTTTAAGTATTTTTAGTCCCACGATTTTTAGGTATTTTTAGTCCCAAGTTAACGGCTGTTAACAGACATGTGTAAAGCACATGACTTTTTGAGACTAAAAATGCATGAATTTGTATTTTATGGGACTGAAATCGTCACTTGCCTAAGTTGTGGTACCAAAAAAAATAATGACCTAATCTTATGGGACTAAAAAACCATTTTGCCCCAATATCATATGAGGGTAAATTTTGCATTAAACCCCTTTTAATAATTATGATCAATTCCATCAAGTTGTCCGTAACAATAAGAAAGGGTAAGTGAGAGAAACTTAATCACACTAAATAGAAATTATTCCCAAGTTAGTCAAGTGAATAGCTTCACAAAATCTTGCATCATTATGTGATAATGTGTTTATTCAAGACTCTAGGTTTTTATTGATTGTTTTTAAATTTTAAACTGTTAAGAATTATGTTTTACATATATAGAGAGCTTAAATCCAAATATCCGACGTGCAATCGCCGCCGGGATATCTGATCTCATGTGCCAATGAAGGGCCATCTGGTTCAGGTCCAAAATCCACAAAGAAATTAGGGTTTATCTTCAGACCACCTTCATCAGTATCGACATCGATCTGTAACATATGACCACCTTTCTCGACAACCTCAGGATAAAACTGACGATCCCATGCACTGAAGATAGAGTTTGTAACGTACAACCGCTTTCCGTCCAAGCTCAGTTGCATCATTTGAGGCCCTCCTCTTAATTGATGTCCCTAAAATGAAAAGAATCAATTTTACATGATGGAATGATCTCGCAAGGACAAAATGTACTCGTACGTGTCCAAAAATACGTACGATCTGCTATAATTACAAATACCTGAACTTGTAGTATGTCAACCTGGTACGTCGTCGTACCATCTTCAGCCTCAGCAACGACGGGACTTCCTTTCCGAATCAAACCTCCAAGCCATACCTGGCCAGTCAACTTAGGGTTGGTAGGATCTTGAATGTTGTATTGTCTGATATCGCCATGAAACCAGTTGGACAAGTAGAGAAAACGATCATCAAGAGAGATTAAAATGTAAATTGTAGCAGCAGGCATCTCTGGAAGAATCCAATTCTGCACTTTTAGTGGCTTAAGTGATATTGATACCTGCAGCGGGTTTAGAGTTACCTCTCAAATATTTATGCCTTGAAGTAGTTGAAAAAAGTAAGTTAGTTCTTCTGGGGAAAGTAGCATTGGCCATTCCACTTTTGGTTCCATTGATCACAGGATTCTCACTTTTGGTTCGATAATTTTCAAAAAGTAGCACTTTTGGTCCCATGACACATTTTTTTGGATATTTAACGAAAAATGCCACGTGATCGTTAAGTGCATGACACCAAAAATGTTACTTTTCGAAAGTTATGGGACCAAAAGTGAGAATCTCATAACATATGAAACCAAAAGTGTGAAGGCTAGCTCTAATGGCCATGTGCTAGGCACGTGGCATTTTTCGTTAAAATATCTAACAGAAATGTGACATGGGACTAAAAATACTACTTTTTAAAAGTTAGCACGTGATATTTTTCGTTAAAATATCTAACAGAAAAGTGTCATGGGACTAAAAGTGCTATTTTTTAGAAGTTACAAGATTAAGATTGAAAATTCCATAACCAATGGGACCAAAAACAGAAAAACCTTAAATTACGGGATAAAAAATGTTCTTTCCCCGTTCTTTCACCTACCTCATGGCCCCATGACCCATCAGACGTCTTGAAGAATCTTACGATATTGCTTCCTAAAGCACACCCCACAAATCCAGTATCCTTGTTTGGATTGTGCAAAAATCTTATCTGTGTTTAAATCAACAACATAAAATTAATAAATGAGTTACGAGAACAAAAAAAATTATAAAGATACTTTGCAATCCAGGCTAAGTTAGTAAGAAAGAAAAACACAAATTAGTAGTCTTGCTTTAGCAAATCTACACTATATCTCTTCTATTATAAAAGTGTGAAAGTCTTTTGGAATTCTTTTTATATCTATAATTACTTTCATTAGAAATTATCGAGGAAATAATAGTTTTGATCCCATAAGTTAAATTTGTTTTATTTTTGTTCCATTCATTACGAGATTAGCGAAATCGCATACTAATTGACTTTTTAATATATAGATAATTATTTATTTACATGGTTAACTTTGCTTCTATACCAATTGTTTTTAAATAATGCAATAGGAGCACAATAACAACAAATGAAACAAAAAGAGTTAATTAAGTCGTAAAAACAAGATATACTATTGAATGCATCAAATTAGGAAATTTCAAACTAACATTAGAAATCAGTAGTTGCGATACAAAGCCAAAAAATAATATTTATGTACACAATAAATAAAAGTGAAAGAAGAATATATACAATATTATGGCAAACAACACAATTATAACGTATTCCAAATACAGTATGTACTATAGATACGTTCAATTATATTAATTTACTGATAAAAGTTAATAAATAATTAGTTTAAAATCATTCATGTATTTAAAATATAGGAGGGGATCATATTATAGAATTAGATTGTTTCTCGACAATTAAAAAAATATTATCATTTTTTAAAAAATATATTAATTTGCATACAATAATGAAACAATGGAGTAAAATGCTTTTTTGGTCCAGTAAAATTAGGACATTATTTATTTTGGTACCACAACTTAAGTAGGTGGTTGTTTTAGTCCCATAAAACATATTTTTTAATTTTCTTGGTCCCAAAAAATCATGTGCAACTTAGGTAGGTGGTTGTTTTAGTCTCAAAAAACACGTTTTTCAGTCTTTTTGTCCCAACACATGACATTTTGGAACCAAAAAAACTGAAAAACGTATTTTATGCAAATGTAGGTGGCTGTTTGAGTATTTTGCCCTAAAACAATGCTAACATGATGTATCTATCTTCAAATGCATATTGTACATATATATTGCACGTAATACTTTTTAAGTATAAAAAAACATATGATATAAAAAATGATAAAGAGACATATATATTACCTCCAACGGCATTAGACCTGTGTTTCCGAGATCCAATGTCTGTTTCAGCTCACCCTCAGGCCAGTCGTAAATATGCAAATGTCTCCCATAAAGACCATTTGAAACATGTTGAAGGTCGAAACCTTTAGTGAAAGCAGCCGGGGCTCCAAACGATGAGCTGATCATGATTTTATGCCGAGGTTGGTACCAAAAATCATAACCAAAAAGGGGACTATGCCCTGGTTTCTCCCACCTATTATAGAAAATGCGAACATGTCTATAATTATCTTATTCGCGAGTTTATTTTATAAAAAAATTGAAAGTTATGTTTCGAGTTTAAAAACAAAACAGAACATTGATAGTTTGAAACAACTTTGTACACAATTACATCAGTAAATAAATATATAGGATTAAAGACATTTTTGGTCCTGTAATTATAGGCCATTCTCATTTTAGTTCAATAACTTTTTAAGGTTTCAAAATGATCCAGTAACTTTTTAATTTGCTCAATTTTAGTCCATTTTTTGCCGGATTTTATCTAAACTTGCCGGAAAACGTTATTGGAATCTGACGTGGCAATTTAAATTGGGGAAAATAATTTTATTGGCTAATTGTATATGACATGGCAACTACATGGATTTTAATTAAAAAAAAATAACATTTGACATGGCATTAGTTGCCAATGTGGCATTAAGCTATATTATTTTTTACATTGGTGAATTAAATCATTTTTAATTCATTGTTTTTAAATTTAAAATAATATTTTTCTTCTTCTTTCATTTTAAAATAATAATATAAATATTTAATTAAATATAAAATAAAAAAATGTATCAAATTATTTAAATTATATTATTTAATACACACAATATTTATCATATGAATTTGAAATAAAAAATATATCAATTTATAATATTTAAAATTTATATATGTAAGTATATAATATATATATAATATATTATATGTACAAAAGGCTGGCGGCGACGGCCAACTACCGCCTCAGAGGCGGCGGTTGGCTGTCGCCGCCAACCCTTAGGCGACGGCGCTGTCGCCAAAAGAAAAGAGGGTTCGCCGTCGCTCAGATTTAGGGAGAGCCGTCGTCGCCCAAACAGGGCAACGGCGACGCCCTTTACTTTTTTGGGTGGCCAGTCGCAGCTCTAACCGGCGTATGTGCCTAGATTAGGACTAGCTGCTTATGCGACAATCCACACTGGACCACCAATTACTGCTCTGCCCGACAATAGATCTATTTTCAAGTTTTAAGCAAAGTGGCATTCGTTTATCAAGTGCTGAAAAAAAGAGAGTGACTTTCTTTCTACTGGTAGAAAGGTAGATTCGTTCACGATAGTGAACGAGGTAAGGTGCGCACGCGAGAAAGTAATATAAACTAAACGCATGCGGGCGCTAAATAGTACGAGCTAATCGCCGTCGCCCAGGAGTTACGCGGCGACGGTCGCCGTCGCCATTGACGCGGCTGCGGCCATATACATTTATATATAATATATATTATGTATATATATAATATGTATATAATAAATATATATTATATCATTCTTTTAAATTATAATATATATATATTTATGTAATTTCCCTCCCCAAATCCATGTCATCTAGATGACGTGGCCATTAAATACCACATCATGTATAATTAGCCAATAAAATAATTTTTCCCAATTTAAATTACCACATCAGATTCCGGTGACGTTTTCCGGCAAGTTTAGATAAAATCCGGCAAAAAATAGACTAAAATTGAGCAAATTAAAAAGTTACTGGATCATTTTGAAACCCTAAAAAGTTATTGGACTAAAATGAGAATGACCTATAGTTACAGGCCTATAGTTTAAAAACAAAACAGAACATTGATAGTTTGAAACAACTTTGTACACAATTACATCAGTAAATAAATATATATTACAACTGTAGCTGGGGGAGCACAGATGATCATTAAGATTGATTTGCAGCTGCACCGTAACTTTTGAGTTACAAATAATAAAAAAACGCATCATTTTGTGATATCAACTTATGCTAAGTGTTTGACACATTAATATTGTATTAAGACTACAACATTGGTGATGTAGGACAACTAAATTAAGATTAACTACCTTGTTCAATGATAAGGTTACAAATTTTCTAATGAGAGAATTTCATTCAATGGTTAGAGGCTATCTAATGAGTTTAGCTATTTATTCACTTACAGCAGGAGAATCCTACTCTAGTTAGGAAATAGGACAAAATTATATTTTAGTCCTATAGGATAGGGATTCGACATATTCAGTTATTTGCTTTATGAAATTTTCAAAATGCTCTCGAAATTGGAAAAATTCAACACATTTAGTCTTTTACTTTATGAGATCTTCAAAATGATCCCAAAATTGAGAAAAATCCGCACATTTACTCATCTGTTTTATGAGATTTATGGGACTAAATGTGTTGAATTTCCCAAATTTTGGACCATTTTGAAAAATCCATAATATATAGGACTAAATGTGTCGAATTTTCTCAAATTTGCATCCATTTTGAATATTTTATAAAGCAAAGGACCAAAATTGTTGAACCCCCTATCATATAGGACTAAAAGTGTAATTCGGTCCAAAAAATAGAGTTAAAACAAGAAATCAAATCCTAACTAACATAAACATCTTAAATGAAGTAGTAAATACATAAATTCCTACCGCATGCAACAAATATAGTGATAATTACAGGATGGTGTAATATGATTTCCATCAATTAGGAATCCATAATGAACAAGAATATAACATGCCTTTGAACATATAGATGTTGTATTATACCTTCCCTTGACATTAAAATCTGAGTCCAAGAGAAGAAATCCACTGCCTTGAGCATTTCCTTGTTTGTCTCCAAGACACGACACCATGATATCACCAGAAGCCAGGCAGTGAGCCGTGTGTGGGTATGCCAACCCCGTCTTCTCTATTACATCATCGACCTCAATTACTTTATGCAAAGTTGGAGTCTTTTGAGTATCAATTACATATATGCGACCAGACCTAGTATCAAGCCATTGCATGTCAAAGGTTATTCTCACAAACTTAAAACAAACTTGTATCTCAAATAACCTGAGTTAGGCCAGATAAACAGTATGTTGTTTACTTTATAAGATTCTGGATAGCTGGATTAATAATTTTTCTTTTCTGCATGATTTATTACATCGTATTAATTAAACTTAGGACAATCAGTGAAAATACTAAAATACCCTTTGCAAGCAAAATACTTGGGTGAATACATCGACACCCCTTGAAGAGGTTAGTTTTAGAGTATGTTTGGTTGGAGGAAAAAGTGTAAGTATAGGAGAAGTGAAAGTAAAAGAGGATGTATAAGAAAAAGTTTAGTGTTTGATTTGGAGGAATAGATGGAAGGGAAGTAAAACTGGATGTATATAGAACCCATCCGAAGTCCAATTTCGTTTCCGACCGAAATTGGACGGAAAAGTGGAAGTATAAGGGCAAAAAGAAAAAAAAAATACATATTTTATTTTTATTTACTCTATTGCCCATATATATATATATATATATATTCCTTTAATTCTTTTCTCCTTTCCTCTGATAATACCGTACATAATCGCCAGAGAAACCAAATCGTTGGGAAAACTAGTACGTCGAAGTCAACAATCCGGTAAACATACTTTGCATTTGTAATTTTTCAGAATTTTTTATTACTAATTTTGCTTTTAATTTTTATTGAATAATCCTTTTCCCTCTTCCCGTTGTCGGCACTTGTAATTTTTATTTTATTTAAACTGAATAATTTAGAATAAATGAACAATATTCGTTTTGATTAATAAAAAATATTATTGTTCTTGTTTGATATATATTTTTATTAATAAGGTTTTTAAATATTTGATATTAGTATAATATTAACTTGTTTATTTTCTAATACAAAATGAAGAGCAAGGGTTAAATTGTAAAATTACAAAAATTAGTATTTTCTTCTCAATCTATTCTTCACGTACGGGGAAGTATTTGAGATTTACTCCCCTTCCAATCATACCAAACAATTTGAAGGAAAAGTATTATTCTTTCCCTCCCCTTCCCCCTTCCCCTTCCCGTCCCCCTTTCACTTCCTCTTTCCTCTCATTTGAACCAAACGGACCCTTAATT
This sequence comes from Sesamum alatum, assembly GCA_034509735.1. Lineage (NCBI taxonomy): Eukaryota > Viridiplantae > Streptophyta > Magnoliopsida > Lamiales > Pedaliaceae > Sesamum > Sesamum alatum. The sequence goes on along the minus strand of JACGWO010000002.1, from coordinate 45,194,785 downwards.
ACACAAATACTCTCGACCCCTTATAAAATTATAAGTACATCATTTGTGGTGTCGTTGTAATTTACATTAAATGTTATTATATTGTTAGAAACATTTCGTGCTCGACACTTGTACTACTACTACTATTATTATTATTATTATACATAAATATAAATATAGGTAAATATCATATCAGTGATCATCACTAAATATGTAAAAGAAGTAAATTGTCAACAAAGGGGGGAAAAGGGAAGGAGACCCTTATTATTCTAAGTGAATCATTATAATATGTGAAAGAGAATTAATTAAAGAAAACAGGTTGAAATTTGGACACTTACAACAGGCAGGGAAGAACAAGAAACCTTCGTGCAGCCATTGGATGAGCATGGCAAGAGCTACACGCATTCCATCCAGAATGATGTAGTTCATCACCAACGTAAGGCATTGGCAGCCTATGTACTACTTTTGAGTATGTTGCTGAACTTGGATCTACGTCCACTGTTGCAAGATAATCTGCCTTCTCCCTTCCTGTTCCTGTAAGCATCAAAATTAAACAACACAATTTTCACAGAAGAATTATTGATAATTGATTTAGATTAATCTTAACGAATTATCATATTGAGCATGCATATGTACAAGTTATAGGTAAGTGACCTAAAAAATTAACATTTCATTAAAGAGTACAAGAATTCAATAACACTTTTATACTTAGCCTAATGGTTAAGATTGAGGTCCCATTAACAAGTTCGAGTTTCATCAGACGTATGGGTATTTATATCACCTAGCGTGAGTTTATTGTATTTTCCCCAATTTAAATTGCCACGTCAGATTTCGTGACGTTTTCTGACAAGTTTAGATAAAATTCGGCAAAAAGTAGACCAAAATTGAGCAAATTAAAAAGTTACGGGACTATTTTAAAATCCTAGAAAAATAAAGGACTAAAATGAGAATGGACTATAGTTGGAGAACGAAAATTGCCTTTAATCATTTGTTTCATTGTTTTTAGTTATACTGATGTATTGGTTAAACTAATAAATTTATCAATTCAAATACGATGTAAGAGAACACTCATACAAAAATTCAGAAAGTATGAAGTGCGCAAAATCATTGGGAACCTAAAAGACCCGTTCACAGAGATCCCAAAAGTATAACGCTGCATGAATTATAAATTGAATAAACCAAGATAATTAGATACTTAATCAAAAACTTTAAACGATCACTTCATTTAAAAGTTTAAATAATTAAAAATAATTATTTAATATTAATATATTAACGGTGGAAGAAACTCCCAGAAAGACGAGCAAGTTCAAGGTACATACCTGTGTAAAAACAGGTAACATATAAAAGTGTTTCTCTGGGACCCGACATGGCATCAAGAGGAGAAGCGTATCCGGGTCCCTTCTTACAGCAATCATTTTCCGCCTTTGTATTTTCTTGCAGCACTGCCCCCAGATGCGTTGTCATTTTTCTTTCCTCTTTTTCTTCAATACGCCGCCTCTGAGTTCTTGCTTCTTTCAATGAATTTAAGCAAAGCCCAGAACTTTAAATAACTCAGAAATTATCACCCCCTTCTGGTCCAGGGTCTTTTAATGAGCATCGACAAAGTACATTGAGGGTGAGTAAGGAGCTCATGCTAAAACTAGCAGTTAGGTAGGTTTGGGATGAATTGATAATATATTAATTAACATGTTCATACTTAATGATTTTTTTTGTAAGTGGTAATGAAACGTATAGCTTGTACACATTTTTTTCGTTTTTCAAGTCAATAGAATTTATTTGTGTTGGAGATTGGGTTGGGTTTGTGGACCCATGACCCAATATGCATTCATATTTAGAGTTTGAAGTCTCCCAATTTGATGTTGGGATAAAGACTTTTTTTAGGATAAATTCAATGTGATCAAGTTTATATTTTCCGAAATGCATATCGGGTTAAGGACTCCTTTGGGATGGATCGTATTTGAGATAGAGCTTGTAATCCTCCAAATACATATTGGGATAACAACTCTTCTTAGGCAGGGATGGTGCCAAGCCCTGTCCAGCCCATGCGATCGACAGGGTTTGGCTTTGGGCTTTAGCCCATTAGTTATATGTACTAGTAAAAAAATACGCACTTGATGCGTGTGCAAATACAATAATATTTTTATTAAAGTAATAATTTATTATCAAATGCAATTGAGTAAAATAAAACAAAGAAAGTAAATGAATGAAAGAAAATTCATATCTATATCTATACTCTATATAAATGTGTGAATACTCAAATTGTTTGTTCCCCATTGTGAAATAACAAATATACCTCCATTTAAATATTATTAATTATTATATTACAGATTTTGAAATTTTTAACAATCTATATCATGAATGAATCCAATTACACAGAATTTTAATAACCCACTTCTAATCGTGAATCATGAATCAACCCAAGTACACAGACCTATCACGCATTAAGTTTTAATAATATTCACAGAAAATTATATTATAAAATTAGTTATAGAAAAAATAACATTCTATAAGAAAAATGTTTAAGGATTTTAATTGCTCTAAACTACTTATAGAATGAATAACATATTCAACTAAAAAAAATTAATATGTCAAATAATATTTCAACACAATTACTTTGCTAGAAGAAATCTTAATTATATTAAAAAAAGTTTTAATTTACCATGATACATTAAAATTTAAAATAAACTACATATGAATAATATATAAAATACTAATCTAAACTTATATATATACATATTAATGAATAAATATCAAAATTTAATTATAAATTAAAGTTGATATATGGATATGATATTATTAAATTGAAATTGCTTGTGAAAATTCAATTATTGAGTGAATATCTTAGTACTTGATTTTTTTAGTATTAGATAATCTTGAATGCTTTACTTTTACATCTATTATTTTTTTGTATTAATTAGTAGAATAAGTATTAAAACAACAAATGTGACATAAAAAATTAAGTTGTTAACATAATATATTATTGAATAAAAAATAAATTATACCAATCCGTGCATATGAAAATAAGATTAAGAAGTTAAACTAAAAATATATAGAATTAAAAATTGCAATATAAAGGCAAAAAATAAAATTTTATACAATAATATTTCAAAATTTAGAAGGTAATAGAGCATGTAAATAATACTTTGATCATATTTAAAAGTTGATACTGAAATATAATTAACATTAGGATTTTACAATACAAAATATTAGTAATATTGTCCAATTAAATTATATTTTTATAATAATAGTCAATAAATAATTAGTTCGTAATCATTTAGTGTCAATAAATTAAGAATCAATGACATTCAAAATATAGTAAAAGAAAACATATTATATACACAGACATAATATAGCAAAATCAAACAATAAAGAGACACAATAAAACCTACAAATAAAAATTGATCATTTTATTAAAATGGAATTCTTCTAAAATGTAATGACGGATAAGTATCAAAATTTAATTACAAATACAAATTATCAATCTGATTAAATTAGAAGTGCTATTGGAAATTTAAAAAAGAGTTAACTAATTGATTTTTATATTAATAGGCTAAAAATACCATATCCATCTCCCCTCCACCCCCAAGATGTTGATATTGAAGAAAAGTATAAATAGTAATATAATAAATAATTTAATTTAAAACCTTATCTTATTGAGCAGTAAATTAACTAACATAATTGTAGGTCCTAACGAGACATATATATAACTATTTTTATGCTTTAAAAGGTACATAAAAGTTGTAACATTTATATTATTATACACTTAACGCCCACATGCCATTTTCTTTTGAACATCCAGAGCGAAAGGTGTTATGGTACCAAAATTGCTACATTTTAATATTTACGGGACCGAAAGTGAGATTCCCAAAATCAATGGACCAAATTAAAATGGAAAGGACCTAAGTTACGGACCGAAAAATGATATTTCCCTTTATAAAAGTAAGAAAAGTCAAATGGTGAGTAAACCTTAAAAAATAACAATTAAAAGTATAAAATTTTAAAATAATTATATACTAACACATTAGTACAATTGCATTTTTATATTAAAAAAATTAATAAATTTTGAGAATAACCTCAGTACAATAAAATAATAAATAAAAACTGAGTTAATTATGTCGAAATTAGAAAAAAAATAAATAAGCCAATGAGATTAGTATATTCTTCAAGTAATAAATTTATAAAAATAACTTAAAGGTTTAAAAAGCATGAGTACTAAAAAGAATAAAAATTGATATATGAATAGAATATTATTAAATTGAAATTGCTTATGAAAATTCAACTATTGAGTGAATCTCTTAGCACTTGATTTTTTTAGTATTAGATAATCCTGAATGTTTTACTTTTACACCTATTGTTTATTTTATAAAGTGAAAATAAAATTTTATATAATAATATTTCAAAATTTAGAAGCTAATAAAGCATGTAAATAATGTTTTAACAATATAAAAAAGTTGATACTAAAATATAATTAACATACATTAAAGGATCTTACAATACAAATATTGGTACTATGGTCCAATTTGATTATAGTTTTATAACAACAGTCAATAAATAATTAGTTTGTAATAGTGTCAACTAAATTAAAAAAAGATGACATTCAAATATAGTAGTATAAGAAAACATACAACACACACATAAAAAACGTAACAAACAATAAAACAAAATTAAACAACAGAAAATCAGCATAGTAAAACCTACAAATAAAATTGATCAATTTATTTTATTAAATTGGAATTTCTACTATTCAAGATAAGGATCTTTGACAAATTATTTTTATTTTAATATTCATATTTTGAATATCATTATTTTATATTTTCATATTAATTGGTTTGATACATGCATAATAATGAAAATAATCATTAGTGGATATACGAAATATAAAATTTCAATTTTGGGGAATAGATTTTTATTCAATAGTACCAATTAAATTTAGAAAGTGAATTACAAATAACATAATTGAATAGTTTCCTTATCAATTTAAATGATTACTATCAATTTGTTTGAAATATAATTATATAATACTAATGGTTCAATTAAAAAAAATATGAATACTATCATGAACTTAACATAAATGATATATTTACTTTTAAAAATATATTTGTACACGTGCATCGCACGTCATGCTTTCTAGTATAAAGAAAAGTATGGATTAGTGGGATAATAATTAGGGTAAAAGTAAATACTTGAACATGAAATGTAGAAAAACAAAATACGTCTATTGTCGATGAAACACAACACTCATTATATAAATGCAATACTTTAGTGTTAATCTCTATAGAACACTCAATGCCGTTTCTTGAGAATTCTCGACTTAGAACCTTTCAAATCGGCCCTCGAAAATTGGTTTTATGGTCGCCATTAAATGCACGGCCCAACTTCATTGGTTCATTTGATCTGAGGACTTTGTCCGTGACATACAAAAGTGATGTATAAAAACACGACAAATGATGGCCAAAGAACTAATTCCTCCACAATAGATCAAGGAGCCAACTCCTTGGCTTGTCGGCCATCTACTCCAACACCTCCACTCTTTGATGAAGGACACGTGTCCTAATCCTACACTCTTTGCATGTCATCCATACATAGGTTAAAAACACTATAAAAACATTTCATTTATGGGACCACAGGCATGTTAACTACAACATTTATTACCGTCTAGTATCAATATTTTGACCTACGTCCTTCATAACTAATTTGATCGTCGGAGTTCTTACTCCGGAACAATCCCGACACCTCCATTGTCTATACGGATTTTGTTAAACATTTCAAACATCACGATGGCTAGATTGCATTTAACCCCTATTTTGCTTGTTCCTATGATAAACAAAAACTGTAGCATTCACCCAAAATAACTTTCTTTTCATTTCTGTACGTTTTTACTGTTCAAAGCTAAAACCGGACGTGCTATTGCTGTAATAATATAAGCCACTCGCATAAAGATCCTAAAATGTACTTGTCAACCTTCATGTACAGACCTTGTGGACCAGATATATCATAAGTTCTGATGAGTTACTTTGAGATCCTAAACCTCATTGAAAAACAGCAAAACATTAATTATTACAGAGAAAAAGAAGGAAAGAAATTAGATAAAAACGCGCGAAAATGGCAACTGATGATGTGGTGGTGGTGCAAGATGCAAATGCAATGATTGAAAATGGTTGCTGTAAGAAAGGAGCAGGGTATGCTACTCCCCTTGATGCCATGTCTGGTCCTAAGGAAACTCTTATTTATGTTACTTGTGTTTACACAGGTACGTATGTAGCTCAAAATATGTATACGGTTCTTTTATTTTTGGGAGTATATGTATCTGCTTTTTCTCTCCCTTCTATATAAGTATCTGATAATTATCTTGTTCTATTATTTGATTATAATTCATGGGTTTTTTTTTAACGTTATATTTGGATTGATGAATTTAATATAGGAATTTAAATTTCAAATAACCAACACTTTTGAATTTGTTTACAAAAGATATAAATCATTAACTCTTATTTTGAACTGCGACTTGTGGAATATTATGAATTTAAAATTCTTGTGATATGAATTCATTTAAAAGCATTTAGTTAAATTCTGTCCTCAATATCCAAATTATTTCATCCAAAGTGAACTTTATTATATTTACTTAGATGTAATTGAAGGAAGAGGAAACAGTGTTGTAGAATCATTTGGGATTTGTTTCACCAAGCTTTCTTTGTAGTTCTCTGAATTTTAACGGATACTTTTCCAAAGTTTTGTATGTTGCATCTTCTAACAACACTGTGCTCTAATACCACCTAATGTAACACCCGTAAATGCAACCTTTCTTATACAAAATTTATATTTAAAACCAATAAGACAAATCCTATTTGTATATCAATCTATTATAGAAACATCGAGCAATTAAAGTCTTCATCAACATTGGGTATTTCATATACATATATTCAACTATATCATTTATGGACATAAGAAAAAGAATAAAAAGTGAAGTTCCTAGCTATTACAAAAGAAAAAATGCAATTTTGGTCCACTAATATGAGATGGTGGCAGCCTTAGTTCGAGTCAATTCGAGATTTGTGATAAATGTTGTAATTATGAAAAATGGCAATGTTGGTCCAAATAACTCTAATTTGGTCGAAAATTTAAAAAATTCCCATTTTTTAGGTGTCACGTGCAGGCCGTGCGACAAATTCTGGCCAAGTGAGGGTTTACTGGACCAAAATTACCATTTTTCATAAATTATAGTCCTTTATTGCAAATCTCAAATTGATCTGGATTGAAACTGTCACCATCCCTATTTTAATGGACTAAAATTGCATTAAGGAATAATACAATTTTGATCCACTAACATAGAGGTGATGTCAGTTTTAGTCAGAATTGGATTTATGATGCCTATAGATATACACTCTCCATATATTAAATACAATTTTCCTATCTTATTTGCTTTCTCTAGCTGACTCTCTAAACGACCTTACCGACTTAAGTATCGAAAGCCTATAAGTAACGCTTTCCTAAGTATTCTTTTTGTCGAACTTGTGATTGCAAGACACTTTGCAGATTTGGACCTGAATCTAACTTAGGATATCTGTTACACTTAACCTAAATTCGGATTCAGATCATGTGAAAATTGTGTTCCTTTCGATGTTTACAGGAACAGGAAGGGAGAAGGCAGATTATCTTGCAACAGTGGACGTAGATCCAAGTTCAGAAACATACTCAAAAGTAATACACAGGCTGCCAATGCCTTATGTTGGTGATGAACTACATCATTCTGGTTGGAATGCCTGTAGCTCTTGCCATGCTGATTCAACGGCTGCACGTAGGTTTCTCGTTCTTCCTTGCTTGTTGTAAGTGCCCAAATTTCTAACTCATCTTTCGTTATTCTGTATTACATCTACAAGTTGTCGCTGCATGCAGTCTCCATGCACTTTCATATTCGATCATCGTGGATATTAAATATCAATTTACCTCTCTGTATATTTTTAAAATGAAGCAATTTACATCCCTAGATAGGGAGTTAGGTAAATTGCTACTTTTTCTATAAGGGAGTAATTTGCTCATTTGCAATATCATAGGGGAATAAATTGCGTTAAACCCTCTGACCTTTGATTCCTTGATCCCAGCTCTGGTCGCATATACGTAGTTGATACTAAAAAGGACCCGAAGGCTCCAACTTTACATAAAGTCATTGAAGCCAATGATATAATAGAGAAGACGGGATTGGCATACCCCCACACTGCTCATTGCCTTGCTTCTGGTGATATCATGCTCTCATTTCTTGGAGACAAACATGGAAATGCTCAAGGAAGTGGATTTCTTCTGCTAGATTCAGATTTTAATGTCAAAGGAAGGTATTGTATGTTTTGCATATACTATCTACATTATATTCTTGTTCATCTTGGATGTCATTGAGATTCACTGTTCCTTTATCCTATGGTTTCAATACTAAACGTTTGGCAAAAAAAAAAAAGACCTTATTGGGACGAATTTTGGGACGGCCCGTCGTCCCATTTTGACGTTGAGACGGAATTTGGGAAACATGCAAATGTATGATTCTTTTTATCTGTAACTAAGAAGTAATTTATGCAGCTCCAAATCAATCCTTAATTTAAGATGACATCTATTTCCATCTGTAACTATGGGAAACATCATTTCAAACTGCGGTTAAAGTAACCGTTCTAAATTTGGAATGGAGTGTGACCGTTCCAAATCCTAATAGGTGGGAGAAACCAGGGCACAACCCTCTTTTTGGGTATGATTTTTGGTACCAACCTCGGCATAAGATCATGATCAGCTCATCTCTAGGAGCCCCATCTGCTTTCACCAAAGGTTTCAACCTTCAGCATGTTTCAGATGGTCTTTATGGGAGACATTTGCATGTTTACACTTGGCCTGAGGGTGAGTTGAAACAGATATTGGATCTTGGAAATTCTGGTCTCACGCCTTTGGAGGTAATCACGACTCTTTGTCAGTTGGTCACTTTTCCTAAACTGTACACCAATCACACGGCAAGTGTATTGCACTTATCATATGATTGGTTCAGATTTGACCCTACGTACATATGCTTATAAACTCTTCTATATTAATTTATTTGTAATGTACTTATGTTGTTGATTTGAACATAGATAAGATTCTTGCACAATCCAGACAAGGATATTGGATTCGTGGGGTGTGGTTTAACAAGCAATGTGGTAAGATTTTTCAAGAAGCCTGATGGGTCATGGGGCCATGAGGTAGGTGAAAGAATTGATATTTCTTTCGGATCAATAGCTCTAAGGCATTGAGATCGGAGAAGTAAAGTCGAACTTGCACAGGTAGCAATCCCAGTAAAGCCGCTCAAGGTGCAGAACTGGATTCTCCCAGAGATGCCTGGTCTCATAACTGATATTTTGATCTCTCTTGATGATCGTTTCCTCTACTTTTCCAACTGGTTTCATGGCGATATTAGACAGTATAATATTCAGGACCCGACGAATCCTAAGCTAACCGGCCAAGTATGGCTTGGAGGGTTAGTTCAAAAAGGAAGCCCCGTCGTTGTTGAGACTGAAGATGGTGCTACGACGTACCAAGTTGACATACCAGAAGTTCAGGGACATCGATTAAGAGGCGGGCCTCAAATGATTCAACTAAGCTTGGACGGAAAGAGGCTTTATGTTACGAATTCGGTGTTCAGCACATGGGATCGTCAATTTTACCCTGAGCTTGTGGAGAAAGGTGGCCATATGTTACAGATAGACGTTGATACTGAGAAAGGTGGTCTTGTGATCAACCCCAATTTCTTTGTGGATTTTGGATCTGAACCAGATGGCCCCTCTTTGGTGCATGAGATGAGATATCCTGGTGGGGATTGCACTTCAGACATCTGGATTTAAGCTGTCCAAAAAACCAGTTGGCTAATTCAAAGTATAAGTGTAATAATTAAGCTAGTGCCATGAGATTTTCTGGGTTTGTGAGGATTAGTAATACTAATTTGCAATCTAATCGCACATTTCATTGCTTCAAACAGATGTATAAATGTATAAATACAAATGTATTTCAAAATTCTAAATGTTTGGGATTCTTGATAAGGAGAAGGTTTACATTGACACACACGAGGTCTTATTTAAGCATATAATGAACCTGCATCAGGCAACTCCCTTGTATAAGTTGTCTATTTGCTCTTTGTACAAAGACACAACCTGGTCTCTCCGTATTTTCATTGTAGGTGTCATTAAACCGCTATCGATCTACAATGAAAACACACGTAAAACCGTTATTGATACTACATCAAAGAGTAGATTCAGGGAAACAGTTGATAGGTGCTTGTGTAAGAGTTTTACCGTGAAAGGCTCATCAAGCACGAGGATTGGCCCGACTTGAATTGAACAATGCGAGGTCCTGCAATAATAGTAATTGAGGAGAGAAAAGCTCTCTTTAACTTTTGCATTATGTAAGCAGTAATTTCTAGATAATATGAGGAGAATTGGAGCTATACGGTAGATTTACTGAACACATGTCTAAAATTGAATAATGATCTTTAGTTTGACTGGAAGGATTCTTATGTTTACTTAATTGACGGGTCAACAGATATGGGAACTAGCACTATTTGGGACAATCCTACGAGAAATACGAGACAAGAAGGGAGATGACGACTTCATGATAATGCAACTGATAGAGATTATAGAGGAGCCTTACAAATACACCATTGGTATTGAGATCCATTTGCTGGAACCAAAGGGGTTGCTATGTAGTTTCAGTAGACTGGTATCTGCATCTATATTTAAGTGTTTAAATGAACTATAAGGGTAGGCCGAGCTGAGAAACCCAAAACGGTAGACCTCCCACTCCTACAGAGTATTATATGACATCCATTTGATTCAAGTAAGAAGTTCTTCCAGATCTTGACCAAGAAAGAAGAGAAGAAAACAGAAGAGAAAGACTGATATTTATAAGCTGCTCCATACAACCTTCAGTTGCTAGACCAGTAATTATTGTATTCAAATGACTTGAAATTACTTCTGAGAAAGGCGGAGAGGCTGCTTAGCATGTAGTGCTGATCATAAGCTTGGATTGTTATTTGGATGCCCCTTTTGTCTACAAGGAAATGAGTCTATGTGGAAAAGCATATGGAGAGAAGCTAAATTAAGGTCTAAGTCTGACCAAGGCCATACTAGAGGTTTTGAAAGGGATCTATCAGAGTTTAAAGGGGAGAATGCACAACAAACTCTTTAGGCAGGATTTCGATAAAATCAGCAACTTTGTTTTTTTTCAGGACTTGCTTCTGTTTCTTTGTTTTTATTCATTATATTCCTGCCTTCAACCTAGATAAGGTTCAAGCTTTCTATTAAATATCGATACGCGCCGAATTTTCAGAAACCAAACCAGCTGATTAATTTCATATCTTGCACCGCCAGAAAGATGCTATCTTTCCCAAGTTATTTATGTTTTATGCAAAAGCTCAAGCAGAGCCATTTTGAATGGTTTATTTATGGGTCAATGACAAAATAAGAATCGGTAATTTAAAATGCTACAAATTCTTTTCAAGTAAGCTTGTCTTACCATTTTCTCAATTCTTCGTGCAACATGTTGATCTGTTTCTGCTTGCTAAGCTCTGAGGCATCAGATTCCACAATGGACAACCTTTTAGCTTCTAAGAGAATCTCTTCTTTGTTCGGGACAATTATAGCCCCGAGTCGTCTTTGATCCTACAGATTATCATATACTTTATCACAAACTTTACTTCCCACAAGGCACTGTTGCATGCAAATTAAGACAATAGAGGCCTATTTGAAATAAAGGACTATCTTCACCTGGCCAATGACAACGATCTGTTGAATAAGGCTACTTCTCAGGGCAGCTTCTTCAATCTCTGATGGCTCAACATTTTCGCCTGTTTTGGTCATTCAGGATGATTTAGAATACATTATCATTATGGCATTTAACTCTCTTAAAGAAATGGTGAGGAATTTAGGTTACATGCAAGTCTCTTTTCCATCCAGTCAAACCTCATGACTAGTATGGAAGGAGGTTTCATTTACTAATTCTGAAAAGAAAGAAACAGATACACACTGTTTAATTTTGTTGGTTCTTTAAGTGGAAAACTTCTCTGGTTTTTTGAGAAGTTTATACTCAAATAATATGGAGTTTCGTAATCGTCACCTCTCTTTATTGGAGGACATATATTAGACAACATTCATTTACTTAATTCAAGGAAGTCATTTTGTTGGAAAGCAAAATTTATTCAACGATAAACGTTCAATTTACCTGTTGAAAGAACTATTGTATCTTTTGCACGACCTTCAAGAACAATTACACCTCCAGCTTGACGACTTCGTCCTCTAGAATGAGGAGGAGAAATCCAACCAATATCACCAGTATTTAGCCAGCCATCCTCATCTATAGCTTTTCTTGTCGCCTCGGGATTCTGATAACATTTCCACAAGAAACAAAATAAAGTTTTATCTCCTAGTCACTGATCTAAGCTATTTAAGCTTAAAAGTTCTAAGAAATGAACTGAAACTACCAAAACAAGGAAATATATACATGTGGCATTTATACTCCTATGAAAAATAATCAAATACCAATGTTTGGGAGTTACCAGAAGGCAACTGGTCACTAATTTCAGTTCAGCCAGGCAGCAGGAAAGCATAATGTCTAGATTAATGTCAACTCTATATGGCACGTAATTGAGGTACAAATAAGAACAATTTAAAGATCAGATGCATGTGGTGACGAGTGGACTAGTTGTCATGTAATACAAAATCCTAAAAAGAGAACTCATCTATCCATTCAATAAGTATAAAAGACAAACGTAAAAAATGGAGTTACAAAAATGTATCATTACCTATTTTTTATGGGACCTTTTGTGCAAGGTAGATAGAGCATGTTTTGTTGATACAGTTGCTTTATAGAGTACAGTCATACAATTTACATGCCTTCTAATAGTTCTTCCATAAACAATTTGTAGATCAAAAAATTTTAGTTAAGTAAACTTCAAGGATATGGGGTGTTGGATGATAATTTCAACTAAAACTCAAACTGTTGCAGAGATAAGATTACTATTTGATGAATGCAACATGACTCCTGAAATTCATACTGGGTGAATTGAGGCCAAGCACATGGAATTTTTCATATATGAGTGGTGGCAAGACTTGAATCTAGGTTTATCCTTTTGCCTTGCTACAAAACCAAATTAATGGCCATCTTATCTAAAAGCTCAAAGCTGTTTGACAGTAGATACATTTGGGCCATGATTGCTTGACCTCTCATCGCATCGCATCTCATGTCATCTCATTTCAACAAGAAAAAAGTGAGATAGACACGTTTATATGAGGAGGATTTTTGAGCATGTCTTTGGATGTGAGATAAAAATGTAGTAATAATAGTTGAATGATGTATCAAAGGTTTTAGGTAATAAATAAATTGGTTTGAGATATATTTTAGAGAAAATCTTACAGACAAACAACCATCTTAGAAGAAATATCATGAGATGAGATAAGATATAATGATATATCCAACAAGTAATGCTTAACATCTAACATCCTCACTTGTCATAGTACAAGCTGAAGCTACCTTGTAATAACCCTTCATCACTTGTGGGCCCCTTACTTTGACAATGCCTTTTGAGCCATGAGGAAGAATCCCATCTGTTTCAGCATCAACAACTTTTATTTCTGTATGTCGAATAGGACGTCCGATTGAACCAAGAACCTTCAAGTTGTGACATTGTCAAGACACATACTATATGATAAAGCACTAGTATATATAAAAAAAAGAAAAAAAAGCAATAGAAATTGATTTTGTGCTTAACCTACAAAGGAGGAAAAAGAAAGAAGATATTCTGTTTAAGGTCTAAATACACAAGATGGGTCTCTATTCTATATTCTTGAAATGTATTTTAAGTACAGTTGTTTATAGATTGGGTAGAAAGGGAAGAAAACATTTAGGGGTCAGACAGATATAGATTGGGTTGCCGTCAAATCACGAACTTGTTCTTGAATGATGAATCAAATTCTCAGTGACAGATATTGATGTTTCTCCTTTCTCTCGTAGCAAGATGTAGCCTTTTGAGAAATGATGTTATTCCCCAACGGTGTTACAATTTGTATTCTAAACTATTCAGTATTAATTCACAGACAAATGAAACGAAAAGCTTGAATTTCATAATGCTTTAGTGGATGCTGAACTGCATGTGCTTCTAAATGCATGAAATAGGTTTCTTACATTACAGGTTGGATGTCGAGCCGCAACAACAGGTGATGACTCTGTTAAACCGTATCCATTTTGAAGCTTTATGTCAATTGCCTGTGTCAACAGAATAGCACTTGAAAAATACACCCACATCCCTTCTATAATTGAACAAGAATATAGAAGCATCTAACCTCAAAGAACCTATCAACATGCGGAGGCAAGCTGCCACCTCCACTTACACCAGCCTGCCAAATGTGAAAGCAAGTTCTTTGCTTAGAATTTCTTAGAAATTATACTTTTTGAAAAACTTATGATCATATATTAGTGCATGTATCGAATACAGAAAATATGAACCTTGGATATTCCAATAGAGGAATGAATTTTACTATAGACGATTTTCTTCGCCAATGCATGTAGTGGCCACAATATCAAAGCAAAGATCCTTGCCGACAACCAGTCAAAAAATGCAGAAAGGTGAGAAGGTTGTGTAAGGTTTCTGGCCAGACATTTCCCCTAGGAAACAGGCAGCAAAATTAGTAAAGCACAAAACTAATGTTGAGCGCAGTACCAAAGGCTAAAGAACCAACTGATCTCCAATTAAGAAAGATAACATCTGGAAACATTTTGAAACATGGTGAAACTACGTGAAAAGTAAAAAGAGGAGATAATTAACACAAGTTCATCAACTAATATAATCAATTCAATGAATCTACATGATTTTCATTGTCTGACATATAGAAGGAATTTATTTGCTCAACTATTGATCATAAGGATTCAGCTGGAAGTAATACCACATGTTGCATTAATGGATATTTGGTCACTGCAATGGAGCAAGTTGTCTTAAGCAGCATCTTAAAATTAGTTACAATGAAAGCCCTGCCAGAATGCACGTCTTTTGGACATGGCGTGTGTGTTTTCAAGATTCTCAACCTTATCAATGATTTACCACTGTAAGAGAGTGCCAGTTCAATTATTTCGATCTTCAACCTCTCATCATTTCAATTATTCAAAGAACCATCTTTGCCGCAGTATGTGGGCACTGACAATGAACATGTTGTGTTTGTCAAGAAATCAAGTGAAAGTATCCAATTAATGACTAAATCGCAATCGATGAAAACAAGTCCGACCTCATATGCTAGTTCCTGGAGTTATAATACCTCATTTGTGGACAAATACTTCTAGCCTTTACCTCATTCAAGCTAAACTTGCTCATTTTAAGCAGGTACCTCAGATAAACCTAAGTAACCTCACAAACCTGAAGCCTTGGGAACACGGTTGGAAAGGAGAGAAACTTGAATTTTGTTTTTCCTCAACTACAAGAATCCTGGAGTGATGCTTTCAGTTTCTAGTAGTTCATAGATAGGATCATATAAAAAGAGAAATCAGGGATACTTTCCCACTTCTCTAGATTAGGTATGTCTTTCCTTTTTCTCTGTGGTGTTCACCTTCTCTAGATTATGACAACATTTCATAAAATTTGAATTCAAGACCTTTGGTTTCTTTACACATTCGAATATCCACTGTATAAAAGCTTGAACTATTAGAGAACTACAAGTTCGAAATCTTAAGAAAAGATACATAAATGTACACAAAGTAGTTGTAATTATCATCTTTGGCAATAGCTCATTAAATCTAACCAAAAAGAGAGTTATAATATGCACATTTTAAGTTTTTGCAGAAAATGCTGATTAAGAACATGCGTCCGTATCATCTTTTAAGTGAGAGTAATCCATCCATATGTTAGATGCTTATATCATACTGAACTATATGCCAAAAAGTATCAATATGTTACTCTCTACTTTAATAATCTAAGAAAACAATTATACACTTGAAATAAGTTAAAACTAACACCACTAGAGTTCAGGAAGTTCAACCTCATAAATTCTCTTGGCCTCCATATATGCTAAACTGATCCTCAAGAATAGAAGAGCAACAAGTTTACGAACAGCAGAACTCGTACTAATCTGTTTCTGAATCCCACTGCAGTACATGAAAACAAATGCAATGTATTTTCGAGAGAGAGAAAAATCCAATGGGTTGAAAAGGCCAAAAAGGGGTGCTAAAGGCAAAACACTTTAACAAAAACAGAAAGACTGATATAGAAAATAATTTAACTTTGGAAATTTTCTATCATTGTGGTTGCAAAAATTCTGGAGGGTAGTGGAACTTGTCAACAGGTAATGAACGATGACGAAATTATGGTAATATAGTAACCCTGGTTGTTCCAAAAACTTTACGAATTATGAAATGTAATATCAAGAAATAACTAGCCATGACTCATAAAAAACGAGCACCTCCGCAAAAAAAAAAAAAATCACATATAGCATGGAGATGATAGAAACATTTGAGATACTATCAAATAATTAGACAAACTATGGAAGGAAACCTTCAACTATTAGAGGATGGAAATATCAGTGATATATCTTCTCGGAGGCGCAACCTCCTCATGATCATAAGTTCAATATTTTTCAGTAGCTCAACTCCTCTCCAACATGAAGAGTTTCAACAACAAATAAATATAATCCAGACCATATTCTCCCAATCTTCTACATCAAAGGCACGTGGCGCACATTCATTAACTTCTACTGCATCACAGACCATTAGGAATTTTAGAGGGTAGAATTTACCTGTAAAGTGTCTCATACACTAAAGGAACAGAAATAACATAATGAGGTTGATAACGACGCAAATCTTCCTACAATCAAATTAATTAATATGATCAGTAAAGATAATTTGTCTGCTATACTTTTGGATGGCCAAAGCAGAAATGTATCGCTTCCATTTTTGAAGGGAACAACATACCTTTAGATGCTTCACTGTGGTGTATACTTGCTCAATTCCACATGTAAATATGAAATACTCGCAAGCTCGTTCATATGCATGCCAAGGTGGAAGCATGCTCAAAAATCTATCCCCAGGAACGGCCGGCACAATGTCCCATAAATTTGTAATCTAAGTAGAACAACCAAATATCTCATTAACAAAGACACAGTCAACAAAAAATATATGAAATATTTCAAAACATGAAATTGAAAACCTCAAACCATCTGCCACCTTTACTCGATTCATATTTTATGCTATACATAGATCATGATAAACTATACGTGGGCTCGTTTTAGTTCATTGGTTGTGTAATTCCCAAGAAGCAGGAAAACAGTTGCAGAATGTGATTGAAGTCTGAAATTCAAAATTTGAACAAAATTACATTATTTGTTGATTCTGTATGAAATACAAAGATATACAACCTGCCTTCACTTTTTTGGAAGTACTTGTTCTTGTTGGAAGCAATTAACCACTCACATGTCTCTTCTTTAACACTTTAAACTTTTAAATAAGGTGGTTGTATAATATGATAACCAATCTACATAAAACAAAAGGAATAAATTCTCAGTAGTACCTATTTCTAAAATAAAACCTTTCACTTCCTTGGTCTGTGGAGAAGGATACACATTGAAAATATCAATTGTCCCCTCGTGAAAATAGCATAAGCTTTTAGATGAGGAAACCAATCTATTGCTCTATGTTATAATGTACCCAGACCATTTTAGGTTTCTATATGAATAACTTCATTGAGTTAATTTTGTTTTTCTTGCTTAGAAGCCTGTAGGAAAACAAACTGCGCTACAGATGAAATAAGCATGCACGAGAAATTAACACATCTAGGTAGTACATAATACTAAGCAATGATATAAGCATAAATGAGTAACACTGGACCAAGACAATGCATGAAGCTCATTTTCAGTTTTCAGTTTTCAATGGAAAAAATGTATTTTCAATTTTGTATAGGTTTTCGTGTAAAATGATAATAAGTTTGGATTAGTTAATCAAATGTGGTTTATATTGTCAAATCAATATATTTTCAATGACAATACACGTAAACAAACATATTTTCACTTTCATTACTGTTTGAAAAGGTGAAAACTGGAAATGAAAACACAAACAAACAGGCATTTTACATATGCTTACTGCATCTTTCCAGCTTTTGGATCTCAATAAGACTACAGAAGGATTATTGTCGGATATGCATAAAAGATCTAATGTTGCTGTTTCCTTACTAACTGCTAAACAATAAGAACATTGAAAATCTTCGGAAGCAACAATGAGATGATCTTGTGCTGTCAATAAATAAATAGTACACCTTATGTAGGAAGACCCTTAAAACCTGTCAATGGCACATTTAAAATGAGCTAATAAAACTGAATGTAGCTAAAAAAAATCACATGCCTCAAAGTTGTCAATTAGAAGGATAACCAGAAAGAATACTTCTTAAAAAGGATATCTGAGATAGGCTTAGCAGAAAACAGCTCACCTGATGCAGCAGATTCTTGTGCGTGAGCATAACACCTTTAGGATTTCCAGTGGTCCCACTTGTATATACAAGTGTAGCAATATCACCAGAGCTTATAGTTTTACAAATATATTGCTTCCCTGTAATGTTCACTGATCAGCAATGTTCACTTGGAATACTGTAAACTAACACTCTGAAACAGAAGGAAACAATGATTTCGCACAGAAAGTCCAAATTAAATATGTCAACCTTTGAAACCCTGAAAGGATATTAAATATTCACATAACACCAGAAAGAGGGAAGCGACATTAATTTCTTAGTACACATTCAATCAATGAATTGATGCAATCTTATCTGAAATTTACCTAAATTATGAATCATCCAATTTGAGATCTCAGCTATGCATAGTACATCAATCTTACAGAAAAGTAGTAGACAAGTTAATGATGAAGCTCAACACAACACAATAGAAAAAAAAAAAAAAACGTAAAAGATCTGATTTTTTTCCTACAAAAACCAAAGAGTATGGCGAGTAGTCAGCAAGGAAATCTCATATCTTAGAATGGATACATCAGGATTTAACAGTTTTGCTGTAAAAGCAAAAAATAATAATACAACAGAATAACAACTTAAAGTGACTTACTAGCATCTTGAGAATGAAGTAAAGCTTCACGACTTTCATGACCCAAATCTATTATCTCCTTATAACTATAAATAGGGATTTCTACTGCTGCTTCATTTCTTATGCTTGATTTCTCTCCCCATAGCAAAATGACAAACCTTACTGCAGCTCGAGAGTAAAAGGTCCCTGAAATCCGGTTCAGCATTTCAGGATCATCCACCACAAGTCCACAACTGCAGTATGCATTTTGTGCCAGTTAATAGTATATGCACATAATTGCAGTGATAGCATACGTCCACACGCAAAGAGAGAGGAAGAGAAGAGAGTCTCATCTCAGATAATCACAATCTAGTAATATCTATCAACATTTCACTAGCCGTTCTAACAAAACAATCATCTACTGTGTATTCCTTATCCTATGAAGATTACATACGTTTATTAGATTGTATTTTAATAAACTTATCCAAGCTAGTGATGCCATTATTTTTCTGAAATTCACTAGTTCTGACAAACTTCCACCATTTTTCAAGAAAAAGGAAAGCAAATGGATTAACATTGTTATATGTGAATGAATCATTATTGTGAATGTGAAAACTGAGAGAACCTTTTATGTGTGCTATTTATAAAGAACAAAGCCCTATTTATACATGTTCCTCCATATGTAAAAACTCAATCAAATCCCCCAACCTCAAATCCCTAATTGTCATCTAATCACATCTAACCAAATCTCTAAGTCAACTCTCAACACTAACCCTCAAATTGGAGCATAAATATCATATGCTCCAAGCTTGTTACAGACATACTCAATTCGAGGACCTCTAAGAGACCTGGTGAAAACATCTGCAAGTTGATTGTTGGGAATTGGCAAACTCAATAATAAGTGACACCTTCAACTAACTTCTCCAAAAAGTGATCTTAATGTGCTTAGTCCTTTCGTGGAAAACCGGATTGGAGGAAATGTGTAGAACACATTGATTGTCACATATGAGTTTCATTGGGGTCATTTTGCAGAATCTCAACTCTTCTAGAAGTTGTCTCAACCATATGAACTCACATGTTGCATTGGCCATAGCTCGATATTCAGCCTCTGTGCTTGATCTTGCTACCACATTTTGTTTCTTGCTTTTCCAAGAGACTATGTTACTCCAAATAAACACAATATCCTGAGGCTGACCTTCGGTCAAAGGGGCGTCCAGCACAATCTGCATCTGAATAACAACTTATCTCCTCGTGCCCTTTATTCTCATAGATTAAGCCTTTTCTAGTGCCCCTTTGATGTATTTCAGAATGCGAAGTGCATCTTCCCAATGAGTATCACATGGGGAATTCAAGAATTGACTCACTACACTCGCAACAAATGAGATGTCCGGTCAAGTTACTATGAGTTTCATGCTTTATTCAATCGAACACTATCGTACATTTCATCCTTTATTCAATAGAACACTATTGTACATTTCTCTTTGAGACGGCTTTCCAAAAGATAATGTTCTACTGAATGCCTTACTTAAATTTTTCTATTTGCTATGATTTTCCAGTTGCTCAGTTTTCACTTTTTCTTGTGTGTCTCTTGGTTTAAGAGTTTTTGGTCAGGTTGTCCCAGGCTTCTTGGTGCTAGCTGAGTTGTATTTGTTGTACAATTGTTCACCCTTGCGTAATAATATTTACTTTGCCAATAAAGATAGAATATGCAGATGAAGTTGTCCCAATTGTACGGTTCACTGAATTCCTAATGTATGATATACTGGAATAGGTAGACCGCACATGTGAAATGGAACTTCTCTAACCTCTCAGAGTGGCTATATATCTGCAAAAGCTCTTCAACAGATGACCTCGTACCTCTCACGACATTGATTGCTCCGGTGGCCATGATACCTGGAGACAACTTAATACATCACAGGAGTTTATGAAGTCAAATGAAACTGTTAATTATAAAACACATATCCATCATCCTCTTTCAGAAGAGAACATAAATCTCAAGAGTAATACGTTGAACAGAATCACAGATATCAAGCAAGTTCTCTCATCCTCCAGTAGAAGGCAAAAATTGACAATATGTTATTAATAACTTCGGAAAAGAAAAACCTAGGGGTGTTCAACAAAACCAAAGGGCAACCCCAACGGACTGGCCCAACCCAAACCGAAATGCAATTAGCGGGCTAAGGGTGAGGTGGGGTGGGTTGGTCTTGGGCTAGTAAAAGAAACAAAATTTAGCAATCGAGTTTGGTTATATACTTACGTTGCCGCATAGACCACGCTCGACCAACAACAAGTTAGACCACAAAGTGCGGGTTTGATGATTGTCGGGTTGGGCTTGGCTAAGCTTTTCTAAAAATTGCAAACATTTGGGTTGGGCCAAAAAATTACTGAAATTGGCCCAACCCACACAGCGTACACTACTAGAGAAACCCACATAAGCATTTTAGCCCCCAGAAGCATTTATAAGCTTCAGTCTAAGTGAATCTACTGGCCAATTAGGAATCTATATCAATTTCTTACCCAAATGGAAGTTTTGGATGATAGAATAAATGTAGCTGCAACAAGCAGATAGATTGTTAGATACAACCAAGGCAAAAGTCCAATAATGAGAAGAAGCCAGCTATTGCCTTTCAACTGGATGGACAAGGAATCTTTTAATTTAGTAGGGATGAAGGGTACTTGGGAGAATGTAAATGATGCAAAAAAATGCAGAAAATATAAAATGGAGGTAGTCAGATGACATGGAATAAGTCTCAATATTCTTGAATCTGGAAATTTTCAGATAGTTTTGATGAACAGAACACACATGTCAGGAATGTTGTTTTGATGGATAGAATGTAGATGTCAGGAAAACATTGCAATCTTCATATGCTTCTCATGTCTGATAGTAGTTTAGGTGGGACCCATGCATAGACTGTAGACATGTTGAGGAGCAGCAAATTTCTAAACTGTTGCATGCTTGAGAATGCAGAATGCATCAGCTTTTCTATCCTCCATACCACATGCAGTTTACAGAGATAGTAAGCACTTTGCTGTTAACAGGTGCTGCAGAGATAATGAGAGCCACTGCATACCTTGATCTGAAACAAGCCACCGACAGGAATTATCAGCAAAGATTGCAAGCTTTTCCTCGGGTTTTAATCCAATGACTCGCAGACCTTCACAGAAGTTCAAAATTTCTTGCTCTAGCTGAAATTTATCAAGGAATATGGTTCGGTTAAAACTGATTAGAGCAAAAAGAGCTAGAGGGATAGATAATAATAGAAGAAAGCATATGTCCTCAGACTACTAAGAAAATTTTTAAAATATGAAAGAGTAAGGAAACATGAAATAAATGATAAAAATGGTTACAAGTAAAGATAAATACAAACCCAATATTTGACTAAACCTATGGCTCATGGAAAATCTTCCAAGAATAACAAAAAGATACATATAGCTGTATATAAATTTGGTGATACGATAGGGTTTCTTAACTGTCTTTTGGCATTAATTTCTCTATGCCAAGATTAGTTTTCCATCTACATTTTAATATTTAGTTCAGGGATGGAACTTAATTTCATTTCCGAATAAAATACTGTGAATACGATTACATATGTAACGCAGCAAAGAGAAATGTTACTCACAGCATGCAGCCCGCTCTTCAAAGGAATCAAACACCTAAACTTCCTATATCAGCCTTCTTGTGTCATTTGTGAATAACTTATCGGATGTCCACTCACTATGTGCAAACTTACACTTGATGTTTGCCATCCAACTATAAGAAAGTGCCTTACATGGAAAGGGAAGTTCTGAGGTGTCCTGAGAGAAGTGGATGAAGATTAGGAAAGGAAAATCTCCAAACAACATCCCACCCCATCCTCCCTCTATTTGCTCTCTTCTCTTTGTTTTGTGCTCTTAATTGTAAATCATAGAATTCAAGGACACAAGAACAAGGATTCTCATCAACAAAGGTTTGTTTCTTTCCTTGTTTGAAGATTCAATACTCTCTAGTAGGATCGGATCACAACTGCTATGATAGTTTTGATGACAAAGACGTCCAAAGTTCAGATCAATGTTCAATTAGATAATTTTGGAACACTAAAACGCACAAGTTCTGAAGCACAGGAGGGATAATAAGTTCTTTCCCATGGACATTCGTGGTCATGAATCAATTTCCTTAACTACCCATTTGGTCAGCCAAATCCATTAGAGACAAAGTTATGAATTTTTTACCTTACATTAACACCCCAGTCATTTGGAAGAAAAATGGATACCTTGAGCCTGGCGAAGATGCTAGGATCCTCTCCAAAAAATGAAATGATATGATGATTTTAGGAAGGGTGTTGAGACCAAGGGCATCACTATAGATGGAAAAGATAAACTTGAATTGGGACAAATGTACAGTTTGAAAAGGGATTAAAGAGAGAGTTTTCACATCAAGGCACATCCAAAACAAATAATAGAACCATGATACCTTGAGGCATGACATGCACACAATATAATACAACTAAGAAAGAACTTCCTTAAATCTTGCATAAGCTAGAGTGGAGTCAAACATTTCCCTGATGCCTACATTCACTTGTTTCTAGCTTATTAGCTTCCAGCGAAATGCCATCTCTAGTTTGTACCTCTATTCCAAAACTAAATTCATTAAATGCTCTTTTAGATTCATGCAAATCTCTATGTAAAATACAAGGACCTAAGACATACACCTGCCCTGTAAGCTCACTAACCCCCTTTCCCTAAACCCCACCTCCATCTCGCCCCTAGTCATCAAACCCGGTTTGCCCCTTACCTCACCCTGGCTCCTTTTGTTTGTTGCCAGCCTCACCCCTAAGCCAACCTTCTGACCCTTGCTCGTAACACCAAAACTAAATTCTTTCTGATTCTGTTTGTGTGTGTATTTGTGTGGGTATAGTTGTGTAAAAATATGGATATATATATACATGTATATGTATGTGTGGGTGGGTAAGTTTATATTTGTGTATGTGTGTTGTTTTATGCATATCTATAGATGACATGTCCACAAACTTCACTAAGGTTGAATCTTTTCAATGAAATATGATTCACAACTTGGGTTAACCAATGTAAATGAATTAGGAAAAGAAATTAAGGAACTACATTTCAACCCTCTTTTGAAGCCCCAATAAGCTAATATTTGCAGCGGAAGAGTATGGGGTGAGTCTACTATTGGTAGAAAGGTAGAGAAAAATGTTTACTCCCTAAATTTGAAGCAAAAATGACAAAAGATATTATACACACTGGAATCTTTCCCAACTCAGTTGATCCCGCTAAGACGGTGCCACCATGAGAAGACTAATACATTTCGATCAGTCTTAGCATTCTACTAATCTGACAATGAAGAGCCGATACCCAAAGTTTCATGAGACCAACAAGATCATAGATATCTGAGGTTGTTCATGAACATAACAATAGCAGCTACTTCTAACAAAAGCAATTCTACCAAGAGACCATTTCAGCATCAAGTACAAGAAACAAATTGTTCTATCATGCCCAAAGCCTGCGAGCACACTGGATATAAGAATTACCTTCAAACCCATCAAATGCATCGTAAAGTTGGGCTATGAAAAACTATCCAAAAGAAGTATCCAAAGGATGCCTTGAACTTGTTAGCCAAAGTTTATAAAGGGTTCACCTTTTCCATTTTCCATGTGCGATAGGGCATCACCATCACCCTCCTTCAGAATGTGATGCCATCATCACGGTAGGATATAGCCTATGACCAAGTCCCAAGCACCAAGATTTAGAGATGGCTCCTATGGGTTTAGTAGGTGGCTCTTGTACATGTTGCACGTCATGTCAAGGGCTCAAGAAATGGCTCCCATGCACATATCACTTTGTCTCATAGAGCAATTAGTTCCCAGTATTCCAACTAGCAATTATTGGTATACCACGCCCCTAAACTCCCACTAGCCAATTGGACAAGACAAATGCCCCCAAAACCCTTTTTAGGGGCAACTTGAAATTGGATTGTGAAAAGCTCGCCCAATAGTGATGTCCAATGGATACACTTTGTCTAAAGCTTATAAGATACTCATCTCTTTCATTTTCATTCCACGTGGGATGGGACATCATAGTTTATGGAAAACCTAGAAAAGAAGCTACAAAACTTAGCCCCAAACAGTGATTGTTTAATCTTCATAACTGATGTCGTGGAAGATCTACTTCAATCAAAATGCTTCTCATGCGGCACATTATGACAAAGGGGAGCTCATGCACATCG
Organism: Sesamum alatum; assembly: GCA_034509735.1. NCBI lineage: Eukaryota > Viridiplantae > Streptophyta > Magnoliopsida > Lamiales > Pedaliaceae > Sesamum > Sesamum alatum. The sequence continues at coordinate 45,169,555 of JACGWO010000002.1, read as the reverse complement.
TTTCTGGCATTTCAAAGGAGAAATAGAAATCAAAGGAGGTCTCAGTGGCATTTCTCCATAGTTTATCAAAGAAAATAAACATGGTGGATACCAAAACTAAGAATCATGCATGTAATAAACCTGAAATGTTGAGTTGATAGAGAACAGAGAGGAACAAAGACCTGAAGCTAACCTGTTTATAAGTCATATTCGTTGGGGGGTCATGATACGGGTCCACCAATGCTATGCGATCACCAAATTTTTCTGCAGATGTCCTCCAAATGTCAGGAACTGTTTGCCACTCATTAGAAGGTAAGACCTCGTTTCCTGATAGCAAGTCACTTTCTAAAATTGGAGAAAACTTTCTGATCTGCATTTCTTTTGTCTTCAAAAAGGATATGGAAAAGGATGTCAGATCGTTTTTTGTTGCTTTGCATAGCAATTTCCATAATTACAAGATCATTTAAAATCAAAGGGTATGCACAACTCAGAAATAATAACAAACTCCATCACATTGCTTTTCATATTATTCTTTTTGCACTAAACAACCAGCTGAAGCGTGCAAAAGCAGCGATATTAATTTCAAACCATATGTTTATCAAATTAATTTCTTCTGCAAATATGGCGGAGAGTCAATCAAACAGCCATAGACTGAATAATATAATGCATCATGAATGTTATGAGGCTTGCAGCAGTGGAACTTAACCAACGTATCTTTCCTGTTTCATTAAATTCTTGTTATGTGCTAAAGCTTGTTTGAAGATCAAAACATGCTCCATCCCATGCTCTTTAGACACTTTTCTCTGTTTATCACCCTCTTCAGTTCTCTTTATTACAGCCTCGGGATTAAAAGATGATTTTACAAAGCTCACCTTTTACATTTCCTTTTATATCATTCATCCTACTCAAACTGGCTTCTCCTTCCACAGTTTATAGTTACTCAAGAAGTTATCCTAGAGAAACCAGCAAGGTTGGTTTGGTAGTCTCTAATGCCAGAAAATATAATGGAGTATCTAATAAAAAATATTAACCACAGAACAAATGGAAAAGAACAAAAACACATTGCTTTGTCAGACTTTTATTCAGGTTTCCGGATTTCCCAAACTTCACATCATAAATGCATTTGTTTCTTGATGTGCTACGCAGCTATTACTTGTTAAAACAAGCTGGACCAGTCAACCATCAGCGACCTTACATGGATGCATAACAAAAAATATAAATAAAAAGGCAGAAAAATAAAAAATTACATAAATATAGTTATAAGTAAATCTTTCAAAGGTATAATGTCCAAGACAACTTTATGTGATTTTGGATTCCAGTGCCTTTGATGTTTTGACATTCTAACAGCCAATATTATTCGTATTCCACCCACCTGGTGTTTGCTAACAGATCTTGCACTGTATGGTCTAAAATTCTAAACTTTAGGGCCTGTTACTCCGGTAACTTGCTTTTGGCACTAACAAGCTGAAATCACATCATTCTAGTCTTCCTCAGTCCCAAACACATTAATACTAAAATGAAGTTGTTCGTCTATTTGTCACAACCGGCTCAAAGAGAAGAAGTTTTACTGTTCTAAATAATGAACTTTAATCATACTAATTCTCTGCAATATGGTTTGTCTCTATGCTTTGGTATGATGCACCTAGGTCTTAGTTTGTACTCTGCACTACCTACCAAAGTTTTAAGGTGCTCAACACAATCAAGATCATTTCATGGAAGCACATTACAATAAATTTCATATTTCGAACTGATTAACAGTTTACTGAAAAAGTATATGCAATTATAAAGAGCGAAAGCTGAATAATTTTGTTGCAAATGGTAAAGATCTCAGAATTTCCTTTCCCACTTGCTACTGCATGCACCAATAACTCTTTCTCACATAGCAGTAAGAGACAAAACCTTTGAATTAAATTAGATATACATACCCAATAAAGATCCCAATCCAAATAATAAAGTTATCACCTGTAAAATCCAGTTGAAGCATTCTGTAGGAAAATGTCAACAACTAACAACTGTCATCTAATAAATAGACTGTTGAAAAGCCTTCAGTTTATGTTATAGACTTTGCTCTAGCCCCTCACACTAAGACTCTGACATTATTCACCTATCTTACAGATTCTTCTAGAGAACCTTGAAATTTAAAACTTTACAACCAGACCATGACAACAGTTAACTTTGACCGCTAGTGCATGCATGTCCCATTCATTTGTTATATTTAATTGATCTGATGAGATTAATTTCAAAATTTTATACATTTAACATTGGTGAATCGATTGTACTCCTTCCTTTTTAGGACATCCCAATTCCCAAGATAAGATTAAGTTCCTAAAACGGAAATATATTTTCTCAAAAATATCCTCTAAGTTGAAATAATGATGTAAACTTTCAACCACTATCTTCAATGACAATAGATTACAAAGGCACAGAGTTTACAGTTCTTCATCGCTCATTCAAAACCTCTCTATGTAAAAGTACACACCACTTTCAAGTTTGCGACTTTAAAACTCTATTGCCAATCAGTTTAGACCCTTCATTCTGGTATAGAAGTAATAGATGCTTCAACTAGCGCTTACAGCATTATTCCTCGTCCGAATCAATTGAAGAGCATCAAATGATTAAAATTACTTCGTCGTAAGTCCACCCCAAAAATAAATCTTTCATCCTTATGTTTGAAAGAAAGAGTAGATGATTACTCCTCTTTCTTCCCGTTGTTTTCTTTCCAGAAGTACCATAGCAACTCAACTTTGCCCCAGCTCCAAGCAGCTATATTCTATCAACTCTAAACAATTGTAATTAATTCAAAAATGAAAATTTTATTCTCCTCATCAACTTCAAACCGATTTTACACATCACTAATCCACTACAATAAGAAATTAACAGCCTGTCAGCTTCAACCAATTTCCCAGATATGACCAATATTCAACCAATTACTTGAAAGAAGATCATCATATCCACCCATGCAAACGGGTTCTGAAAAAATTACCATGGATCACCCAATTCTCGCACAAAAGACATACCAAAAACAAAATATCTGAAAAGGAACTAAGAATCATCAGGTCATGACCTCCAAACCTATAGTAAACAATACCCAAGAAACACAGTGATCACTTGAAACAGCAACTCAAGAATCAATCAACCAACAAATGGTAAATTCCCATGAAATACAGCAACATGACAAAAGCTTTTACTTAAACAAAATCAAAAGTCAAAAACTACTACAACAAAACAAAATTACGAACCCCCAAAATTACCTGGGAATCGCAGTAAACTCGAAATCTTCGACTTCCGGTAACAAACGCTCCACATTTCTTGTAGAACAACCTGGAGCCGATGAATCCATGCTGCTTAAACAACAAATGACTCAAAGCAAGTCTCGGATCACGCGAACTCGACAAACAACTAGAATTCAGATGCATCATGGTGAAATTCAATGGTACAGATACAGTGAGAAAAATGAAGGGTCTTTAGATTGTACAAGAATATCCAGTGTGTCTGCTATTTTTCATGGAAAAAGGCGATAAAATTTTCAAGGGAGAAGAAGCAAGAAAAGCCAACAAATGAATTGAAATTTTGGTGGGTAGTGACAGAAACAACGTTGAAGTCTCCGGCTGGTCGGGTGGGTGAACTTTGATTCGTCGAAATCAATGCGCACCTAAAATTCCATTAACGTTTTTTCCCTTTTCATTGTATAATCTTGTGCTAGTTGCTACTAATGCTTACTAATTTAGTTCATTTTTTGACATAAATACTCTTTTGAAAAAATATCCTTAGATTATTACGTGATTGATAGGTAATAATAAATTTGTGCTGTAATAGGATAAAGTTAGGTTTTTGTTTTAAATAAAGGTAGGATAAATTTAGAAAGTAATAATGCGTATAAGTTATTATTCTTTCGATCATTAATCTTATAAATTAATAATATACTTTTTTTATAATATTTTAACATGACGTTACTAACAAATCTAAATCAAATAATAAATTTCACTGTCATTTTTTATAAATAAAAAATGTATTTGATTTGACATTGTTAATAATAAAAGAAAATAAAATTATCATCTTTATTAAATAAAAAATATATTGATTTGGCGTTACTAACAACGTAAAACAAAAGCTTATTAACTTCCACCACCTTAGCTCGAAGGCAAAGATCTAGTGATAGGCCTTGCACATGACGAGCATCCTTCTTCAACTTTCCCTCTGTCTAGTCAAGCTATTGTAGTTTAGGTCCCCTTTTTAAATTCTATATCGACTTATTTTCTCATATTCTTGTTGTGTGGTCTCCTTAACGAGCTCATTCCATTAGCTTTTACTAGGTTTTCGTCCAACTTTTGTAGTAAACTGATCAAAATACCCTTTTGATTATGAATTATAATTTTATATTATTGTTTAAAATTTTCTAAAATATTTTTATGGACTAATATGCCCTATGAATTATTTTATTTTACTCATCCTCAAATTTTTCTTCCCATTTTTTTTTTTTAAATTTAACAAGAGTAAAATAGTAATGTCTACTTTACTATCCGGCGCCTATATAACTATTTTCTATTCGATTAGAGTATTTATAATTTTTTAAATAATGATAAATATTCATAATTATACTGTAACTTTATTGGAGATATGTCTAATTTTCCCTTAAAAGTTTGACAAAGGCAAATTGGGTATTTATGGGATAAGATGTGGGAAATAAAACGATTGTAGTTTGATTTTATTTCTAGCAGAAATCTTGGGGTGGACCCAAATGAAGAATGGAACTCTTGAGTAAATTCTAGAGTGCAACAATATTTTATTTACTGAAATTACGGATTATTTAAACACCACCAACTATTAGCATAAGATGATAATTCAACGGCTTAATTGCATAAAACTCCCATGTGTTTTAAAAACTCAGTTAAAAATCTTTTTCGTGTTTTAAAAATAGACTAAAAACCCCCTTTTGTTTTATTAAATGTAGCTCAATCGCCCCACTCCATTAAATTGACTTGACGGCGTTAATTTTTAGTTATATGACCGTTATGCTCTTTTTATTATATACTAACAAGGAACACGTGCGTTGCACGTTATTCCTATAATTTGATGAAAATTAATTATTGTATTCTTTTAAGAATACAAAATATTGTTTAAAAAAGTAAGGGTAAATTACATCTACCTCCCCTGAGGTTTGGTATAATTACAAATACCCCCTCGTTGTTGGAAAAATTACAAATACCCCCCTGAGGTTTGTAACCGTCTAACAAATAACCCATTTCTATTAATTTTTATGGATGAACTGACCAAAATGCCCTTATACACTAAATTATTTTTATTTAATTCTTAAATTTTTTTTGGACTATAATGTGTAGGGAGAGATTTCTTAAGTTTTTTACACAGATGAACAATAATGCAATTTGCCTTGACCGATTTTTCTATAATTTTAATAAAAAAATTCAAGGGCAAAATTGTCAAGTTTAGCCCTTTGGTTAAAAATTACAAACCTCAGGGGGGTATTTGTAATTTTTCAAACAACAAGGGGGTATTTATAATTATGCCAAACCTCAGGGGAGGTAGATGTAATTTACCCAAAAAGTAAACGCGTAAAGTAAAAGATTCAAAAGTTAATAGATAAAATAAATGGTCTTAACTAAATGTTGTTGAATCTTAATAACATAATACAAAAGCTAACTATGAATTCCATCAATTCTTCTCTTGTTTGATCTTCACATGCAAAAAACTTTTCTTCTTGTTGCTTTTGCAAATTGTTTCATACATTTATTTTTGAACTTTCAAGTGTTTCTTCATCATCACTGGAAATTTCGATCTTGATTGCACCCTTATTCTTCTTTTGTGATTGCTTTTTATCATCTTTTGAAGAAACTGCAGTATCGTTATTATAAACTTGAGTTGATGTTCCAATTCTTTCCACTTCATCTTCCTTCTTCGTTTGATCATAGGTACATGATGTAATTGATGGCTTTCTTTTTCTCTGTTTCCTTATCATATGTTGTATTTTTTCAATGGCATCAGCTATGACATTCAATCTTTCATTGATCAACTGTGCCTTTTTGTTAAGAGCAATAAGAAAATAAAATTCTGTCGATGCTTGTGAGCTCAGTCCCTTATAATATTTTAACTCATGTTCTCTCTGTAAAAGAGAATATATATATATATATAGATAGAGAGAGAGAGAGAGAGAGAGAGAAAGAGAGAAGGGAGAGAGAGAGATAGAAAGAGAGAGGGGGAGAGAGAGAGAGATCTATAATTTAGGAACAACGACGAAAAAAATAATTAAGTATAAGTTAAAAATAATTAACATCTATAAATTTTTTAGACAATGAAATGTCTATTTGTATAATGCCTGATAAATAATATATAAATAAAAATCTTTTAGGATAAAAAAATTACTTGTTCGATATCAGCCAAGTATTAGTGTATCGAGCATCCGACGTATATAGTTGCCGCTTCCTCAAAAAGTGTAATGCCTACGCTATAATCTCCTTATGTGACATTAAGCACTATTTTACATCTGATATTAATTTAGTAATAATTAGTTGTATTCATCAAATGTCCCAAAAAATTGTATAAGCCATTGTATCCATTATTCCTTGGTATAATCCAACTCTCATATTTGATTGATTTTGGCGATAGTAATCTAATCTTGTCGTCTCCAATTTTATGTACATGTTTACCACGTATTGTTGTAGTAATCTTCCATTAAAGAGAAGTGCAGATTGCTTTGGGTTTCTAATTTGTAGCCTAAAGCAATTATATTCTTTACATGTGATCTTCTTATTGCTTTCTTTACCTAGAACTATAATCAAAATTCAAAAGAAAAATAAAAATATGTATAAAGTTTGAATAGATATAAAAAGATCAATTTTAATTGCATAGTTTGAAAAAAAAATACTAACTATATTAGCAAATTTATATTTATCCTAAAAGAACTGGATTTTTTTTCTTTTTTTTTTGGAAGAATACATACCTTTTCTTGTTCTTTATCGAGAATATCGTCGGCAGAAGAAAATGTTGGTAATATAGAGCAGTTTGTACACTTTGATTATTCACTGAACATCACAAATTTGAGAAAATAGAGCGACATTTTAAAAATATGGAATAACATAAGTATGTGATTGGAGTTTTTCATGCTTGTAGGTTTATTTTATTACTTACTTTCTTGCTCTTGTGATAAAATATTCTCATCAAAAGCAAATATAATTAAACGACTGACCCAACTGTTTGCTTTCTGTTTTTGTTTTCTTTTCTCTTTTTGTCTCTCTCTTACTAATAAAATAACTTTAGGGACCCTTTATTGAGTAACTTGACTTGCTTCTATTTACTTTGCTTTATTCTAGCTTTTGAGTTTTTTGCTCAAGAAAATAAGAATAATAATTGGGTTTGGAGAATATACAATTACAATAATTCAATTATATAATTATATTTTTGTAAACATGAGGCGAGAGATTTATAATCCATATAAAGTGATGTGTACGAAAAGGAAAAATAAAATTAACCTTTACTTACTTTCTTGCTCTTGTGATAAAATATTCTCATCAATAGAAAGTCTTGAGCGGCTGAAGTATATAAAAGAAATATTATTAATTAAAAACTAAAACATGATTATAAACTATATAATAATAAATATAATTATAGGTAATATGGACATTTTTGCAAAAGCAAATACAATATCAAGAAAGTTCAGTCGAATAAACTATTTTTCCTTCAAAATTCTTTTCTACGTCATTAAATTTAATTTACTAATTTATTAAATTAGTGATATGTTGAATGCGGTTGGATGTACGTGGGTCAGCACGCAACCTGATTCTAATTGCGCCAAGAATTTTCTTATAAAATCATCTTATCTTAATAGCAATATTTTGATTATTTACTGAACTATTATTAAATTTAAAAAAATTATAAAGTTGAAATATTTTAATACTTTTAATATAAGTATAATAAAAACATCACAAGTATATCTACATACAAAAAATAGAAAAAAAAAGATTTATTTTGTTACTTACTTTCTTGCTCTTGTGATAAAATATTCTCCGTAGAAGAAACTCTTGAGTGACCTGATACATAAAAGAATAATTAAAAATTGGAAGATGGTTAAAAATTATAAACAATAAATATAATTATATTATAATAACGCCCTAAATATTTGTGGGTGAGATTGGATATGAAGTTTACCTAGAAATAATGATGATATAAAATCTATAATGTTCTGCTCTTCTTTAAGGATTAATCTTTCGCAAAGATCTCCTTCGAAGTATTAAAATTAGATCACCACGTTAATTATTCCAGATTGTATAATTAAATATTCTCGAATCCTACAACATTGTACAGAAGGTACGGCCCAAATCTGAGTAGTATCACATGCACCCCTATCGAATATCAGCATCTTTCGGGTTGCAATATCAAAAAAAAATAATAATAATAAATATTTTCCCTATATAATAGATATTTTCATTTTCAAAAATAATTATTGAGTAAAAGTAGTAGTGCATACCTTTTTCTTGTAAAATTTCTACTTCTCCTTGAAAATGGCTAGATGGAATAGAATCAATAGTATAATGTACATCATTATCTGAAAAATGATAAAGAGATTATACTGATTAATTTTCTAAATTAATTGCTGAATTAATAAAAAGATATATTAAAATAAATATGAAAAATATACCTGTTTGTTGTTTGGCATTACTTTCATTGACTGTAGTGTTCTGAGTACTAAATTTCTTAGTGTCAAGTTTTCTAATATTTTAATGCCATCCTATCTCAACTCTTGAGCATGAACCACAACGTCTCGTTCAAAAGGAATGTTAACATTATTTCCTTACATCCATATAACTGCAACTTGATCAGCTGTTGGAGAGTTATAGACTCGTTGATCTAATTTCACAATTTTTGAGATATGGAGTTGAACATCATCCATTTGTCGTATAATTTTTTAATCTTCTAAAGGTTTTTGCATATGGATTTACCTCAAGAAGTCTCATGAGTCTCTTCACAGTACCTTCAGATAAAGCTGAGCTCTCTAGTATTTTCATTCTATTCTCAACCTCATTTGTAGTTTCAACAAAATATAATTGAAAATAACCAAGGCCACTTTCATGTGTTAACCCTGGAAGGTCATGGTAAACCATTTCCTGTGCTCAAAAAGTATAAATTCCTCGCCTTAAATACGCAAGTTCTTTATCTAATTTCACATCAAATGATGTAAAAGAGAATATGCAGTTGAATAGATGGATATTCTTTTGAAATTCAATGGCTTCTTCTTATTGAGAAGTAAACAATTCATATAATTCATCTGGAACTTCAATCGGTGCAAGTTTAATTCTTCCATTATCACAACAAAAGGTTGGTGGTTCGTATTCAAATTTTACCGCAGCACAATGACTGCAATTGGATACTTTTTCAATTCATGCATCTTTGAGCATATCGTATCATATGATGTTATACCTGCAAATAAAATAGGAATATATGAATTAGAACTTAATTAGTCCAACAACAAAAATTAATTAAAATTGTACTTTCAATTGATCCTTTGTTCTTCAAGAAAACATTAATGTGCTCATCGTTTGAGTCCTGTGGACACATCCGAGCTTTGAGGATCCAACTAACCAAATTTTGCTTGTTATAATCTAAAGAAATTGACTCCCTTGTATTTAAGACGTAACTTGAGGAGGATGAAGCAATCTTCCTTCGAGCTTCACTAACACATTGAATATACTAACGTTTTTCTTCTTCATTCAAGTTTTGGTATTGACTGGTATTTCTTTTAGTTACTGGCTTCATTTTATTCTTAGCTTTCCTACGCTCCCTGACTTCTCAATGTATTCTTGCCTCTCTATTGTAGATAGGTTAACATATTTTCGTTTCATGGTATCTAATTTTCTCTGTCTTGACATATCTGCATTAAATAGAAAAAATCAAATTTTAGATAAAGTATCATATATAAATTTAAATAACTAAAATTAGTCATCAATATTACACAAATTTTACAGAATTAAATCCAAACAATCAATATTGTCCTTACCTGAATTAGAATTCAAAGCCGCAGTTGCATGACGCATCACCATCTTAACAAACTTATCCTATATTGCACAAGAAGAAATTTTGATAAATGGTAGGAATAAAATAATTTATATAATTTGAAAAGTGAAGGCAACATTGATAACACAAGAATAGATAAGCAAGAATATTTTTGTCTAAATTGGGGAGCTATAGATAATATAAATTTCAAAATAAAATATAATAAAAATTTATAGGAATCAAATATGTTCTATAGCATGTTTCACATTTATATTTATCCCTATACAACTCAAATAAATTAAGAAACTATACATGCTCGGTATTTACATTTACATTATATTTTTATTTATATTTATAAAAAGTTTCATGATATAATTATTGTAAATTAGATAATAAAATTTGTATTAGCCCAAATTATTGAATATAATGATGATTTTATGGCTAAGGAGCTAGTGGCATCCGGAATAAATAAAAAACAAAAGAAACATAAGAAAAGAAATTTACAAACCTGAAGAAGAGTTAGCAACAATAACGAAGTAGAACTAAACCCAAATCTTTGCTATATCAAAATTGAGAATCCAGAATAATTGGTGTTCTTTTGAATTTTTTGGTTTGACAATAATTGAGTTTTAACAATAGTATAGCATGCATTTATATAGGTATATGTACATATAATTAATTAGACTTCAAGTATAATTAGGATTTTAGTTATGATGTATATAGGACTATCTTTTTATTCGTAGATTTCTAGTATGATTAGGATTTCTTTCACAATTACTTATTTGTATACATAACTTTATAATCTATTATTATATGAAAAGGATATAATTGGAATCACAAAAAAAGGAAGAAACAAAAAACATGGCAAAACATTCACACATTTATAATATACATAGATTATTTCTTATTTTACTAATCGTTGGATCTTCTTTGTTTATATAATAACCGTTGATCTAATCAATAAATCTCAACCGTGAAATCTTAAAAAAATGAAGGGTCTGGATTCAACAATTATTTAATTGTATATACAAAAATTAGAATTATAAAAAATAAATTATTATTTATATATATAAAACTTAAAAAAGACCCTACCCCCCCCCCCCCACCTCCTCCCCCCATCACCCCTCTTCCCCACCCCCGATCGCCCTTCCCACCACCCCCACCCCCGACCGCCCTCCCCACCCCCGCCAACAAATCTGGCGATGTCGTCGTCGCCCAGGTTAGATCTTGGCGACGTCGCCCAAGTAAAAGAAAGGCCGTTGTCCTCCTGTGCTGGGCCGGCGGCTGTCTGTGCGCGGAAGAAAGTGGGCGACGAATCCTGTGCTGGGGCGGCGGCGGTTGTCGTCGGCCCAGTTTTTTTTTTAAAAATTTTTTTTTAATTAACTTAATCATATTTATTAATATATATTTCAGTTAATTAAGAATAATTTTAAATAATTATTAAATATTTACTTAAATGTGGTCTACAATATATATTTGGTATATTTAATAAAAATATTTAAATTCATTTATAAATTGAATTATTATAATTATTTAATATTTATATTCATGTAGATACAAAATTTTGAAAATTAAAATTTATTATATTAAACTTGATAATGTATTTTTTCTATTTTTTTGTATTTTAATATTTAATATAAATATATTAAAAACAAAGTTATTTATACTTTTAGGATATATGAAAATGCAAAAAAAAAAATTTCAAAGACCATGGTAATTTTATATACAACACAGGAGTATTTTAGTCAATTTCGGACAAAAAAAAGTCAAAACACTCAAAAAAATCATGCTCTAACGAAAGGGGGGTTTTATGCTGAATTTACTAAAACAGAGGGGGGTGTTCAGCCTATTTTCAAAACAGGGGGGGGGGGGGATTAGCTATTTTGAGGGGGGTAAATTGAAATTTAGCCTAATTCAACTTAACCTGTTTGAACTTAGATTTAAAGGATAATTACACTGCGATTTCATAAGATTCCAGAAGATGAACCTCCTCATCCACATTAGCGTGTGAATCTATATAAGAGTACGTATTTTGGTTAGAAAAAATTTATTTGGCCTGCAATAAGTAGTAATTATCAGGCAATCAAAGTAAATTTGAATTGTTTATTGTTTATTTTTTATTTTTTGCTGGTATCAACAAATTTCGTGAATTTTGACTAACGAATGGACATATTTATTGGACGCAAAGAAAAATCAGAGATTCTAAATCTAATTTTTCAAATTATAGAGGATTCACGTGTACGTAATTATACCAAATCGCATTAGAAGGACGTGTAGTTACACCAAATCCCGTTAGAATGATTTATGTGTATGGATCGAGGAATTGAATATAAGGATTTAAATTTCATAATAATAAATCCATCAAACTTGTTTGGATAGATCCATGCCAAAAATAATTTCAAATTCTTGTACTTTCATTTTGAATTATAATTTTTGGCATTATGATAAATTTTATTTTTTATTTTAAATGGGGTCAGTAATTCTTTCCTCAAATTCTCCCCCCAAATCCAAATGCAACATAAGAGTTTACAAGCGGAAAAGAAGTTCATATCATTTTATAAATAAATTGCTTATACATGAGAAAGTGAAATGGCAAGTCCATGCTAATAAAGCACATCAAAGGCATTAAATCCAAATAAAACATCCCATATTTGGTATATAAAATTCTTCGAAATTCTCTCAATCCAAATATAACAATAGTGATCATCAAAAGATAACTAAAAACGCAAAGAAGAAACAGAAACAGAAAACACAAACTAAGCAGACTTTGCCCATCGCACTATCCATGCACAATAACCATCTTCAGAGCAACACACTGGGGAATTGACATGATCCATGACCTGTTCGAAAGACAATGAACAAGTAGAAATAAGTAGTTTGAATCCAAGAAACTAATATGATAGACCCTGAATGGACCTAAGTAGTTTCAAACGCGTTTTCAGGTTGCAAACGGTTGTCATTCCGGATGAATCTTATACAGAATTAAGGCTCTCTGAGTTAGTTTCACTTGGTCCAAGTTTTAAGTGCATTAGAAGCTTCTGCAGAAAATTATGACTATTTTACCAAAACAAAAACAGAGAGTGATGCTTATAATTCTGTTTTTGCATTTATTCTAAATACGAAATTCTATGCTTATTAGCGGGTGTTTAGACCTATAAAAGGACTTGTAATCTGATATTATTCAAAGTAATAGAGGTTCTTCCTTAAAAAAGAACCCACCATAACGTCCAACAGTGAATACCGAAGGAGGAGATGAAGAAGAATACAGGTTGGAAAGACTTACTGGGGTCTGTGGTGGTCTCAACTGCAAGGCCATCGAAGTAACAGGACGCACCAGCATTCCTAAACTTAGCCCAATATGAGCTAAATGCATAGCTTGCGTGTGCATTAATCGACACCGGCTGGTAGCACCCTTTTCCAGGAGCAAGCTCGTCACAAGTTCCATTGCCCTGTCCACATGCAAAATCCAATGCCGGCCCCAACCCCGTCAGGCTCGCCCTGCTGTCCACCACGCACCATATCTTCCCTTTGTAAGGCTTGTTGTTTGAAGGCCTTGGCAATTTTGCATAGCTCGTTTCAGGGCGTGCGCCGGTTAAGTCCACCTGATCAGGAAAAACAAGATATATAATAGGTCAAAAGGGTGATGAAAGATTTGTTAATATCTTACAAGACTTAGTCTCTTTACTACCTCATAATTTGGCTTTCCATTGTTACTCAGGAGTCCCCAGTGCCTTTCTGTTCCAGGCCCTGGCTTCTGATTTTCGTCGTATAAAGAGAACAAGAAAGTCGGAATGTCAATACCAGGTCTAGCAGGTGTGCCAAGGGGTGGATCAGATGTCATTTTCTTGACAAGATTACGGTTGTAAGTTGCTGCATTGTAGGCATTTGCACCTGGTTGTTCGATGTCGCCAGCGTGAGGCCAACCGGTTTCTGATATGGCTAACAAGATGTTGTCGAAGCCGTGTTTACCCATGGCAAAGATGACAGAATCAAGCATTTCGTCGAGAAGATTTTTGTAAATCAAGCAACTGTCGGGATCCTGGTACGTCTCATTTCCATCCTTGAGCAATGCATAATCCAGGCTCATGTTCATCGGATCCGAAGACCATGGGAAGTAAGTGTACACATCAAGGAACAAAAAGGATTTTGTTCCATTCAAGAATTTCAACAATGGTAGGATCACCTGGCCGGGAATAGCTGACCTGAATTTCCCACTTGAAGGTGGGAAACTTGATTCCAATGTGTCCATGGCTATCGCGGTGCTGATTTTAACGTTGTGGATGTTATTTAAGCTCAAAGATCTCTTGATATTTCTCATTGCTGGTACCAGATCAAGCCACATTTTCAGATCATTGTAGCTGAAAACTTCGTTTCCAACAAGAACGAATCGGATCCTTGTACTCGGGTAATAAGCCAAGACGTTTTCTCTCACCCATAGGTCCGCCTGCGACTGGTTTGAAGCAATGCCGGATATTTGCTCATTGCTGACCATGATTGAGACATGGATGTCTGTCCCTGATAAGAGTTTTAGGACTTCAGGGTTGGCGTCGTAGAGCTTCACGTGCTCGGCTTCCATGGATTTGAGAAGCTGGATCGTTTGGTAAGGAGATGGCAAGTTGTTCCCAAGGCGGCCGTAGTTTAAGCCGATCTTGTTTGAACTCAATGCACCTGAGAGAAAGGAAATTAAACAGAAAAAGTTATGAATTCTTGAAATGCAAGTATTGAAATGTAGACAAAAAAATATTGGAGGAACTGACATGAGCAAGCAAGGAGATAAGACAAGGAGAAGGCAAAAGTCGCCTTATTTATAGCTTTCTTAGTGTACATCTTTGAACTGATCATAAGAACTGCTGTAACAAATGTTGTAAGAATCTGACAGAAGTGTGTCTGTGTGTGAATATATTGGTTAACATTAGATGGAGGCTACACATATATATATGCAATGGGAAGCCGAAGAAACTGTTGAACTACTAATCTTAAACAGCTGCTCAATGATCTTTGTGACAGTTTCTTAAACAAAAGAGTTGGTTTCTGTAGTTTCTTGTGCTTATAGCAAGAAAATGAAACAAGTATTAGTAATCTAAGATAAAGGCAAAGATTATGAGTACTAAAGAATTGGGACATTGGACTCACTATTTTCCGGTTTGGTTGCTGTCATGTTTTATCTGATAAGGATTCATAAAAACAGATGCCAAGCGTGTGTATAAATCCATAAAATGGTAATCAATGGAAAATTGTACTTCAGTTCCGAAAGTACATGTCCCAAATAATTTAAATATAGAAATTTGAAAAGTAAACCATGTGAAATATTATGAATACAATTCAAATTCAACAATTCAGTATTAAAATTAACGTGTCAAGTATTTATTTTTCAAATAACAACAATTCAAATTCAAATTTAACAACATAGTGCACATGTAGCGTCAATTTGTTCTTTCAACGATGGTTTTGATGTTGATGAAACTTCACTTTTCACAGTTGAGAATCGTGAAATTGAAGTTCTTTCTTGGCGAACTTAAAAACAAAACAACAAAAAGAAATTATAAGACAATCTATAAAGGGTAACAAAAAAATTGATACTTACATGACATATGACATCATAAACCAATGATGGTTGACTATGAACCAACATTTGATACGATATCTACAAGTATGAGATTACTCATGAGAAATAAAATAAATTGAAACATGTCAATAAACTAATATTTGCCATAAATATTAAATTAAACTATACAGTTTTCAATAATGAAGGTCACGTCATAGTCGTCTTAAACTAGTTTGACTGGAGTGTAGACGTATCCAATCTTGCAACAAATTAGAGATTGTGCCATTTATGGAGTCAATGACGCTCTAAAATCATTAATTATGCGGCCTCCAGTACTGAAAGCAAACTCCGATGCATCGGTAGATATAGACATGTCTAACACATCCCTTGCCAATCTTGCTAAGGTGGGGAGTCTAGGAATGTGAATTTTCCACCAATCCGTGATATCAAAAACTCGGAGAGTCATCTTTCTCAGTTCGTTAATGTAGGTAAGTATCCAACTCCGATTCATCCATGCCTCAAATCCCAAATATCATTTGTTTCCATTTTTTTTTTTCTGAGTTTTAATATTCCATCTTTCACTGTCATCCTAATCGTGTCCTGATTCACTGGAAGAAGTGGTCGAAGGGCGTGATGTTATTATTCAAATACATCATACGGAGCACTTCTGGCCAAACTTGCTATTTTCGCTCCTACTTCAGGCTCATACATATTTTTCAAAACATACTAGAGATAGGAGAACTTATGACGAGGATCAAGCATGACAGTAACATATAGCATCATATTCATTTTTTCAGCATTATCCCAATACTTATCAAATTTCTGCTTCATTTGTCGTGCCATATCTACCAAATTATCATCATAACTCCCAAGCCAGTCTTTCAACAAGTTATCAACATCACTTATTTCATCCAAAAATGTGTTAGATGTCACATGCCCAGTGACTAGACTAGTTAGATCATAAAAATATCGCAATACTTTCACAAATTTTTCAACCATAACCCAATCAAATTTCCTAGGCAAACCAATTTTACCACAAGGTCCATCGGCATGAAATCACCACGAAAATTAGCATTAGATATTCCATACATTTAAAACAGGTCTTGAAATATCACAACAGTCTTTAACATAGTATAAATCGAATTCCATCTTGTAGGGACATCTAAACACAAAGAAATTTTGCTTTGAACCTTCTTCTCAATAACATGATCATTAAATTTTTTTTGTACTAGCAGGTGATTGACAAACATACTTAACTATTGTGTATAGTGTGCTCAACCGACCCATTCGATTCCTTCAAACCATCCTTGACAATAAGATTAACAATATGAGCTACACATCTCATATGTAAATTTTTCTCACCAAGTATGGCGGTTTCCCAATTAATAAACCATCCTCCTTGATAAGCAATCGTAGTATCACTAGAAGAAGCATTGCCCACAGTAATAGCAAAAAATTTATCAATCACCCAATCCAGCAAACTTTTCTCAATCAACAAACTCACATCATCACCCTTATGAGTAGGACAAGGAATGAAATTAAGAATCACCATATGCATTTTTCAATCAGAATCTATGTAATGCGCAGTCAAACACATATAGGTAAGTATCTGATTAGAAATACATGTGTGCGTGGTTAATGAAAGTCTTTGTCCAAAAGTCTTGAAATAAGTTTTCAACTTATTCTTTTCATCATAGTACAATCTATAACAATATTTGGTTATAGTGGTTCTTGATGGAACACAAAATTGTAGACATGCAACATATATAAATTACCTAAATCTTTCATTCTCGATAAACTTAAATGGTAATTCATCTAAAATGACCATGCAAGCTAAGGCTTTTCTAACAGTTTCTTGATCAAATTTCGAATGGGAAGAACTTTCTCTGAAATCCCCGATTACACTTAAGCATAAACTAGTTATTGTTTGATTATTGGCACTAAACGTATTATCATGATTTATTTATTTTTTATTTTTTTGCATGCTTTCATATGATTATTCATTCTAAAAGTGTCATTCTTAGAGGGATCAACAACATAAGTTTTATCGCAATACTTACATCTAACTCTTACCTTCCCATCACTATTAATGTCGGCAATAAAGTGCTCCTTACCTTCTACCTATCTTTTTTTTCTTTGGCCTTTGACTTTGTTGTGATCCTTGTGGAGCTGTATCTAAATTTCCTCATCCTCCAGTCTCATTTCTTCTCGTTCATTTTTATTAGGCAAATTCAGTGTTTTTCTTTCCATTGAAAATACACTATAAATATACACATAAATTAGAAATGAGTATAATAGGATAAACACTACAACTAATTCACAAATAGCAAGAACTAAATGCAACTAGTTCAGAATAAATTTTACTGCTTTTTTATTAATTACGTGTGAACAAATTAACCTGATTTTGACAAAAATATTTCCTATATTTCAACTCTAAATATTTGATATAAAATTTTTTAATTAAGCTATCAACAATTACAAAAAAAATAAAAATAAATAAAATGTATTTCATACCGAAAAAAATACAAGAAATGAAAGAAACAGAAAAAAAAAATAAAAATCAAAGCAATTAAAATATTTACTTTTATTTTTTGAGTTGGACCCAAAGATGACCCATCAATAGCCTATATATGTTAAGCCCACAATGTATCCAAATCAGACCCAGTTACAATATAATTTAATTTCAGAAGTTAAACCCAAAACTAATAGGGTTGAATCAAAACCCATGGTTTATAACCCACATTACCGACTAATTAAAAACTAAGGGTGCATTTGACTTGACGGGTTTGGATTTGAAAGTGAGAATTTAGATAAACGATTTCATTTAAAAAAAAAATTAAAATTCATCAATATTCAACAAAACATAGTTCAAATATAATATTGAACAATTTGATTTGACATTGTTGATTTTTTTTAAAGGGAAATTGTGGGTTTCAAATCTTAATAACAAATTATTGAAATTTCTTTAAATAATTAAAATTTAAAGGATGTCAAATCTTTAAGTTTAATTTTGAACTATATTTTATTAAATATGGAGGGATTTTAAATTCTTTTTTGATAGAATCATCTAAAATCATTTTTTTTATATATCTTTCTCTCAAATTTGTATTCATCAATTCAAATGCACCTCAAATAAATTTAAAATTTTATTATTAAGAATTTGAAATCAATAATTTTATATTGTTCGTACAAATACAAACCTTAGCCAATTCCCATTTCAGAGTTCCATGCAAAATCGATGGCCATGTGTCATTCTCATTTTCTGATCCATGTCATTAAACAATAAAACAAATTAAAGTTAGAAACATTCAAATTTTCTAAAAGATGGGACCATTCTAGAAATTTTGTAAAGTGCAGGACTAAAATTTTAAAAAAAAAAAGTCATATCATATATGTTAATAATTTTTAATTATTAAAAAAAATATCATGTACTTCAATAATGTTATATTTTGTGACTCTAAAAATACAAATATTATTAAAACAACTAAAAAGAATTTGCATGAATCTCAGTTAAAATATTTTTTCTTTAATTTAGAAAATTAATTTTTCTTTTTCAAATTAATTATCAAACTTGATTATAATATTTTATATATTTTGTAATTTCTTAGCATCTTTATTTCTCAACATCTATGAGAAACTCATTGTTTAATTACTTAGATTAAAATTACCCAAATTCAAAATTCATAATTGCAAAATTTAAAGAATAAATTCAATTTGCATTAATTTATCAAACTTATTTATTTTTATGAATAATTAGCAGTTGTTTTATTATTATTTTTATTTTTGTTTAGTTACAAAATTAAACATTATTGAATTATATAATATTTTATTATTATTGGCAGATTATTAAAAAGTATGAGTTTTTTCAATTTACTTCTCATTAGTGGAATATTCTATTCATCTTAATTAAATTCTATTAAACTTAATGGTCATGGACCATATGATATCTATTTAAAAAATGATGGACTATTACGGTGCATTTGAAATACAAGGGACTAACATGGGATAAAAAATATAAATGAGTTCAAACCAAGCTTGCATTTTTTTTATTAAAAAAAAAAAGAATGTTAACAAAATTCCACTAAAGTTTGAAAATTTTTGTGTACGTAACAATCGAGTGGGACTAAGATGACAACTCTTGGGTGAATTAATTAATTATTGGAAAATTATTAAAGGACCCATAGTTCAATATTTACTTATAACTTCATTTTGGACTCAAAAGTTCCATTAGGGCTTGACTTTGGATTCATAATTATGGCCTTAAATAAATTTAGTAGGGCTTAATTTTGGCCTCAAAGTTCTTCAAGTCTCTGTGGTAAAGTATAATTATGTTAGTTTACTCTGATTAGAAGCTCAAATTGATCTTGTAAATATAGGGAAAATTACAGCCACCTCTAATAAGGTTTAGTATAATTATAAATACATCCTCTTTATTTAGGAAATTAAAAATACTCCTTGACTTTAACGTCCGTCTAACAAAAAGCTCATTTCGTTAAGTTTCAATTCAAATTTTGTGGTGAACTGTCCAAAATGCCATTTTGGATTATAAGTTATAAATTTATATATTTTAGAATTTTGGATTATTTGTTTATCCACCCTTAGATTTTTTTATATTTATTAAAATATTTAAAAAAAATAAAAAAATCAACAATGGTAAACAGTACTTTTCACACATTCGTCTAAGGGCTACATAATTATGTTCTCTTTGAGGGGGTATTTGTAATTTTTCAAACAATAAGAGAATATTTACAATTATGTCAAATCTTAAGGGAGATCACGGTAATTTACCCTATAAATATATATTACTTGCAATTTGAGCATACTCAATGTATATGTATAATTTAAATTTTTTATTATATTTATTTAATTGAATACAAAATCGAATAATTAGTCAACAGTAATAAATCAACTTCAACGTGAACGAATAGAAAATGATTTATTAAACTAATTACTTAAAAAATATAATTATTTATAGAACAAATAAGTAAAGCCAGAGTATTTTTTAGAATTTTCATTTTGCCTACTAAAGAGGTAAATCTAAGACATTGAAACTTAATAAATAAAAATAACTCTGAAAAAAAAACTTAGATAATAATAATATATATGTGTATTGTCCAAGACCCGACCCGCACCGCAACTCAAAACCGATGGTTGTACCCATTAAATGTTTTAAACTACTATTTTTAATTTCTAAATATTAAAAAAATAATATTGTTTAATTATATCGTTCTCTCTTTAAGTTTGGTATAATTATACATAATCTCCTTGTGATTTAAAAAATTATGTTTAATACCTTCTAGGTTTATTTTCATCCAAGAATTAGGTCCATCTATTAGTCAAAATAACCAAATTTGTTCCTAATAATAATGAAAAAAAATGGATGAAAATCAATATTTATCTTGGATTAACTCAATATTAATTTATTGTAGGTCAAACAAATCTTTTCTGACTAAATTACCCTTACAAGGGTGAAAATACACATTGGGCATAAAAAAAAATTAATTGATCTACAATAAGTCAGTAATAAGTCAATTGGTGGTAAATATTAATGTTCATCTAACTTTTTTTGTTAATATCAGTAAATCGACTTGACTAACAAATAGACTTATATATTGAACGAAAGCAAATCTCAAATGTGGTACATGTAATTTTTTAAATTATAAGGAATTTACATATAACACCAAACCTTGTGGGAGTACGGTGGATTATCCCTATATTTTTATATACACACTTTAATTTTGAAGAAATAAAAATTTCAAACACGATTGTTCCACTTGTACATAAGGGATGACAGCATAAAATATTTCTTAATTGGTATATTATAATTTGTTTTGTAATAGAATTATATCTACGTAATTTATGTTTGTTTTTCATACATATATTTATACGCATTAAATAAAAGCATACATGGAATATTCTAGAAGCCGAAACTCATCCTAATCTAACAGATTTCAACCAATGACCCGGATCCAGCTGTTAGTTATGATGGATAATATAATGAAACAACTGAGGCTTAGCTCGATTGATGAAGTTGAGCCTCGAGTTCGAACCCATTAATGTGTAGGTACCGTTCTACTTTAATAGTAGTTGTTGATTATATATCACTATCTTATATTGATGATTATTATATGATTCTGATAGTTGTCGTTGGTTGTTAGATATAAATATTTGATATTGATGCAAGATTGTAATCAATTTATTCAAAAAATAATAATTAATCATTTTCACTTAAAAAAATAATCAGCAATTCAATAGGGAATTAAGTTTGACTGTCCTCAATCTCAGCTTAGATTATTGCATAATTATTCCTTTTGATGTAAGTTATATATCCATAAACCCTTGATTCATGCCACTTATTTAGGTCTAACTAATCAAAATATGATTCAACATGCATGATGAGGATCAATGTTCGTCTGAATTTGCTGGACATCAATGATTAGTTGTTATGAGCAAACATCAATCATGTTAGGTACTTAATTGCCAACAACCGAAAGACTAAACTAAAATAAAAAAAATAAAAGCATTATATATTTGTACATGGATTGGTATTTGCAACTACTCCACATGTGAATGAGTAAGTGCCAAATGCTTTTTGATATAATATATATATATATATATATGTATTTGAAGTTGCTTTTTGATAATTTTTCATAATAGATTACGTTGAAACTTCTCTAGTTATATGTATATCATTATTACCCTCTTATTCATTTGTGATGATTTTTTAATATGCATCATCTGATGTATATATACAAACAAATTTTCTTTTTATATATATATATATATATATATTTGATTATTTGCAATTCACTTACTTATGATATACATAATGGTACAAAAACCCCTAAAAAAAAGATACAAAGGAATTCATTCAATTTCTTAGTGGTATTTTCGAAAATAAATTAATGGTTCAACTGCAACCCCTCCTCCCCACCGTGGCTGGTGCACTATACACGTTATTTTAATTATGAAATAACATTTATATCATTTGGTGCATATCAGAATCTAATAGCATCACAATGGGGATGCCTCGAGCTGGCGAGACCTCGCTACTCGAGGCGATGCCTTGGGCTGTGGGGTGCTGCCTTAGGCGAGGCCCCTTGATCAGCCCAAGGTCGTGGAGGTGATGCCGTGCGCAAGGGGGCTTTTCCTTGGGGGGTTTGTAATGATATTCCTCTGTATTTAGAGGGCTATTCACCTGATCACGTTGCCACAATTATGAGTTTGCCTAAATGTCCTTCTTTCGACTCATGCAATGACTTAGTGAAGGGGAGAGGCCGATCATAGGGAGTCCGAGTGTGAGAGTGAGGTCGACGAGGTTGAAAGCGAGGGTGAGGACGAAGAGGTTGGTAGGGAAAGTGAGGAACCCCCTAACGGGTGTTTCACCGTTTATGCTACTTATTTCGATAGCGGGTTTTCTATTCCTCCTCATTCCCTACTAATGCCAATAATTCGGAGCTTCAGTCCATATTATGCCTAACTCCTTTACGTGTTTTGAGGTATGACGACGTCGTTTCCAGGATCTGGGGCTTCCCCTAACTTTGGATGGCATCCATGCCTTGTTCAATGTACGTCGAATGGCTGAATTATCATCCTCTATCGACAATGGGCGTACTTTTATTTCTATCCCTGCTTGGGATGTAAGTTCTTGGATGGGTTCACCCTTTCCAATTGTCCTTGGAAAATTCTTCTATGTTAGGGACGATGGATGGGGGTTAGCTACAGGTGGAGTAGCTTGCCTATTTTGATTCCTCATCATAACGAGTTAAGAACACTTCACGAGGGTTTCATATCGACAGGGTTGTTTAGCTACTTGGTTAAGCAATACTTTTCACCAGAGGTTAACTTGATATTTTTTTGCGCTACTTGGAGTATTTGAATATAGTTGCCTATTCTTCTCAAATATGTTTGGATATGTTGTTTCATTCTACTAATTCACCCCTTGTCCTCAGGCAAAAAGCTCAAGATCGAGGTTGTACACGCAAGAAAGGCGATCGTGAGGGAGCAGAGGAAGCACGAGCAAGAGCTAGCCCAACAACGGGCATGAAGTGGCGAAGCCGCAATGTCATCGGGGAGCTCGAATGGAGGTGGCCGTTCTAGCCCTTACCCCACTGCTCAAGTGGTTCATTCGAGTTCCTCTCCTCCACACAAGAGATCACAAGACCCCCCAGCGTGGGGTGGCACATGTATGGTTGGTGTGAATCAGACGAGCGGGGAGCAGTCGTACTAGGACCGCACTCGGGGTTTTGTGACCAAAGACGAGCTTGAGTTGGATTGTTGATCTTACGAACGAGAAAATAGATGAATTGTTGGTCAAGAACATCGCTCGGGTATATGTTATGCGTTTTTGCTTTACTTGTGTATTGTATTCAATTTTATTAATTTGGTTTGTTCTTTCGCATGAGCTTATTGTGACTACCGTATTAAGGAACCGAAGAGCAACAAGGCTAGGGGATATAGGGCGCTTGAAGGTTGCCATGAAGCAACATGAGGACAATTTCTCCCAGCTGAAATGGGAAAGAGATGAGGATTTAGAGAGCGCCGCCGCTTGGGAGCCCCGGTTTGAGCGTGAGTTGTCCACGGAGGAAGTTTTTTGCCTCCGCTTCTGGTGTTGCTTTCATCACCAAGACCAGAGAGGAGGAAATTTCTGAGTTCCAAACGTCCGGGGATGAGATTATTCTAGCCGACAAGGCTACTCCTATTTAATTCATAAGTGTCATCGAGTTCTCCATCGGGCTCTATGCGAGACAGGTCGAGTAATTAAGGAGGAGATCGGTCTTCTCCATCCCGAGGTGTTGGAGGAGGATGCGAAGGTGGATCCTACTCGTGATGGAGCTCCCAAGACCTTGGGGGAGATTGGGGGGGGGGGGGGGCGTAGTTATTTTTCTTAGTATGTGAACTTGTACTTAAAGATGTTTAGTATTTGGATAGCTTTTTCCGACTTATGTAGTTGGAGGTTTTGGCAGTAATCGACAATATTTAGCACTTTGGATGACTTCTTCTGACTTATATAGTCGGATGTTTTCGAATATAATCGGAAGTATTTAGTACTTCGAATGACTTTCTTCCGACTTCTATAGTCGGATATTTTGGCACGTAATCGTCAGTTTTTAGTACTTCAGATGACTTTCTTCCCACTGCTATAGTCGAATATTTTGTCATGTAATCAGCAGTATTTAGTACTTATGAATATAGTCATTGCACTTGTTAAGTTATTGTGTTGTGATTTTCGACTTAACTTTACCAGATGTTGCCTCAAGGGATAGTTTTGTTCATGTCGCAGAGTTTATCAGTTACCAACTTCAATGGGCAAAGTTTTCTAGGGCTAACACTGTTGAGAGGGATCTCAATGAGGTTTCATCCATGGCGTCCCGAGGTAATTAATTATTCTCTCAAGGGTCATCACGAAACTCCAGAGATCTCCGCGTCTATATTGATTTTAATTGTTCAAGCCACGATGAGAAAACTAACTTCATTACTTGAGTTCACGTTACAGAGTTCCAAGAGAATTCAAAATGGGAGGGATGAAACGTTAAGCTCCTATTCTAGCCCTCATATTAGAAGTGTAGGGTCAAAAGGAAACTTCTGTTGTTGAGTGAACTTAGGAATAATACTTCTTGAGATTTGCGATGTTCCATGTGCGTAGGATGTTTTTTCCATCCAGCTGTTGTAACTTGTAAGCTCCCCCATTCTCGATCTCCATGACTTTATAGGGACCTTACGACTTCTTGTCCAACTTTCTACAAGGCCCGCTACATCGGCTTTCCTCATCACTAAGTCTCTCACCTAAAAGTTTCTTGGGTTTACCTTCGAGTTGTATGTCTTAGCCATTCGGGACTCGTACATTACGACTCCCTCAAGTGTCCTTGTTGAATCAATTTTTCTATCTCATTCTTGAGGTGATGGCATTCCTCCATGCTCCCTATCACAATGAAAACGGCAATACTTATCATATTTGAGCCTCTTGGGGTTGTCCTTCATTTTTCTCAACCATTGGTTGATCAATCCCTATTGCTTTACCACAATTAATATTTCTCCCCTATGGGTGTTAAGGGGGTTGTAGTGCATAAACCCGGCGGGGGTAAATTCTTGTGTTCTCCCTTCTTCATCGGCTCATTTTTCTCCTTTGTACCCTTCCTCTTAACATTGAAGGTAAGGTCTATAGCCTTGGACTCCTCGACTATGATGTACTTCTGCAATCGCAGGAACAAGTCTGTTAAAGTGTTAGGGGGATTTTCGGCTATAGGCTCTTTGAACCTTCATAGAAGCAAGTGAAAAGATAATGCGGCCGTTTTTGGAGCTTTCTGGTCCATGGAGAAATGATGCAAGAAACGTCGGGTCAACTGCTCAAGGCTAGAGATAGTTCTAGCAGACAGTTGGTTGAACCATGGTAGAGCATGCTTTGATAGTGTAGTGCGAAAGATCTTGTAGTAGGCGGCATCACTCAAATCATACCAATCAATTTTAGCATAGATTTTTTCCAAGTGTTATGCGGGTCTCCCGTTCCATCGTACTTTGAAAGATTTGATACTTTTACCCTGGCTGGAAGTGCCTCAACTAAGATAGCGGGCAAAAAGGGCTATGCCTTGGTGGAGCTACATCCAAGGACAGATAAGGATCCTCAACTCCCTTTTAGGGTAGGGACGCTGAGGCTTGTCGTGGGGGGAAGGGAGTTCTTTGCTCTTGGGTCTGGGCAACTTTGGGTCAAGAGACTCTACTATTCACCGGTAATGCATTCTCAATGCTGGGTTAATGAATTTCCACAGACGGCGCCAATGATGTGGTAGTGATTTTGAGCACGGGATTTAATGAAAAAAATTACCGTCGACACACAATTATTTTCCAAACTTAGTATTAATATATAGAGAACGCTATTAATAGTCTTGTCAATGAATAATGAAGACCTGTAAAAATTAATATATGAAATATTTATAATGATGCTTAGAGTTTTATAATGTAATAGAGTGTATATATTTATCGTATAATTTATATATAAAAACTTACTTTTATACCTATATAAATAAATAAATATTACTAATATATTCATCAATGTATCAGCAAACCCAAAACAAAGAATATTCTTATACATAAAAATTGCCCATGGAACATGCAACTGTCAGTGAGTGAGATTCATCTAACTCCCTTCTCACTGACACCTCTTCCTTTCCCAAAGGAAAAAAAGAGGAGAGTCACATCAGATGCCAACCACTGCATGGCTTTCTCACCTCTATTAGAAATAAATAAATAAAAATAAAAAAGAAAGAAAGAAATTAGCATCTTAAATTCGACGTCAAATACTCTTTGTCATAATCATCATTTACATTATAATAATACTCTCAATTGCTAACGTTACATATCAAAATAAGTCTACCGGCCTTGAAACATTATAAAGGGACAAAACGACAGCAAAAGGTCCCCACCACGACATGTGCACCACAATAACACAAGTCTTCCTAAATAAACAAATATTTTATATATGTGTATGTAATAATATTAAAAATAGAATTATTATTGTTATAAGGATATATATAGAGAGAGAGGTCAATTACGTAACCCAAACATATGATCATAAAAGCGCCACCCGGAAAAATATAATAAGTTGTTGTCGATGTTATGGGGTTGCACGTCGCTGCTATTAACCTCCTTAGCACACGCGTTTCTTTCCAAATAAATAACATGAGATGATATAATTGAAAAATAGAAAGAAAATAAGAGTGAAAGAGATGTTTAATACTCGATACTTTATTATTAAGTGAGAGCATCGCTTAATTTTGATATGTCTTTTATTTTTGGATTTCTGGACCTTATTTATGATCTTTGTTTGTCATAAGATAAGGGGTTATGTATTTTGATCTAATTTCAGTAAATGTCAATGTAATTTAGCGTAAATTTTATTACCACAAGTGAGGTTGGACATAGAAATATAATGGATTTTTGGATTGGTTGAGGATGGCTTTTCTAACACCCCATGTGAGATAAGACTTTTAGCTTCAAACGCCAACAAAACTCAACATACAGAAAACACTTGCAAAATTAGCAGAATCAAACTTTTCCGACTTAGCCAGCTTAGTTACAGCAAATTTCTTAAACTTACACAGTTTGTTTCTTTTCAGATTTTGGCCCACACAACGATAATTGACAAGAATCTGCAAATGGAACATGCCTGTTGGAGACAGCCTGGAATTATGCATTACTACGCGGGGAATTTAGTATTATATTTAGACAGCAAGAACCTGATACTTAACGAAAGGGTAAATTGTTCGAGCGCTCTTTGAGGTTAGGTTTAAATGCAAATATTTATTGTCTTTTATAAAATTACAGATGTACCTCGTGTGCGAGGTTAGTGTAATATACTTCATGGAGTATTATGTAAACTTTTTTCATTGGAAAGGGCATATACTTTGGTGTATATATAATTTTATAAAAGAAATAAAGTGTATGTATATTTGAACCTAACGTCAATAAGTGTCGATATAATTTACCTTCAGCCAACATTATTAGCCAAAAAAGTGCAAAGACAGTTGGGATCTTTTATTGTGAAGTAATGTTTTATCTAGTACTGCACTTTATATACACATTATGTGCATAACTTTTATGTTTTAAATGTATAGAATACACATGGTCAATATATGTATATTTGAAGTGTAATACGAGATGCGACATCATTTTGCAATAGAAGATTGAGACTGGTGTTGAAGCTGTTAAAAGCTTGAGGAGAAGATCACCGAACAGGGGAAATTCTAACCCAAATCGAGTTTGATTATATCTGAATTAATTATATGACAAGTGTGATAACACTTATCCTATAGTTAACATACAGTTTAAAAAAAGTGACTGTGTGATTGGTTTGATTCGACCAAACCTGGTTCATGTAAGAATGGTTCATGTAAGAATTTGCCACGAAGAAGTTGTTGAAATATCAAATACCTCATAATATAGAAGGAAACTTATAATATACACAAATAAAAGATACAACAATTGGGTACAATTGTTATGTTGACCCTTCTCTTGTCACTGGAATCCAATCAAATACAACAAACAACCCTATGAACTCAAGTTTTGTTACAATTACTATGATAACAGAAAAATATAATCAAGTGCAAGTCAAGTGGGAAAAAAGAATAAATTAAATACTATTTGCAAACTTGTTTAGTGACTCAAAAAGGACTGAAACCGTGTGGGGACTCACCTTGTTTTCTTGTTGCATTCATGCCTTTGTGTGATTATGATATGATCCAACTGCTGCTGGATTCATGTCATCTACAGTCCATTGAACTGAATGTGTCCGCAAATCCCGACGGTTTCGAGGGAATGCTCGACTGCGTGTCGCTGTAAGACAAATCATCGAACATTCTTGAAGTACCTTCGTCGGCTTGCCATCTTTGAAGGGCTTGAGGAAGACTCATGTGGAGATCAATGCCATAACCATCCTCTTCTTCAGGTTTAGAAGGCTTCCATTGCTCTACAAGGGGTCCCAAGACATTAACCGCGTGTCCCATGTCGGGCCTCTGGAATGGCTCGCGAGCAGTGCAGTGGCCTGCCAACTCAGCAACCTTGCAAATGCTCTCGTAAGTTTCATCATCCGGATCAAGAATCGGGTCGATGGACTTTCGGAGGTTGTCTTTGTTGATAAGGACTCTGCGGAACCATGTGACTAAATGAGACCTCTCGTCTGGCACTGTCTCATCAAGTGCTTTTCTACCAGTTATGATCTCCATCAGAACTACTCCGAATGCATAAACGTCTACTTTTGTCGTCACTCTTCCTGTAGCTGTTAGGGAAACGGGAACTATGAGTACCAATATCCAATTGAAAAGTTATTCAAAATAGAATCATCGAGAGGAATCTTTCGGTGGTGAAAGTATGAGTTTTTCGAAAATTAACTGCAGAAAGATGATAAATAGAAAAAATTCTAGAAGTCATCAGACAAATTAAGAGATAGGACAGTGGAGAAAAGTAGAAGATCCAAGAGTCTCAACCATATTAATCATGACGAGTAGAAATAACAGTTCAACAATTTTGATATCTGAAGTAACTAATGGGGTCGATAAATTGTGTTGTTTCCTAAGTTTCTTTGAGCAGCATGTCGGCTGGGTTGATGCAGTTAAAAGATACCATTGCAGCAATTGCAGATTAGTCTTTGAAATGTTATTAATGTTCTGTATAACAAAAATGCCGGTTAAAAAGACGCAAATTCAGTTCCATTATGGATATAATACAACTTACCACTCAGTATTGCACCTGGCTCTAGATCTCATTTGCATCTCTAGAACACAAGTTGTGAAAAAATGCTGTAACTATCTATAAAACTAAAGCTAAGTTCTGTATGGACAGAATATCAAACAGCTAATTATAGTTAAAATCTTGGATATTGCAGTAAGTTATATCTTGATCTCTATGATGCCTAAAAAGAGGAGAATACTATGTAGAATATGCAGGTTTTGCAGCTACTTTAGTAAATTTAACATAACAAGAGTGATATAGAGATGCTTACCAGCATATTCAGGGGCAAGATAGCCAAATGTTCCCGCCAACCGTGTCTCAACCGAATACTTCCCATCCGGTGCGTTTTTTACTAATCCAAAATCTGCAACCTTGGCTCTCATGTCATCTGAAAGAAGTATGTTCGAGGGCTTCAAATCTCTATGAATGAAACTTTGCTGGGCTAAGCTGTGCAGATATTCGACTCCTCTAGCCACATCTAAAGCTATTGTCACCCTCTGTTTCCAAGTAAGAGGTTGATAGCCAAGCTCCTGCCATTCAAACAAATGCTGGCCTAAAGTTCCCTGAGGCATATACTCATACACCAAAAGCCTCTCATTGCCATTAATACAGTATCCTAGAAGTGCAACCAAATGTCTGTGCCTAACTTTGGTAAGAACAGCAATTTCTGCTTGAAATTCGTTCATTCCTTTTGTGCCCATTGCTCCAGATTCCATTCTCTTCACAGCAATCTTGGTCCCGTCATGCAATTCGCCCTTATAAACAACTCCAAATCCTCCTCTACCCAATACATTCTCTTCGCTGAAATTGTTGGTCACTTGTCTAAGAACTTGTATAGAGATGGTAACATTTCCACCTTCAAAAACAGGAAGTTCACTATGATCACCACTGCTCTGGCTCTGTAATTCACTAGGGACTCCAGCATATCCATTCAATCCATTTGTTACATTAGGCTTCACCAATTCCTTCCCTTGCTCAGAGCCCTCTACCCGTCCAAATCTCTTGTGCCGTCTCTTGACATAGCATTTATAAGAAACAAACAACAGAACTCCTACAAATATCACCACAGCAACTACCACCCCAGCGATAATACCAGCTGAACTAGATTTTTTTGATGACCCAGATGTTTTTCCATCCAGACTGCCAGGATTTGCTCCTGGTGCCCCAGCTCCTCCACCACTACCATCACTTAAATTCTTACCAAGTAACAAATTACCAGCATAAGTAAACTTCACACTAGTAGGAAACACGGGAATCGGCCCAGATAGATTATTGTTTGACACATCAAAAGTCTGAAGCTGAGGCAAGGTTGTCAAGACACCAGGGATGACACCAGTGAGATTATTATCACTCAATACCAAAGTCCTCAAAGAAGTCAGATTTGCAAACGCAGGTGAAATACTACCCGAATATCCCTGCTTACCCATGTTCACAACTGTCACATTTCTTCCCTGTGAATCACAATTAATAAATCTCCAATCTTGGCAAGCGTTGTTCCCCAGCCAAGACTCAGCCAAGGACATAGGATAACCGAGGGCACCAGCAACTTCAAGAAGCGTGGTTACCTGCGGATCACAAGGCCCTGGTTTATCTAAACAAAAGCTATTTGTAGTCCCAATTGTCACCTTAACTCTGCTCGGAAACTCGGGAAAAGGCCCCTGCAACTTATTATTCTGCAACGTAATATTAACCAGATTCGGCAGATTCATCAAAGAAGGTGGTACCACACCAGTAAACCTATTATCCCTCAACTGCAAATCAAACAAATTTGTACACTTTGATAAATCAGGAATCCCACCAGAAAAAGCATTAGCATGTAGCCAAACCTGGTACAACTGAGTCATGTTAGCTAACACATCAATTCCGCCAGATAAACCACGTTTCTGGTTATTGAGCCAAAGATTTTGAATCTCAGACCCGGAAAAAGATCCCGGCAAAGATCCATTCAGATCATTGTACGACAACCTCAAGTTCTGCAAATTTGGAAAGGATCCAAAAATATCAGGGATGTACCCAACAATACTAGCATTACTAGCATAGAGAGTAACCAGATTTGTACTATCAGTCAAATAAGAAGGGATTTCCCAAGGGCTCAGATTCATATTTTCACTTATACTGAAAATCTGGAGATTAGTGAGGCCCAAAAGGAAGTTATCAGGAACAGAGGTGAAGTCATTGTTGTCAAGATAGATTTGTTCTAGAGAAGTCATGTTTTCAAAAGAGGGCAGAGTTCCAGAAAGAGTGTTTTTTTGGACGGCAAGGGATTTGAGCTGGGAAAGCTGGTTGAGTTCCGGTGGGAGGGAACCGGAGACGGAAGCGGAGTTGAGGTTGATGACAGTGACGAAGGAGGAGGTGGAGTCGCAGTTGACATTGGTCCAGTTGCAGAAGGGGGTGGAGGAAGACCAGCCGGAGGGAGCTGGGGATAGAGAGGAGAGGAGTTTCAACATGACGGCGGAGTCATCGGCGGCCGAGAGGACGAGGAGGCTGAGTAATGGAAGGAGGCGGAGGAGGAAGTGGTGGTGGGTGTGGGTGGCCATTTTTGGTGGTGGAGGCATGTAACGTAAGGAGAAGAAGCAGGTGAGGTGCGTGTTTTTGAGTTGGGTTTCTCTTTTTGTAGGGTGTAGCGCTGTGTTTCTTCGGGATTTATTTATTTATTTATCATCATATTTTATTTTACTCCCTTCCTTCCATTTCTATGAGTCGATTTTGACCTAATTCAAGATTTTAGTTAGATGGGATTTGGTAAATTTTATTAGGGTTAAATAAAACTATCACCTCCTACGTATATTTCCTAAAAGAAATAACTCTAAAGTATGAAAATTTTAGATATTTGTTTCATTTCATAGTCAATTATTAAAAATCTTACTTCGTTAAATTATGATTAAAAAGATCATATTGTCCTCAAAATCATTTTTTTATTTTTAAAAAAAAATTAAAGCGATATTTCTGAAACAACTAATAGACTATTACAATGTTCGTTAGGCAGTACAATAATATTTTTAAATTTACTAACAATAATTTCAAAGCAAATAAATGATCAATATACATGTACTACTGTAAAAATACCAAACACCTATATTCGTGGCACTCAAACTCACAATTTAACAGTCAATTATTGAAAATCTAAATTATTGTTGAAAAGATCGTACTGTACTAAAAAATCATGTTTTTTTTTTTTGAAAAAAAAAAACAGCAATTTCAAAAGTTTCAAAATTGCTTTTTTTGAAAATACAGACAAAATAGAGAAAGAACAACCCTAAGCCCTAATTTTATCCTCTTCCAAAAAATCAATTTAGTAATTTCATTTTGGGGTAAAGGATGAAGAATCATTGAAGGTCCTGAGAATTACTTTTGAATTCATATAAAGCTAATTATTTTTTTGTTTAATTTGGTTAATATTTTCTTTATTGAATTTTCGAAGAATAGGGCTTCCATTGCAGGGATTCTTTTCTTTTTGTTTTTGATTCAAAGATAATTACCACAACGTTCACGGATTTACAGTAAAATTACGCAAATTTTTCTACCTTTTGTATAATTACACATATATAAATCAGAAACGTTAACATAATTACAAGGACACCCCTCCCCCATTTTTTGGCCCAAAAAATATTATTGTCAGTCAAAAATATTCTCGAAAACCTCTAAATGCCCTATTGACCCAGTCAGACATGTATATAAAATATTTCATGGACCATAATGCCTATAGGGGTTGTTTATGTAATTATCAAATGTCAGAAGGGGTGTAATTTTCCACATATATATATATACATACTTGTTATACTAATTTTTAATTTAAAGCTAAGTTTTTTTAAATTTTACAAACCAATAATAATCTTTTTACAAAATTTCAAATTAAAAGATTAATTAATATGTTTTAAATGAGCATACATATCCTATTTTACCAACTCTTTTTATAGAACCTCTATATAAAATTACACATTGCAATAATTAAAGTATGAAAATATATTTATATGTGTTAATAAAATTAATCATTAAATTGTAAATTAAAATTAAAAAATTGTCTCAATTTTTAAAAATTATTATAAAATTTTAACCTTAAAAGAAAGTTTTATGTTTAAAATTAGTATTTATTTACAAATTTTATGCTCTATTTTTGTATCCAAAATAAATACTTATTAAAATCTTTAAAGTATAATTTAATTTTTTTATGTAATAAGAATTTAAAAAATTATAACTTATTAACTAATCATAATTGATTATTTATGATTAAGTTAAATTGCTATAGTTAATTATAAAAAAGAAGAATAAAAAAATAGCCCCTCTTTCCCTATCAAACACCCGTGCCCAGCCCACCCTCACCTCCCTCTCCCAGGCCACTACCCTCGTCCTCTCTCCATGGTCACCACCCCCCTCCTCACCCCCTCCCTGATTCCATCCTCATTCTCTCCGCGCCACCCAGCCCGCCCGCACCTCCCTTGCCTCTTTGTTGCCCCCTCTCCCCACGACCCTCTCTTCGCCTCTCTCCAATGAGGAATACCTTGCATCCTTCTCGCCCTTGCTATTAGAATAGGTAACTAAAAAATCAATGTTTCTTGCATATTGCCAGGGTCTAAGTAGAGCTTGGCATCGGCAGAGTATGACTCTGCCTCGGTGAAAGGTTTTATATCAGCATCAATTTTTACTAATTCTCCATTTTTAACACGCTTGAAGCACAAATGTAGCATGGAGGGCACAACCCCATTTTCATGCAACCATGGCCTTCGTGACAGCAAGTTGTAAAAGGTTATTGTGTCAATAATATGGAAGAGAGTGCTTGCTTTCAATTTCCTACAATTAGGTCCAACTAAATCATGTCGATGGCCCGTTGGCTCCCTTGGTCAAAGCCTTAGATGGTTAAGCGAATACTAGACAAGTCTTCCACTATTACCCTAATTCTTCATGGTGTATCTTTGCATGATGTTGGCCGTGGATCCACCATCTATGAGTTCATGTTTATTTTTTGTTTTTGTATAAAGCTTAAGACGAAGGGTGGTAGCTTATGGGGCTTTGATACGAGAAACAAGTCTTCATTTGTAAAGGGTATGGCAATGTAAGAAGAGATTAATGATTGTTTCTATCTGCTTAAAAAGGTGCTCACACTCCCAACCCTCTACACAAAGAAGTTCCTTGGGAATAACTTTGCTAAGGTCATAGGAGGGCAATGGCGAAATGTTGCTTCCAACTTTCTCTTTGTCCTCGCATGCCCGGAGTGCTAGTTCAAAGATGGCTTTGTTTGGAGCAAAGGGTGAAGCTTGTCAACATGCCATCTCTATTTCTACTTGGCACATCACTAGTGTCCATCCGTCATCATCTTTGTTGGGAGTTTCATCTTTTTTGTCTGTGAGTAAGGCCTTCAGTAGTGTTAGATCAAGACTTCCAAATTGAAGTACTCGTGGTGCATTTGGTAGAACTTTTTGCTTACTTGTCAAAACATGTATGTCATTCATAGAGTGATGTTGGCGATATTTGTACCAACGGTGTCCTCAACATCCATCTTCCCAAATTTTATAGCCATAATCTTCTCCTTGAAAAGCACTTCTCTACTAGTGACCAACCGCCTTGTGATACTTGCATTGGATGGGTTGTTCACCCTTCAAATGTCCTAATGATGTTTTGCCTTAGACAATTCAATGAGCTTCTACACCAACAACTTATTGAAGATGTGAGAAAGCGTTAGAGTTAGGAAATGAGTCTTCTTTTTCTTGCAATTCTTTTCACATAGCCCGACGTGTGTCATTTTGGCGTGTGTCGATCTTTAGGCTTTTCACTCTTTCTCTCACCATAATTTTTTTTAAAAAGAGTTGCTTTGACGACTATTGACTCCTTAACAATAGGTCTAGTGAATTTCTCGTTCTTTTTCTAATATTTCTTACCCTTTCTTTGATCGTCGATTGTGAATGCAACTTTATGATCAATGATGCTTAACTCCGTGTCGTGTGCATAAGTAACCAACTCTTCAAAATTTCTTGACTTGATCTCCTACAAGATATAGAGAAGCTCTCAGTGCATAGTTTGAATGTACATCTCTATTGTTGATACTTCCGAGAGTTTGTCTTTGTAATTCAAGCTTAAAAAACGCCAACAATTGGAGTAGTCAATGACTGACTCGTCCTTCCACTGCCTTGCACTGGTAAGTTCAATCATGCTTAATGTTAGGCGAGTGCAATAGAAATGGTTTATGAGCTCCCTTTCCATCTTGTTGCAAATGCTACTTCACCAAGATGTCACCAACTCACCATCAGTGCCCACATTGTTGCATGTCTCTATGAAGTGGGTAACATATTATTTTGGGTTGCCTTCTCAATGAACTATTGCGGTTTTGGTCGTTGATAAACCATGGACATGCATTGTCAAGACGTCAATTCTTTTAGTATATGGTTTTGAGTATGCAAACGAGCTTCGAGCTATGAACCTAATTTTTCTCTCCATACTGTGATAATCGGAAACTTGTTTTTTAATGCGGATACGTTATCTCCTTTGAACTTACAGGATCAAAATATGTGGTACCTTGAAATTTTGTGTCAAGGCCTTAGGAACTTGATGCCAAGAAAGATGTAGAATTTTCACAGTTGCAACACCTCGTGTGGCTGAGAGTTTTGAACTTGATTTTTTGTGTGTGTTGACTTGTTGTATATATGATATTGTGTCCCAACAACCATTTTTTATAGGTACGAGTTAGGATTTTGGCGTGCAACTTACTCTTGTTGGCTTGAACACCACGAACATTTTTTGTGGATTAATTTTCTAATTGGTTGTATTTAAATATGATTTGGCCCAATTGACCAATTCAAAATAAAGGAATGATTGTGTGACTTTTTTTGGATTAATCTATCAAATTGTGACTTTTTTTGGATTAATCTATCAAAATGCCTGAGACACAATTTTAAAATTGATACAGTTCAAATTCTTATAAATTTTAATTTGAAACTCCATTATTAATCAATTTTATTTCAAAATTTTAATTGATAATTTATCTCTAAAATTTTAATCTCAACACTTACCAATGAAAACATGGGAAGTCAGATTAGCTTTCAAGTTTACGACGTTGCTTTCAGGTAAAAGTAATTTTTCTTTTGTTGTTAAAATGTGAAAAAGTAAATGAAGATAAATTTTCTTTTCCTTTAGCACTTAATTTCCCGCCACCAATGAGCATGTCTTCCCTCCAAAAACACCTTTCTCTTCCTCTCTCAAAACCCTAACTCGTTGCTTCTGAGCTCTAAAGAACACTCAATACCCAGAAAAGTTGAGGAAAGAAAAGATTCAAAGATCGCCCATGGAAGAATCCGTCGATATTCATTCCCGAAAGAGAAAGAGAAGCCGCTCAGCATCATTGTCGAGTTCTAACCCTTTAATCGGCATTTTAACCCGCAGCAAGTCTCGGATGTATTTCCACCATAACCGCTCCGGAATTGCGCGCCCTGATCCGGTTTCTAGAAAATCCATTTCCTTTCCTCCCGACGTCGGATCAGTGCAAGCTTTTTGGGAGGTCAATTGCAACAATGCTTCGCGGGTTTCATCCATTAAAGATCTCCGTACGCGACGGGTTTTCACGCCAGATGTTCGTTCAGTTCTTAAAGTCGAGGAGGAGGATCTGAAGGATGGGAGCACGTTGTTAAGGGGTCCAGATCCCGGTTCAGCTCCGGGTTTGATCTTGGATTCGGATGCGGGTGGTGCAGAGGTGGATGAGCGTGAAAAATCTGAGATATTGACATCTAAGGCTGAGGATGAAGGAAATGATATGGAAAATAGTCTGAATTCCAAGGACCAGTCTATTTCCGTAACTAAATTGGTAATGAAGTACTCTTGGTTGGACCAAATTTTAATCTATCTAATGTTAACTATACCTTTTGTTTAGTTGCTACTTGCTTTCAATATTTTGTTTAATAATTGGATGGACATGTGAACTACAGTTTGTATGGTATCTAACATGTTTTGCACTGTGCAAGTGTGTGTTTGGTGTAAGTTCTCTGTTAATAGTCTTACTATGTTTTAATATCAAAGAAATTTGTAGGCTCTTAATAGGTGTGTGCGGAAGAAGGTTTTCAGGACTCCTAGCTCTTTCAGCTATAGAAGATTACTTCCCTATCTGATGGACATTGTGAATGATGACTCTAGTAAGTCGTTTCTGTTGCTTATTTATCTATATTAATTATGTTAGAATGTGAACATTGAGACCATCAATATGATATTGTGGCTAATGCATGGGAACTAATCAACATGTTAAAACTGATTTTGTTTAGGTGTTTCCAAGATTGAAATAGTAGATGCTGGAACTCCATGCAAATTGCAGAAGTCGGATGGTGCGAATTCGGAAGTGTGGTCAATTGCTGAAAATAGCTACACTGCTAAACTTGAGGTTGTTGTGCCCCATGTTCACGACACAGAGCCATCAGATAACAGAAACGTGAAGAAGTTCCATAAAGAATCGCCCTTCAATCAGCAAGATTTGAGTGGTGGAGAAAATGAATTGAGTCAGACTATGGAAATTACTAATCCTGTAGAAGTGAGGCAAAAAGGTCATGAGAGTGGTGCAAATGGAGTTGATGCTTCAGTTGGAGAAGAATGTGGCCAGATGACCCCTCCTGATCCTGATGTTTTTACCAACACAGTGATTGGTCATTGTGGGGAATCTATGAAGGCTAACAATGAGCTTACTGAGAACCAAATTGTTGAGGGGTTTTCAGTTGATGGTGAAAATGGCAACGTTGATGTCCTGAGACTGAGTCCAAATAGCAAAGGTGGCACTAAGCAGATCAACAGATTGGTAAACTTTCTTTAATCAATAAAAGTCTTGTTACAATTCAAATTTCTTAACAGAAATTGCAGCAGGGGATCATCTACTGTTAGTCTTTTCCAATGAACTTGACACAAGTAATTGCTTGCAGAATGCTTGTGAGACTATTTCAAATGGTCTATTTGTTTATTTAAAATTTCTTGCATGTACCTAGGTTCCTAATCCATGTTCTCGACTGAGGCTGTTCAAGAATCCAAGATCACTCAGCTACAGAAGACTACTTCCATTTCTGATGGACATGTCCAAAAATAATTCATGTAAGTCTCGCTGTGTTGAAAGAGTCGTAAAAGTTACTTCATATTAGATGGTACGCTAACAAGGTAATCATCGGGTGTTAATATTTCTACATAGGTAACTCAAGAATAACTCAACATTCAATGGCCCAGGCTCATCTGAAAGAAGATTTACACCTATTATCAACTGCTACTACTGAAAAAGATTATGTCAACAAAACTAGAGCGGAGAACTCCTCTGGTGTACAACATACTGAAGTTCAGCTGCAAAATTCTGTTTCTTCTATGGTTCCTCTGCCTCCTTCAGATGGTTCATCTCTTGATGCTAACAGTAGTCCATTTTCATCAATGCCACAGTCATCTTCCAGCAACTATTCATCAAATGCTGAGCCAAGTTCAGTCACTTCTGAAACCCTCACTGATCCAATGCTGATTAATTTGCAGACAGAAGGAGTTCCAGAATATAAGAGAAAGTTAGAACCAGGTTTTGACTATAAAGTGAATAGTTCAGCATCACCACCATCCTCCATTGTCAGTAATGATATTCTGATGGAGCAATCTGCTTCAGAAGAACCTGGGCCAGGTGGAAAACAAAAGATGTGCTTGGATGTACGGTTAAAACTTCATAATAACATTGGAGAATCAATTGTGAAAGTTGATTTGGACCAAAGCTCATGCCAAATGGAAGTATCTGATTCTTTGGTTGCTCCTATCAATGGTCCTCTCAAGGGAATACTAAAGAGGAATCGACGAGGATGCAGAGGGCTATGTAATTGTCTGAATTGTGCTTCTTTTCGTCTTCATGCTGACAGAGCATTTGAGTTCTCACGGAACCAGATGCAGGATGCTGGAGAAGTTGCATTAGAATTG
This sequence comes from Sesamum alatum, assembly GCA_034509735.1. Lineage (NCBI taxonomy): Eukaryota > Viridiplantae > Streptophyta > Magnoliopsida > Lamiales > Pedaliaceae > Sesamum > Sesamum alatum. The sequence goes on along the minus strand of JACGWO010000002.1, from coordinate 45,129,909 downwards.
ATGAAAGAATTAGCAATTCTTCGACTTTTGCTGGAGAAAACCATCAGTAATGATAATGATCTCGCTGCCATCCAACTCAACCCGGTAATTTATACTTAACTGCATTAGGACATCCTTGCTGTTGTTATTTGGTCATGTCCTGCGCTCTAAAGCATTTGGTTTTCTTATTAGTGGACAAAGAGTATTTGCTACTTTTGTGCAATGTACTATCGTAGTTTGCAGCAGCATTCTTTAATTTCTAAGTATTTTGGTGGCTTTGAACTTGACATACTGTTGAACAACATAAAAATTTTAGTTTTATTTGGGTAGTTACAGCCATAACTAAGTGCCACAACTCAAGAATACAGTTCTCTGATTATCTAAACTGTTAGCATGGTTTCAGATTTTGCTACCGGATCCTTTTAAGGATAATATTTACATTCCCAAGAGTATAATCACATAAGTTCTTACAGAGTCGAACCTTTAACTTCTTAATCTACAAAATGTTGTGTACAGTTGTTACTAGCTGAAGTATCAAGATCATTTCCTTGGTCCTATTATGAAGCCTACTGGTAGTGTTTTTGTCACCAATGTTAATGGCCTTGAAGAATCAAAATTCATTTTTGGTTTTGTGTTATGTTTCTTGTCCATATATTTCCTGAGACTAATCTCTTTATAGGGTTTTTCATTTTTTTCTTGAAAAAGAATGTTTTTCCACTGAATTACTGCTTCCTCTACTGGGAATCATTTCTCTCCATTACACTGAACTTCTAATATCTTAGTGAACATATCAACTGGTTACTTGTTTTTGCATTCACTCGTATTATCCCTCTTTCGGGAAAGGGAAATTTGCATCAAAGTCAGGATTGTGATTTTTTTCTTTGATCATCAAGAAGATTTTTCATTCTGTCATCTATCTGTTCTAGTTGTCACAGCAGATTCTTCCATTCCTCAATTCAAATGAACATACTTTACTGCGCAACCATTAAGGGATCTGAAGTCCTGGTCTGGCTATTTGTTCGAACTTGTAGGAAATTAACAAAATATTATTGCAGGCATTTTGTGTTGTTTTGCTGGCCCCCCTTAACTCTATTTTATTGCCTACAGACGCGATACCATTTTTATTAGTGATTTCAATCTTACAGTTGTATAACCATCATTTCCTGACACCTCTTTTATTTCTCACTTGTCACATTCATAATGAAAACTTGCACCTTAATAGAAATATTGAGGAATTCTGTTGCTTGATATCTTTGGAGCCTAAGCACTGTACAATGTTCTTTTCTAGATTCATGTATATTCTTATTAGTATTGCCTCGTTTCTGTCACAGTTTTGAAAAGCTCAATAATTTGCAGTTCTTTGGTTCTGATTCTGTGTAGGTTCAGGTAAAACAAGCATGCAATAAAGCACTGGAAACAGAAAATCTAGCAAAAGAGCGCCTCAGCCAGTTGAACTATGATCTCAATGTTCACTGCAGAATCCCAGTATGTACCACTTTATGTAATAGTAGTAATTTGAAATGCTTCTTTAGTAGTTAAAAGTTCTAGTTAAATTTATTTTCTGCAAAAGTCCAGTACTTCCCATTTCTTGCATGCATACGAGTTTCTTGAATTCGTTATTTCACCTACAGGCCTTGCTGCAGCCAAAGGTCACTTTTGCAAATTATGTTCAAGAAAGAGCTATTCCAGTGATAGACCCATCAACTAGTGCACCAAAGAAAGGATAAGGTTATATAAAGAGTTGGAAGACATTGGTAGTTGATGTTTGTGCATGGAAGCTGGCTCAATTTCAGAGCAAACGATGCCTTGCATTGCTCGGAAGAACATGGTATATTTGCTGAGTTGTGCCTTCCTATGACAATGTAGAATGTAAGTTGTCTTCAATGCATCTGTGTGATGGTTGATACATGTTGAGGCACTGGGATCACCTTTGTGCATCCTGTTAAGAATTTGCACCTCATCATATAAAGCTGCTCGTATTTGTGACAATTGTTTTTCAAAGAAGTATTATAGGTCCACGGAGAGAGGTCTTATCCTATTGATTATGGTTATCATTAAACGTATGGAGCATAGAAAAACATGCAGTTGCAGTTTGAAGCATTATTCCTTTCTCAGTTATTAACAAAAGTATGAAAGTATTTGGTACTGTCACTCCCTTCTAGTTTTCATTTAAGATGTGCTCCTTGTGCCAATTATCGTGAAAGGAAATGAATATAGCTATCATGGGAAATGAAAAGAGCTATCACACGAAATGAGAAAGCTGATGGCTTTGTGTGATCGAGAACATTAAAAAGTGCTTGAATGATTTTGCTATATTTGTTGGAAAAATTTGAAATAAGATTCTCCCAAAATACACCAACAATGAGACAAACAGATATTCTTAAAAGATTTAATCTAGAGAGGAAGCAAAAGAAAATATTTCGGCCTACCTCTACTTGCAGGAGAATTTGATAAAGAGAGTTTTTCGGATATGATTGACAAAATTCAAGCTGAAATCTCTTGTTGGTATACTAGATCTTTTTTTAAGCACTTCTTAATGTTCTCTATTCACACAAATATGGTCACTCCTTCATTTCATTGCAATTTGTTGACAAATCTCAATGGGATATTTGTAGATACGTAAAATTTATTGTCAAAATATATTGACATGCGTAATATATTATTTTAATTAAACAAAATATTAATTATGAATAAAATTAAATATTGTTATGTATGGAGTCGAAGTATTTAACAAATTTAAACCTTCTCTTGCCAATAAAGTAAGCAAATATCAATGATTTGGTAATTTTGAACACATCTTGTAATTAAAGAAACAAATGCTAATCAAATCATAAAGGCCTATCAAATCATGTCACTTCATCAAGTAAATATGACAAGTCTTCTATCCTACAATTATAAATAAGAGTGTTTTTCCAACAATTGAACGCACAACTTAAGAGTTAAGACGCAAGACAAGATACAAGTAAAGACAGTAAAGAGATTAGAAGACATAAGTGAAAATATCCACAGTGGTCAAGGCAAAAGACAAGGCATTCGTCGCGGAAACATCACAATTCAATGCTTAATTCATGATTGTGGTGCGAAGCCCACAAATTAACATTACCAAAGCACAAGTCAACCTTTGTTGAAGATTGAAGTATTGATTCCAAGAAGTACTCAAGTTCAAGTCAAATATTCTAAATTTATAACGTTGAAATCAGGAATAGAATAAAAGACCCTTGAATTAACATTATTGAAAACTTAAATCAACATCAAAGGAGATCAAAATGTCGAGTTCCACTTTTAAAGTTGTCAAATCAAATATTACATTTCTAAATCGAAGAATCAAATATTTTAATTGGAGATTTTTTACCCACAAATATATGACAAAATTCAAGAAATTCATTTATACAAACACAAAAATTGTGTTATAAATTTATGGCACGCCTAATGGGACCAATCTCTATCTCCATCTCTTTTCTTCATAAAATCAAGTTTGAAGTTCAATAAAAATAAAGGACAAGCACACCATATTCACAAGTCCTAAATTATTTGGATAAAGCGAAATCAACTTTTGAAGAAATATTCAAGTAGGGCAAAATGAATTTTGTGTTTCATGTTTTACCTTAACGAGATACGTAGGTGGTTTGAAATTTATTTTTCAAATTCAGTCACATATTATCGAAATAAAAAAAAAGAAGAAGAAAAAGAAAGAGAAGAATGAAATCTCATGAAAAAAAAAAAAAAAAAATTCGAGACATGTTCACTTGATCTTCTATTTGCTACCCATAAAATTAAATTGTAGGTGCCAAAGCGAAAAATAGTGTATTAACATCAATTTTTATTTATCTTTTGAAAATTTAATCAAAATTTCCTAAAGTAAATAGTTAATTAATTGATATTAATATTTAGGATAAATTACATTGATACCCCATAAGGTTAAGTCAAAATGCACACAAATATCCCTTATCTTTGATAAAATTACAGCTACACCCCTAAAGTTATAAATATAATCACAACTACATTCCCTATTCAAACACAAAATTTACACAAATATTCCTAAAAAATATTACACTAACACCCATCAATCGGTGTGTAGTTGTAATTTTGCGAAAATACATCAAGAAAACACTCCTCCTCCTCCCTCTCGCTCACCGAATCTCGCATTTCCATTTCTAGCTTCCGATCAATTGTTCATCTTCAATGCTCAAATTATCTTCCAACAAACCGCAAATTGAATGGGGTAAAGTTATTCAGAAGCAAACAAACCAACCACACTATAGATCGCTTGAAATTATTCTTCCCTTCTACAACAAAAAAAATCCATTTATTTGCACGGAACAAGCAAATTTTCACATACAAGGAAATGAAATGGAAATACAGTAATTCATCGATGTCTGCATTCTGGTGGAAAGCCGTGAGGAAAACGTTTATAATCTGTGCAATAATTATAGATCATGAAATTCTTCTGAACCCATCTCAGCCTTCTCCTGCTGTACGCATCCAACTCCTCCCTCTGCCACTCTCCACCGGAGAATCTGGAGTTGCAGGATCCACTGCATGTTTGTGCATTGAAGTTGCGGTAGTAGGCCGTGAAGGGCGCCTTGGACCAATCAGTTTTCACCACCCCACCTCTGGTCGCCCACTCGTCTGCATTCCACAGGCTCGAGTAGATTCTCATTGCCTGCTTCTTAGGGAATGGAACGCCCATTGATTCTGCGTTTCTGAAAACCCTAATTGGAGTGTTGTCCACCAAGAATCTGGAAATAGAAAACTTGGATCATCAGCTTGCCTACTCAAAATGACGGTTTAAATGCATTTTAGACCCCCTAATATAGGTATTTGACATTTTCGTTTTTTAATTTTGTAGGATAACTTTTTGTATTTTTTTAATTTTTATGATTTTAATTATTATTTTTTTTATAAAAAATGCATGTATCTCTCGTGATATTTTAAAATTGGGCCTTTTATCCGCATTGATTTATTTCTGCCAATATTTCTGTTGTTTAACTTTTTAGGTAGCATTTTGATCATATATTTTTTTAATTTTTGTGGTTTCGATCATTTTTTTTTTGTTTGAATTCATCTTTCTCGCCGGTGAATGTGAACCTACTGAACAAAATGACTAAAATCATGAAAATTAAAAAGGTGTAGCACCAAAATATTATCCTAAATAGTTAAAAGGACAAAAATATCAAATGATCTAAATTACAATACCAAATATACATTTAATCCAAAAATGATACAAATACTTATTTATACATTTTTTTAAATTTTTTTTTTCAATTATACAATGTATTATTAATTAAGTAGGGGGAGGTTTTAAGTACTAATTTTAATTGACAAAATATTATTAATTCAAATATTACTCTTAAACATAAATAAAAGATAGAAAATTTGTTCCCTCTAATTAAAAAACACACACACATATTACATACATTAAATTTCAATAAAATTATCTTTACTTTTCTTTACTTATTTATAAAATTACCATTAATATAAATCACTTCAACATATATTTTACTTCTTGCTTGTTGGCTTTTTAGCTGCTCACTCAGTCCCTTGCTTCTTTGCTATTTTAGCTCTCCTTTCAGTCTCACTTATTATACCGATAGTTAATATTTTTTTTTTCTCCATCTCCGATAAAGAAAAAATAGTGAGTACAAGTTCATGGGTACAAGCCCCGCAAAGGGACCCCAGAGAAGCGGAGTGAGTGACTCACAAGTGATAATCGAGATCAGTTTAACTCGAACATTAGTTTTTCATCATTAAGTTCTTCAATAATATCCTTCACTTTAGGTCCTTTTCTTAATTATTACTAATCGCATTATGCTTTAAAATAGATTATAAATAAAAATAAAATATATAAACCATCGCTGTATCTGTGTGATTGTTGAAGGAAGGAGTACTTACACAATGTGTCGGGGGTTCCAAATGATGGAATAGGTGTGGAAGTTTTTGGTGGGGTCGAACCAGAGATAGAACTGCTGCTCTCTCTCTCCTTTGCCTCCAGCGAAGATGTTGGTGTGGAGGATATAAGGTTCTCCGCTCACGTTTCCCAAGAACTCAAAGTCGATTTCATCATGTGTTGCTCCTTGAGAAGATAACTGCAAACATTGTTATACCAAATCGTTAATGAGACCTAGCTCAGATGGTGAATTTGAAGACCCACGACTCTTAAAGTCGTGAATTTGAATCCCGCCTAAAACTGGAAAGGTAAGTATAAAGACGTACGTAGTAGGCAGTAACGGTGCCAGCAGAGTTGCCGGCGACGAGTTTGAGCTGCATGTCAATCCTCCCGAACAAATACTCTTTCTTGGACTGAAATCCAGCGCCAGAGATTCTGTCCAGAGACAGAGACAGAAGCTGCCCTCCACCAAAAATCTTGGCCCTCTTTCCTCCCCAAGTGAGATCGAAATCTTGGTAGAAATTGCTGCCATTCGCAACACCAGCCATGCAACTGCTCATCACCATAATAACACCAACAACCAACAACAACGCATTACACAGAGAAGCCATGTAAATATTTACAAGTTTATGATGCCTTATTAGTTGATACTATGAACTTGAAGGGAATCATGTGGATGTATATATATAGGTGTGGTGGTGATGGGAGTGACCGAGTGAGAAGCTGGTGCCAGGTTGGAGCAATGAAAAAGGGATGGGACCAGAGGAATTGTACTTTTTGTCTCACACGATAAAGGGTACTGCACTTTTGGTCACACAGGTTATGGGCTAGCACATTTGGTTCCATAAATTAAAAATTTATAATATTTGGACCAATAATGCTACGACTTTTTATCCCATAGGACTAAACGTACTGCAACTTTTTATCTTATAAGATCGAATATGCTAAGGCATTGTAAATTATTGAATCAAAATTATAACACTCTCTATCGTGTGAGAATCAAAATATAATTTTGATGATGGGATGGGAATGATTCTGTCATTTCAACTCAATAATTAATGCAGTGGATGCCAACGGGACTATGTATGTACGTGCGTACTCGAAAGAAATGGTATTAATAAAGAGAAGAGCCAATAATAAATAAATAAAGGGAAGAGGAGCGTATGTGCTCAGATGAATTAGGTGCTCGTATTTATCTCTATTTCAATTCATCAATAATACAAATTCATATGTGAGGTTGGTGTTCCTTTACATTTTTTTTTTGGGATTAAATGCAATTTACACTGGTGATATTATGAAGGAGTAATTTATTCCTGAAAAAAAAAAAAAAACCCCAATTTACCTCGATTTGTTTCTCAACATAAAACAAAAAGGCCCCTTATGTGACTCTTTGTGAGTTTCACGCATTATTTTTTATTTTTTAATTCTAAAATTATATCTATATTCTTATTTAAAAGTCGTTGAATATCTTATTTAAATCTACGGTCAAATTTAACTAGCAGATCAATGATTTAAATTTTACTTAATTCAAATCAATTGTATAAATTTAGAATTGTGCATTTATATAAATATATACATTTATAATCTATAATATATATATATATATATAGAGAGAGAGAGAGAGAGAGAGAGAGAAAGAGAGCAGGGACAACGACGATGAGGGGCTGAAGGGGGCTTACTACGATGACACTAGGAGGGGGACAGACGGCACCAGGTTCTAAAGGGGGAGGAACGTCGACAGGGAAAAAGGGGGACTAGACAACCGGTGAAGGGGGGGCGGGGAGTGGGAGCGGGTTGCGACAAGGGAAAGGGCCGGATGTTGAAGACACGAAATTTATATAAACACATATATCTTATAAGATGTTGAATTTTATTTTGAAAATGACCTCTTCAACTGTAATGTTTGGATTTAACAATATCATAAAGTTTATAAAATATTATTAATGACACTTTTATAATTGACATATATTACCAAAATTAAAGGAGTTTTAAAACAAATTATGGCTTTTTTTTTTCTTTAAAAGAACTTATGAATTCCTAATACTTTATTTTTATATTCAATAAGCTTATCTCTTAAAATAATTATCAGATTTTCATTTTTGACATTTTATAAATTACCAAGTATTTTATAAAATATTTTAAAAATTTATAAACTCACTCAAACACTTTTTTTTTTTAATCTATAGCGAATAAACAAGAAAAATGAATAACGACTTAACAGGGAGAATAGATCAAGTTTGCTGACATCAACCGACTCGTTCCCCTACACCCTTTCCTCGGCGGCGGCGCACCCAAATCCCATTCCGCGCTAATGGATAGACATAAATAAGATTGTGTATATATCATATTTATTTATACATATTCAGTTAGTAATATATATTTTGTAAAATAAATATGTATTTGTATAAAAAAATAATTAAATTTGAGTCACATATTTAGATCAGAATAATATAGGCCATTGATTTGGTAAGTTAAATTATTTAATTTGATAAACTAAGGTTTTCTTTTTCCAGAAATTGAGGAATATTTTTGTCATTGTATCTTAAGACTTATGTTCAAACGTACTAGGGAGGCAGTCTACTCTATTTTTAGTGATTTGCTTGTTGTTCCCTTATTTTAGTAGTCATTGATCTTCAGTAATTAAATATTATGATCCATTTATAATTAAATTATTTATATTTTATGTTTAAATATAATTGTATCAAAAAATTAAAATTTATTTAATATAATTTATATAAAATAATACAATTTCAAAGTATATTCAACAGAAAATTATAATTTCTAATCAACTAATAATATTAAGAAATAAAATCATGTATTTTGATTATAAAAAATATAAATAGTATTACAATTATCTTTAAATTTTAATATTGTTATATGTATAATAATTTAATTTGATGTAATAATATTTTTTTACATATAAATATTGATGAATATTAACTTTTTAGTATTGTCATATTTTATTTTAAAAAGAATATAACAATATAAAGAATTAACCAAAAGTATAAAGACAAAGGCGATTTTTTTCATTCAAATTGAATTTTGTAAGGAGAAAGTGGTATTTGCATAATCAAACTTATTTATATGGATGTCGACGTAATTTGTGTTTTATCCAAATTTCTATTTTCCATGAGGACAGTTACTAATATATATACCTCTGAAAAAACCATTTTAAAGTTTATAATAATCTCAATTAATTAATTGATAATTGCATGTGGAAACTAATAATATTATCAACAATTAATGACTGCATGTAGTAGGGACCAAAGAGGTGGTGGATAAATCACTTGGTATATCCTTGAGGCAGTGCAAATTCATTGAACTTTATCATGAAAAATGTAGAATCATGGGAGTATCCGTCCTGCTATCCCTACTTGTCCTAAAGTTGACAGTCTATTGAATTTTGTGTGTGCAGACAAAGATTTGCCCATCACTCCCTTGTTCAAGGACAGCTCTTCAAAACCCGAATCTCAGTATTTCTAGAAGATAAATCAAGGGTCTACTTCGTGCTACGGATAAGGATTCATTTCTTGTGGCAATGATTGTTTTATGTATCTTATAGGGAATATCTATTAGGTATATTATACCGTTTTCTCATAAGATTTAGTGTAATTGTATAATTATACGATTATATGATTTGATGAATTATATTTAGTATTTTTGAAATCTGTTGTTGTCGAACAAATAAGTTCTGTTCGTTAGTAAAATTTGTTAACATTAGCGTACAAAGTTAAATGAAATCCATATTTTCGTTTGTTGATGAGAATTGTTCTTTAATCAACTCCATCTTATGCCTAAAATACATTAGCTTGTATGCATTTAGTTGAAACTCTTATATAATAGATGCTACGAGGATGGATCAAGAACTACTAACTCCTTTAGTTAATATTCTACATCTTTAATTCAATAGTTGAATTAAATTGTTCTTGGATTAATTCAATAATCCAAAAATTTATTCAATCATTGAATTAATTCGAAATCAAGAGGTGAGCTTCTCCGAGAAAGTGTGTGACCTTTTAGGTTCGCCCTAGTGGTAGCAAGAGTCACAACTATTGCAACTTATCAAATTCAATTAATATTACTAATTAAATTGTCTTGGAATACCTTTAATTCCAAGAACCCATTAATCATGGTTGATTTCTAACAACACGCTATGAAATCCTACTTCTAGGAGAAGGTGGCAAATCTTTAGATAATAAGTATCATGCAAGCAAGGTCGATCATCTATTATCTCTCAATTGATTTCAAAGCATAGATAGTGAGCCGAAACCATATTAACTCAATAACTGTTTTATTTCTTAATTAAGAACGGTCAACTTAGGAAACCCTACGCATAGTTGTCTTAATACCTTAGCCAAGGGTTTATCAATCAGAATGGCAGAAGAGTGTAGGAGATCTCCTGCCTCAAAAGGTCAGGTCGATGTGTCCTTGACGTGTCACTCATTGACCTTCATATTAAATATCTTTGTACAAAAAAAGTATGTTCTTTATGATCACTTGGATTAGCAGGAAAAAATGAAAGTACAAGGGATCTAATATAAAGTCAATATAATGGCTCAAGTCATAAAACACTAGTCTTGCACTGTCGTGTCAGGAAACCCTAAGTTCAACATTGTCCAACGAAGGATTTCCTACAGAGCTATTCAGTGCACTCTTTCCAACGAACATCATGACACACCTTAGTGTAGTAAAACCAATCATATATGGTACTTACAAATTTCACAAAATTGATATAGTAAGTTGAGACCAAAAAAAAAAAATGATAAAATATAAAAACGAGTATAATTCAAATGGCAAAATGTAATTACCTTAAAAATAATTAGGATAAAATAATCAACTTCCTAAAAAACACCCCGTATCTTTATAAAATTACAAGAGCACCTTTTAAGGTTGCATTATATCTTTATAAAATAATCATGTTTACTTCAACCACAAACATACCTGGATTGGAGAGGAGTTGTGGGCACTCCCTCTTCCAATACCCTTTTCCTTGACAATGCATGTAGACATCATTTGCCTTGGACCGCTGAGAACACGGGCCTTCCCTTACCCTTTGCCCATTCCCATTGGGCCAACAGGGGTGCCAGGAACGCAAACAAGGGCCGCAACCGTCTTCCTCTTTCCTTTCTTCTTCTTCCAGCGTCCGACCCTCTTGCCATTCACCTTGTAGGTCGAAGCCTCTCCTATCAATATCGTCGGCGCAGACTTGCGGGTCGTTGCCTCGTATCGTACCAGCATATTGATCAACTCATGAATAGACTTCTCAAGTCCATTCATGTTGTAGTTTACAACAAACGGGTCACAGGACGGAGGAAACGACTGGAGGATCACATCAATGTACGAGTGATTGTGAAGCAAAACATTAAGGTCCTCGAGCTTCTCCACTAGGGATAGCATCTTGACCCCATGACTCTGTACAGACGATCCTTCAGCTAGCTTGGCACCAAAGAATGTTTTTGTGACGGCATATCTAATATGCCTGCCAGAACTGCATAAACCTCGTTCATGCGGAGGATTATGACGGAAACGTTGTCCAGCCTCTCATATTGCTTCTGAATGTCGTTTAGACATCGAAGCAAATATGATACTGTGCACTTTCCGATTTTCCTCATGTAATTATACTGCGTACTCTCTAGAGATACAAAAAGTATCTCTAATTTTATAAGCCAGGGGTATTTAGACAACCTCAAGAGTGTTGGCATAATTCACCCAAAAGATTAAGTAAATTATAACTTGCTACCTTGACCAGTAATAGAAAGTTTGTCAAATTTATACTATTATTTGAAGTGCAATAATACTTTTGTAGGAAATTCAATTATTTTAGAAATTGAATCCTGTTTACATGATTATAATATAGTTATATGAGAAGCTAATAAACTATCAATGATATGCAATGCACTTGAGAACCTTAACAAAGAACAGCACATATCACCACAGTCTACACCCTTCACTGTAGGTTGCTTTCAGTAACAATTTTCCATCCTATTCCCAGAAAGAACAAATCACCCTAAAACCACCGACATAAGCTCTAGACACATGAGTGTGCTTAATATTGTCGAGACGGATCAGTAGAAACATCGAACCCTGGAGGAATGAAAACAACATCGTCCCAGGTGGAGACTGAGCTATCCTGCAATAGATAAGCGAAAATTGGCTAATATTTCCAGTCTTAGTGCAATACAAAATTGGTGAAAAAGGTCTATTGGTTCAGAACAGTAAGGAAATGCTGAGAAAGCAATAGGATAGGCACAAAAATCGGACTTCACGGTGATGATTCCTCACCTTCATCCCTTGTATTATATCCTCAAGAACAGCAACCTACCACAATAATCAAATAAGGTGAATACAAACTAGCAAAAAGTGGTTTTGAAATTTCATATCCTGGGGAGGATGGGAAGTTGGGAGTTCAACCTGTATATCTCCTAGCCTCAGACTGGGATTCAACTGCTTCTGATCATTTGAAGCTCTTGACAGGGATTTCTCCAGATCCTCCTGTACATTTCATAAATATAGGGGAATATTCAATTCAATGTGATCAAAATGCGGAATTGGAAACCGCAAGAGTGTAAGTCATCATCATCTCTAACCTTTCTGAAAAAAACAGGACGATATCTCTTATTTTGGCTCCTCAAAATCAAGCTTTTCGACTGCAATACAATGTTTTCAATGGGGATAATAAGAGGACATGAAATTCAGAAATGAATCAATCTATACTTCAATATATCGACCCATGCTATCTGAATTGACATTGGCCACAAGTGAACCCGAGGTATGCCTTATTAGCTATTAATTTCTATACAAAGCAAAACATAGGATATATCCTTTGAGTTCATTGTTTTATCCCAGTAACATAAACTTTCAAGATCACCAATAACAAAAACAGAATAATCATGTAACTGATGAGGCCAATTTAGTTAAGCCATTGTGATGGGGGTAAACCATAGCATTTCAAATGCCCAAACATGACAAAAGATCCGTGCATTTTCACAGTGCAATCCAACCTGACCCCGTGAGTCATTATCACCACTATCAATCTTGTAACACTTGGAAGGCGGAGATTCTAACACGTGAATTCTTACAAGTATGGACATCTGGCCCTATAAATATTTCCAGATCCACATGTGTTTCCTCTCGATCTCGCGCCCAAACTAACTTAAGCATTGGCAGGTCTCAGGTCCCTGCACTTATCCAGGATTGGATTACCCTTGGAGGTCTCAACTAGCTCGACCAGGATCACATCAAAAAGTCGTAGTACAACCACTTACAGAGAAGGAATCTTGTCACCCTCAAGTAGGAGATCCATTTAAGGTGGTTGCTTGCATTAGAATTCAACCAAAGTTCCAGAAACACAGAAGTTAACACAATATTAAGAAGTAGTTATTCTTTGATATAAATTACAATATCAAAAACATATGTATCAAGTTGATTGTTGGTATTTTGATTTGATTGATTGTGCAGTGATTTCATCCACTTGTATTTATATGTTTCCAAAAGGTCCTATAAGGTTTTTCGAGAAAGTAGAAACTTGGAACCCCATGTAAGCAAAATGAACCTGGAAAACTGGAACCCCAGCAAAGCTTTCATCAGGAATGCCAGCCCTTTTTCTCTCCTGTACAAGGTGCAAGAAACAAAAAAATCAATTCAAGAAAGAACAACAAAACTGCAAGAGCCCTGTTTCTGATAAGTTCGGACTTCCAGTTGTAAACACCACCTAGCTCAAAATAACAAGATTGAACAGAACGTGCAACAACTTTCTTCAAAAGATCAAATGGAATGGCATCCGGGTTATAGATGACTCAGCAGGACAAGCTTAGAGAATGACAGAGAACAATAAACTGCTCAAATATAAGGTTGTAAACTAAAAAGGTGATGTTAATTCAGGTTGTTCAAGAAGCCAAAAACTTATGTACGCTGTCATGGCTCACCGTCAACGCATTCCTTATCTGAGAAGCCTCTGGCATCAATCTTAAAGCCACCCCGTCAACTTCAAGCTGAAAAATCTGAACAAACATTTTCTATTACTGCCCGCTCATATCAACCAAAGATACCATGAAAAGGAAAAAATTTAAAAGAAAAATCAGTTGAACTTTGCATAAATACAGCAACAACGTTGAAAGAGGATCTGTCAGAACTTAAAAGTTTATCTCTCCTGGCATCCTTAAGTCCCAATAGTGCAGCATGACACCAATTTGGACCAAAACTTTGTTAAAGAAGAGACTAAAAGTTCATGACATTAAGTTTATTAAAAGCCCATGACACTAATCAATTAGCAAGAGCAAAGATACTGCTCCAGTGGAATGAACTCCAATTTTTCTCAGCATCATTCACTTACGATTCCACAAGAAATGTTTTCCACCAAATCAAATGGCACAGTCCACACACATAACTACTCGCCCCCTACTTCTAAACTAACAGGTAAGCGAGCCATTTGTTCGACGAAATGCCCCGGTAAGAATGCGTAACCGAAAAAGAGAAAATTATTGCAATCCACACCTTGCTTAAAGCAACAGCGACAACTTGTGAACCAGAACTCGTAGATGGATCAACAGACTTCATGTGTTTGAGGAGGGTCTCCGCATCAGCTTCACTAAAACAGAACAAACCAAGATTTTTGCCTGTATTCGTGCCCGAGACTAAGACAAACTTTTCACCGTTGCTCAGTGCGTATACCGGCACTCCAGCTAGCCTCTCCTCAATAGTCTCAGCTGACATAGCATAATTATTGGCACTGAAACTACTAGTACTGCCATTCGACCTGTGGTTGAGGATATTGTTTTCATTTGAAATTCTGGCAAAGAAGGGACTTTTAAGAGGAGGGCTGGATTGCAAGTTGTGGACGAAGTTGGAGAGGTGGTTTCGGAGGGAAGTGAAAGCTTGTTGCAGGAGATGCTGCGGCTGCGACGGTGGAGGAGCCGCCGTGGCGGAGGGTTTATTGGGACTAAAGAAATTCATGGGCTTTTCTGCTTGGGTTTTAGTTAGGACTCCGGAAAACAATTAGGTTGGTTGGTTTTGATGTTCACTTCATACTGGAAAATGAAAACATATTATTACATACAAAATTTATTTAAAGTGAAAATATATTTATTTAAATTTATTCTAATTGAATATAATGATTTGTCAATTAAATTTATTATAAATTATATTTTTATTAATTAATTTAAATATATTTTTATTATATACAAAAATTTATACGAAATTAAAATACATATTTACCAACTAAAATTGAAAATGACAGCACAAACAAACCGACATAATTGGTCAGGTTGAACAAGAATTTGTCAAAATTTAAAATTCTACCTATTAAGATTTTTTGGATGGGGCCCAATCCAACCGCTCTTGGGCTCGAACCTGATGGGTTAAACCTGCAAAAACTTAATTAGAATTTAAATAATTAAATTATGTTTTACGAATTTAGATATACATATTTTAGACTCTTAAATATTAAAAACTTTCAAGATATAATTTACATTATAACTTAAAAATTATTCTAAATCATTATTTTAATTCATCAAAGTATTCCTTTTCTACATTACATGTAAATATAAATAAAATATACACATTTTTTTAATATATGTGTAATATGCTTCATATAAATATATATTTAAAGTATATAAAAGTATATTAAAAAAAATGGATTTGGGGTTGGGGGGAGGAGGGGGGGGGGCAATGGGTCCAAAATATCAAGACCGGGATCCGATTATGGTTTCAAAATCTGACTCATTTAGTCTGAGTTTGGATTTGGATACAGGCCTAACCCGCATCTATTATCATCCCTGTGTGTCATATTTGTTATTTGTTTGTGCTTAGACTAGATCATCTCCAATCCAATGGAATCATATGACAAATATTATTACATTATTTAGGCTTAATTACTCTTTATTGATGTGGGAAGGATGTACGAGGCCATCCCTCGAATGCATACGATACGAGTTGAATTCCCCCGTCAGAGCGGCTGATACGAGGCAAAGCTCCCCTTGGAAAACCCGTGAAGCAAGAGGCCGAGTACGAAGGAGTGATATGACGCGATCTGTGAGGTCTCTTGATGAAGGCCAAAGAAGTACGATTCGAAGATGCAAGCCTCGGATCCTTTCAGAACTAAATCCTGAAAGGATCCTAGAAAATTCGGAGAAATCTAAAAAAATCCCCAAGAAGATACACTACGACCCGAAAGAGATACGAAAAAGTCTACGAGCACGACTTAAAGTCTATATCAAATTTTGCCCCTTGGCTGCTATAAAAACTCTCGGGAGGAAGAGGAAAGGACACCTTCACTTTCTTCCAAGAGTGTAAAGATTTCACGACATCATTTATATATTAATTATATTTTAAATATAATTAACTTACTGTATGATTGTTTTGAGTTTGTCTAAATTTTACTCAAACAAAGACTTCTTATCCTGTGTTTATTGAAGAAAAGAAAAAATATGCTTACAAATTAAAATATACAAAATGAAAGAACTCCTAAACAGATCAATTTCAAGAATTTCAAATTCTTATCAATAAATCCTTTGAATTTGTTTAAATAATTTTAAATTTAATTTATATTTATATCATGTGAGAGACTATTAATTTATTGGTGGACTATTTCTAATTTGTGATGCTTAATTAAATTAAAAATCTTTTGCTACAATTCTTTTTGAGTTACAGTCCACAAATTTTTTGGCCCAAAAGGAATGAGACCCCACGGAATTAATAGGATGGGTTGATAATTATTGTACAGGGCGCCACAGCCATTTCAAAGTAAAGACACATTCTACAACTTTTCTTTAAATGCGCATTTTCATTTGGTTATCTAAAAGTAAATATTGTGTTAAAGAAGTTTTCAATTTTTTTCAAAAAATAAAAAATCAAATGGGCCTGCCGATGAAACTGAAGCTACTTTAGATCCAATTTCAGTTCGCAGGACCCAACCAACTCGGTTGACATGTCAACAACATTTTAAACTTCAAATGATATTTTACCATAAAGGCACGTTAGCAAGAATTAGTTGGAGCTTACTAGAGAAGCCAACATGTAATTGTTCCCCTACATAGCTACTTTTCTACTGATGTGGCAGATTTTGTTCCTGCAGACGTGGGGCATAGATAATGTGACGTATAATTAGATTAATTATATTTCGTGAAAATAAAAATTCCAAAAAATTCAAAAATATCCAAACCACCTTGAATCGCCGCCTCATTTCTCTCATCATGCTCTCATAAATAGCGACGTAAATAGGTTAAACAATGTAACTTTACTTTCAACTTCACACTCTGACTCTCTCACGCGAATTTAGCTCACCAACACTCATCCTATTTGCAACATTCACTATTGTCGTCATACCCCATATGCTCCTCACAAATTTTACCAGAAGTCTTGCTAATTCTCATATCTTTTCTTAACGTTTTAACTTTATTTTTACACTAAGGCAATTACCGATTAAGCATTTGAATGCTTACTTCTATTTTGAATATTAGCCCTTCGATAATCTTAAAATATGACTGAGATTTTTTATATTAGCTACTTGACATAAGTAAGCATCAGTTTCCATAAAAAAAAATATTAATTTTTATTTTTTGTGCTTTGTGAAAATGGCATAAATAATAATGATAGCAAGTGTATTATCATCTTACACAGAATGAAGACAATAAATTTGCCAGACATATAAACCGCAAAATCCCATTCTCAGCAAGACGTCTTTTCAACAAGATATATAAAAAAAAATCGAATAAAATGGACAATACCTACTAGGATGTAAATTATAATGAAAGAGTAAACACCACGTTACTATCCATCTATCATTGACGATACATATTAAAACTTCTTCTTAGGTTCCCTTAATTGAGGTAGCCAAAACTAATTCACCCTAGCTTAATTCTTTAATACAAAAAAAAAAAAAAAAAAATCTCAACTTTTTATAGATAAAAGTACCACGAAATTTCGAATTTTCAGTTTAATTTTATCCAAACAAAAAAAACACTTAATTCAAAATACTAATTTCCACAAAATGAATTGTCATAGGTTTCATTTTCAAATGTCAAAATGTTATGGCCTACTATTTTAAGGTAAGGAGAAAACAAAAGTCATTTAGATAGTGATTTAATTAATTAAGTAGCTAACCAACTTTTATATGTGTGATGGCATGTGGAATTCAAAGCATTAATTAATATTTAATTTTTCTAATAAAGAAACAAAAAGACTTTGCTTGGCCTAACACCAACGAACAACTTTTCTTGGGTGGGTGTGAATAAGGACAAACCATTTTTCAATTTTTAGTTATGCAAATTTATATATAATAATAAAGAGATCGCAATCATTATTTTAATCATCTTTCACATCTTTGTCCCTTGGATTCTCTCAACGATGTTTCGATGTTATCTACGCATGTTGGTGACCTAGCAATGTCACAGTCAAACTGTATTGGCTGATGAAGCCGTGAGTCAGCAGTTGTGACGAGGATTAGAAGTCAGATGCTATTTTGATTGGTCTGTGGCAACGGGGAAGTATTTCAAAAGCTGGACAAGGAAGAATGCATCAAAGTCAACAAAAGCAGAGGCGTGTAACACGGGTCAGTTGTTGTAGGAGTGAATGGTGTTCTTTGGGTAATTCTTTTTTTTTTTTTTTTCTTTAATTGTTTTTGAACTATTGTACTTTGGGTATTCAAATAGTAATTCTATTATTTGGGCTTCAAAATCTCTTTTGGAAGTTTAAATTCGAATTTGGGTATGTGTATATGTAAAAATATAGTAATTCTACTCGTAATTTGTGGACACTTTGTATATGTGAGTAATATTTTTAAATTATTTTAAAACATAGTATTTATATAATTCTTTTCAATTCAAAATTACTATACATATTTGATGCACATAAACAGGGTTGATCCAAAAAGGGTCAAACAATTCAAACTGAAGAAAAAGATCACAAGAGCCCAAAAGGAATGCAAGATTTAATGTGCCCCTAAGGGGCTCAATTGGGTAAGGGGTGCCCCCAAGAAGCACGATACATATAGAGACTCTAGGGAATCCGACAGGAGGCACCCCCAGGAAATAAGCTAGTCAAAAGAAGCCCAACTAACCCAAATACGAGGGCACAACTCCAAGAGCGTCTCACACGCCCACAAGAAAGTTTAGGGATTTGGAATCTCCTAGTCAAAGTCAAAGCCCATTCACGTGGCATCCACGGGTGGCCTATGTGCATCCACGTTGGATTTCTAGATACACACCTCACAGGATCAAATAAGAACAACAGCTTCATCAGAAACACATGGTGCCAAACCAAAAATACCTACAAACCCTAAAAGCTTGGGCCCGGTTGGGAGAAGGCGTATTCTCAACCACCTCGTAGAAAATCTGGAAAGACATCATTATCCCTAGAAGATACCCTCATCTGCAGCGGACTCCAACCGCACCCTCAAGAATTGTGGATCTCCAACCGCATGGTGATAACCCTCCACCAAATTTGGGGAGGGGATCCTACATCGAATTCGTTGAGGATTCAGTCTTATCCAACACTTTGAGATCATGCCCCACCAAATCCGTGAAGATTCTCCTCCGACTTGAGCCTATATACTACCACTTCCATCTTTATGTTACCCCTTTAGTTGAAAGAAACACTATAATTTCGTACTTAGAGCTTTACTACAATATTACTATCTCCGTTGTACAAGAAAAATGAGAAATAATACTCCCAATTCACTTATTTACGCTCTTTTGTTTTCTAGCATTTTACTTTATTAATTTGCGCCCTAATTGGACTAAGCACCACATTTTTTTCTCGAATATAATGGTAAATATTAAATTGAGAAAAAATGCATGAAAAAATTTAAAACAAAAAAGAAATAATTGGCAAGAGATAGTTATGTAGACGATAACACCAATTCACTCATTTCAATTATATATACTACTAATTTGTGACACACTCTATAAGTGTGTATAATTCTTTAGTATTATTTAACATAATTTTTTTAAATAAAATTTTTACTATTTAATAAAATATACACAAAATAGTAATTTAATATTAAATGGATAATAAAGCTGTGACAAAAAAAGATGGATGAAATTTAAAAAAAAAAAAATTATCAAAAGATAGTAGGAGAGCGGGAAGTTAGATAAATAAATAAATCAAATATTTAAAAAAAAAAAGGGGAGATACCAACAAAGTATTGTCCTTTAATATATAGTATAGATAGTATAGATCGTCAATAGTGAAAGGCGAACATCAAAGGCCTCTTTGTTCTATTTTTATTTTTGTTTTTTATTTATTTGAAAGTATGATTTTTTTAATGTTTGTTTAATTGACAATATTTTCATCTATTATTAATATATATATACATATGTTATTTATTAATTTGATGAAATAAAAAAATATACTTTTTAATGCTACCAACCATAAAATAACAAATAAAATTATGGCTAAATTACCTTCTTGTCCCATAAAGAAGACACTTCCTTATTAGTCCCACACTTTACGTGATTTCTGTTTTGGTCCCTTCTTTATAGGACCAAAAAGATAATTTAGCCTAAAACTATAAGTTCTTATGTATATAAAAATATATTGATTTAACATCATTGACAATAAAAAAAATACAATAATTAACCAACTTAAAGCACATTTTAATTCTGTACATGAAACAATTATTATTTTTTATATAATAATTATTCAACATTCAATAAACACTTGAAAAGTATTTTATTATGAAATTATAAGTTTGATATAGAGTAAAAATATTTAAATTTTTTTATCAAAGTACTGCAATACTATTTGACAAGCAAAATGCATATATATATATATATATATTGTTACACAAGTCTGTTTATTATGATTTTTTTTTTTTTTTAGAATTTTAACAACAGGTGTCACCATTTCACATTAGAGATGAAATTATCTATCGTGTTCGAGGCGGGAGCAAAAGAACTAAACCTCTCCAACAAATGCAACTCTAAGGTTTCAAATTCTACTCAGTGGGAGCAATTAATTTTAGGATCCAACTCGTGTACTGCTCAAATTTTATGATACGCATTTTTATTAAATGAAAAAGCAGATTATATTTTCATGACACGAGCAAAAATTGCTTGTTCGGGGAGGTCCAACTTGAGATTTTTGGGATTAGTTTTTCACAAGTTTTGGAAAGATGATCTGCAAAAAATACGTTAGCATTCTGATGCTCAAGTTAGTAAGCAGTGATTAAAATAATAATTGAAACTAAAGAGCGTAATAAAAATTAACAAATCAGTGGTAGACTGTTTTAAGAAATAACATTTTTGCGTGTGTAAGTGTTAAGAGAGCTTATCCTCTACTGAGGGAAGAGGAGCCCTGTAGCCCTTGCCCCTACCACTAGGAAGAGTCTAGTCCCCTTGGGACTTACGAGTGAGGTTATTGGAGAGGATAGACTTCACTATCGGGGGGATCCCCTTAACCTCCAGTTTGAATTTCTAACCATTGAAGATTTATTCTTCAGGTAGGTCGGACTTTCCTTCCTTCGAGATGTTCAACTGAAGCTTGGTCATGTGTGAGCGGGACTTTTCTAGGTGCCGAAATGGGTGCCACGCGTGCAGTCCTCCTGACTAGCCACCTCTCTAGGGCAACTCTCTTCCCTTTTTTCTATTTTGTTCTTTTTTATTTGATTTCTTTGCCTGGCCTTGTTTTTTTTTTTCTTTTGCAACTTCATAATTCAGGCGATGGTTGTGATCATGGAAATAGTGAATCGCCCTCAAACTCCTCCTCCCTAACAGAGGGGACTCTGAAGCAATTGAAGGAGCACATCATTAGCCTGCCCAATGATTTGGCCCGAGAGAAGGAGGCTAGGAAGGAAGCTGCGACCAGGCGTCAGCAAACGGAAGGAGAATAAGAGCCTAAATCAGTAGTTCTTGGCCCTCCCCAACAGTTAAGGGAAGGCTATTCTTTTAATAAAATTATTAGAACTTTGCATTTTCATATATATGCTATATATGTTCATCAATCAATTTTAAGAAAATATTGACCATATTTTATTAAAGGTGGTGGTGTAGCAGTTAATATGGTTAAATATAATTTTCGTCCTGTATCTTTTGCATTTTGATATTTTAATCCTTTATCTTTCAAGGGTTGCAAATAGGTCCAGTAATTTTTTAATGTTTTGCAATTTTGATCCTTCAGTTGCCGGAGTTTGCAAATATTGCCGGATTTTTTTTTTTTTTAAATTCGGGGCTTTTGTTCCCATTGGTAAATTTAATGACCCAAAATCGTGAAAAATTATAAGTTACAGAACCTATTTGCTACACTAGAAAGATAAAAGACTAAAATATTAAAATATTAAAGATATAAAATGAAAATTTGGTTCCATGCTGACAGTAATTTGACCAATGAGAATGAAAGCCCCAAATTAAAAAAATCAGTAACATTTAAAAATTTTGGTGATTGAAGAATCAAAATGACAAAAAATTAAAAAAATATAAAATATATTTGCTAATATAAAAAATTAAAAAACATAAAATATCAAAACGCAAAAATATAGGACGAAAAATGTATTTAAAGCCACGTTTAATAAAACCAATGGGTTGAAATTGCAGCAAGGTACAAGCACAGCATGTCCCCATAGCAATCTCCTGAACCTTACCGCAGAGAATGTGAGTCCGTCAGTCAGCCATGCATAGAAAAGTCTGGGACTGGTGATAACATGCGCACATGGTGCACTGCATTAATCTTTTTCTCGCAATCATCACTCTGTCTCTCACTGCTCCGCCCCTTCTTTTTCTCTCTATCTAAAGTCTTCCCGTCTTCTCTCTCTCTCTCTCTCTCTCTCTGAGCTGCCATTGTTTAATTGATCTTCTCATCGTCTCTTTCGCACTACACACACTATACTGATTTTAGAGAGTAGATGGATAGTCACGATAACAAGATTACCGCTACAGGTTTTAGATTTCTTCTTTCTTCCTCCAAGAAAATCTTGTTATTATGCTTTCTTGGACTTAAATTGCTGTATTTTCATCATGTTTTTGTAGTTTTTTTTCAAGATTTCTTGTGGGTTTTTCTTTTCTTGCTTGGTATTCTCTCGGGGTTTTGCTTTCTTGTATCTCTGTCGCTCTGTCACACACACACACACAAAAGTTAAACACATTGATTAACGCTATAAGCAGGTTTATGAAGACTAGTAGTTTCATACAAAAAGATGAAGGCTTTTTGTGTGTGTGTGTGTGTGGATGTAACTGATGATCTTTTTATGATGCTTGTGTGTATTAGTTTCTTGATTGCACTTTATTTACTTACTTTTGTTATTCGGTCTTTTATCTTCTTAGAACTAATAATGTTAATTTCTATTTTGCAAGTAGTAATTTTTTTTCTTCTTTTTCTTGAATTCTTGAAGGGCATGAGGGTCATGGGGTGCACCTATGCCACATATGTGGGTGGCCTTTCCCAAATCCACATCCTAGTGCTAGACACAGAAGAGCCCACAAGAGGGTCTGTGGAACAATTGAAGGCTATAAAATCATTCATTCAGAAGAACATGATCACCACCATTTGGCTGTTTCAGATGATGAGCATGCTTCGGATGATGATGAGCATACCCCAAGTGAGAACCCTTGATTTTGAAGTTGTTGAGTTGTGTTTGACTAATTTTCTTAACAATTTGTTTATCTTCTGTGTGAAATTGTTCTTCATGGAAGGTCCTAAGCCTGTGAAGAAAAATGCTGAGGAGTTTGGTGGTAGCAGTGGAGCAGGTGAAAAGTCGAATAAATCAGAAGATGATGTGTTTTCTGATGCAGTCACGGAATTTTCAGATAGTGGAATCAGTCCGCGATTGGAGGAGCGGTTTGAAAGTGTGAGGGGACTGGACAAAAGTATGGAGCAGAAGAGTGTGGAAGGTGATCTTTATGGGAGTGAATCCTTGAAGGTCGATGAAACAGCTGGTAAGCGTCGAAGGGGGATTATATCAGTCGTCTGAAAGTAGTAGATATTATCTGTTGTTACTATAATTGGATCCATTTTCTAACTTATCTTTTCGTTAATAATCTTTGCTGGAAAATATACTGGATGACCCCTAAGGAAAGAAAAATGAATCTTACGCAACTGCGAAAACATCTCTCGGACTTAACTCATTCACATAGATTGGCTTCAAGCAAGTGTATGGTTCTGATCATAGTGAAACAAGATGAAGAGTGAGCAGCTGATTAATACATGTGCGCAGAATTGTTAGACACACGATGCTAATGAAGCAGAAGTCTATGTTAGATTGAGATTAACTATACATTTTTGTATTCTCTTGTCTATATGCTCAAGAAGTCTATGCAGATGAAGATGCAAATCTGATTAATAAGATGAAAAGTCAACTTTGGCTAAGCTAAACAATTTTTTTAATTATATATACTTCAAATCATTCTTCTATTGGAAGTTCGTTTGCAGATAACTAGTGCCTTTAATTTTCCCTGTTTCTGTGATCTTATGATATAAAATCGGTGGGTAATGGATGGATGCTTTTATTAATAAAAATAGTTTGTTCTGATTCCTCACAATTATTATATTTAAACAGCCATCTTCATGTATATTATATTTTCACATGAACTCCTGTCTTAAACATCACTTTCTAAAATGCAGATAAAACAGAACAATTGGATGATCCAACAAGGTGTGAGGAAATGAGCAACCATGGAGTTGTGTCAATTGCAAACGACCAGTCAGCGAATGTTTTACCAGTAACTGATTCTAGTGCTGAAGCAGTTTCTGTTGAGCTCATAAACGGTTTACAGCCTGACCTGATGAAATCTAAGACCCCTACGGATGTAAACAATACAAATGAATATGGTGATGGAGGTATTCTAAAAGGTCAAAGTGGACAGGATGCGGATATCCAAGGGGAAGAAGATAACTTGGCTTCTGTAACTTTGGAATCTGAAGGTGAAATTTCAGGTCCTGGAGTAAAGACAGTGGAAGCAAAGGAAGAGTCACATGAAAAGTTGGTTTCTGGAGTGGTCATAGAAAATCTGCCTCCTAAAACTGAAACTCTTCAAAACTTAGATGCTTCTGCAGAAATAAGAGGTGTTGCTGATTCTGCTGCAATAAGTTGCTCGGCCAACACTGTTGGTGAAATTGCTCTTCTCGAGGCGACTTCTGAAAACATTGGACCTGTTGGTGAAAATACTTTACCTGAGAAAAATCTGTTGAGTACACCTTCAGTTAAGCCTGAGATTAGCACACAAACTTCGGATGCCACCGAGAACTCTGATGTGGTTTCTTTGGTCTCTCCTGTTGACAAAGAAGTCAGCCAGAATACCATCTTGGCTGGAGGTCAGCATGCTGGTAACTTTGATGGAAGCAAGGGAGAGGAGTGTGATAAGGATGGAAACCAGAATGGGAACCTGGAACCAAAGGCGACCGAGCACTCTGATGTGGTTTTGGTCTCTCCTATTGATACAGAAGTCAGTGAAAATACAATCTTGGCTGGAGGTCAGAATGCAGGTAACTTTGACGCAAGCAAGGGAGAGGAGTGTGATAAGGGGGGAAATCAGAATGGGAACCTGGAACCAAAGGCCACCGAGCACTCTGATGCGGTTTCGTTGTACTCTATTGTTGACAAAGAAGTCAGCCAAACTACCATCTTGGCTGAAGGAGAGACTGCTGGTAACTTAGATGCCAGCAAGGGAGAGGAGTTTGATAAGGATGGAAATCAGAATGGGAACCTGGAAGCAAAAGACAGTTTTTCTGTTGAAACAATTTCAGCTTCTAGACCGGGAGACAACACATTTACACCTGAGCATGATCAAACTACAAAAGATCTCAAGAAAGATGTGGATCATTGTGAAGAAAAGTCTAACAGTATGCTCTTTGAAGCTGGCAATGTAAAGGGTGAAGGAGCTTCTGCTGAATTACAAGTAATGCTTGATTCGATGAAGAATTCAAATAACTTAACTGATGATCCAAGTCCATGTGAAGCAGATAGTGATGCAAGAAATTTGGAAGAATTATCGAAAACTGAACTGGAATCCAGGGATAGTGGTTTTGAGAAATCCCTTGAAGGACTCAGTTCTGCGGGACTAGATGCGGAGGTAAATCACGATGAGAAGGCCCCAACAACTGCCCCCTTGGAAGATCCTGTACCACCAGTTATGTCAGAGCTGCCGAACAATATTCATGTGACGAGCAATGTTGTTAGAGTAGGGTCAGTGGATATTGATGGAACAGGAATGGAGTTAAAAGATAATATTGAGATTGTAGCATCAGAAAGAACTTCTGAACTGCCAATTGCAGAAGCGTCCGCATCTCTATTCACTGATTCAGAATTATTGAGGGAAAAGTCTGCTAATGACAATAGCTGCATTGCTGATGCTGCTGAAGTGAGTACTAAACTGAATCATGGTGGTGATGTTGAATTGAGCGAAAATTCAGAGAGTCCTACTCCAAGGTTGCAAGAAGATTTGCCCAATACAAAATTTTCGTGTGAAGCTTCACCTGATGTTGAGGAGAGGCATGTTAACACATCAAAATCTGCCGGCATTGTCTTGAGTGCAGAACCGGCTTTTGATTGTAATGTTGTCGGATCAGATAAATGTTCTGTCACCCCAAGTTTAACAGAGCCAGTACCATCGCCTTTAGATACCCAAGATTTATGTGAAACTTCTGCTACTGGTGATAAGAATATCATTAATGTTGAACATGTCACTAGTGTCAATTCCAAGTGCTTGCACGATGAAGGTGATGACAAGCTGGCTAAGCAGGAGGATGGTGTTTCTGCAGTGGATCTATCAGGTAGTTCAAGTAGCAGATGTGATAGTTTGGAAGGGAATTGTGGATCAGTTTCAGGTATATTCTCTAATCTCTAACTTGATCAGAATACAAAATTATATAGGTTGATTAAAAATCTTAGTCTCTTCTCTAATTGACATGGTAGTAGTATTTGATCTGAATTTCAATTCTCTGCAAGCAAAAGTGGTTTCTTCTAATTTGTTTGTTGGTTTGTTTCGGGCTAACTATGGTCAATGCATTCTATTCCTCTCCTAGATATCATTCCATTAAACGCACATCACGGAATGCACCTTTTTGCCATATACTGCATGTATTCTGTTCTCATTTATCACCTACTTCTTTTGATAAACAGCACTTTCCTCTCAATCCAATGTGGCTGCTGCAGAGGCAAACTCTCAGTCACTGGACACATCAGAAAACAATTCCCATAAGCATAAAACCACAACTGAGGAAGCCCATCCCGACAAATCAGATGTTTTTGAGCCCCCTTCTTTCATGACTCTGGTTCAATCTGGAGGCGACGAAGGGGTTCGGGTTTCTGCTGCTTCAGAGATTGAGACGGTGCATAACAGTCAAAAGGCAAACTCTGATGCTCTGCAGGCTGGCTGGTTCCCTTCTTTAACTAATGTAGTAAATGAATCTGAAGGTAGAAAGAAAAACGAGGAAGTAATAGCCAAAGTAACAAACTGGAGCCCGGTGAAGCAGCATGGCCCTCTGAAAAATCTTCTAAATGAGGTCAAATCACCAAACACAAAACAAGTTCCTTCTGCAAATCAGAACGACGAGCCTGAACCAAAAGACAAAGGTGCTGGTGTGATGACTGTTAATTCTGTTATGGGTCCAGATACAGATAAGAACATGGAGGAGTGGAATTCTCCAGCAAGATACCCCATTGAGATCAAGAAAGAGAAGAAGAAGAAGGGAAAGTCATATTGGGTACCGTTTGTATGCTGCTCATCGGTGCATAGGGACCTATAATTCCGGTAACATATTTTCATACCTGAGGAACACCACTTAAAGGCTTACATTTTCATCGTTGTGTGTGTTCATAGTGAAGTCTCGACTATCATTATTCAATTGAAGAGTTACCCGTGAGATACATAACCGGTTTACTAATCGTGTGATCTGCTCAGTGTCAGCCAACACTCCTATGGCTTTATTGTGTGTATATGTTGCACTAGCTCTGATTTGAGCTCAGACCACTTTTGGTTATCTTGAAGTGCTTCTGAAATGTTTGATTATCATGTCATACAACCATTTCAGTTTCTTGGTTACTTGAGAAAGGCCGTCATTCATTTACTTTTCTTTCTTGTTTTGAGGAAAACACGTACTAAAAGACATTAAATCCCTGAATCCATCCCATTTCTATTTGCATAATTTGTTCCAGTTGAACCAATGGATCTTCTTGGTAGCGCCATTACTCTATTACATCTTAATGTTTTGGTCCATATCTTAGTCTCGTCGGGGTGTTATGACTGAAAACCATGGTTCATTTATCCATGGTCTGCAAAAACCCGATTCTCTCACTGGACTGCAACATTCCACTTAACACTTCCGTAAATCTATACTAATATAAAACAAAAATTCCCTTATCCTCACAAACGGCGATTAATAACACTATTGATTTATTTTTTGTGTAGTTAAAAATGCCCTTCAACCGGTAATAGAACTAACTTGTTTAACTTTCAAATTTTACATTAATTGATAGAGTAGTTTATTTTCTTTATTTCTTTTTTTTTTAATGTGATGTACTAGTTTATATTTTGTTCTAATTTATAATAATATATTTTAAAGTACAAAAAAATATTTATTATGAATATAGAAACGACGTGCTACAATGACAAATATAAATAGATACGGAGATGAGGGGGTCTTGCCATTTTCAACTAATACTCAAAGGTAGAATTGCATTTTGCCCTTATTCATGCTAGTTGCAATTATAGTTTGAAAAAGTGACATTGGATTTACCGGGCTTATTTAATAATTTAATAATCAAAATAAAAAAATAACAAATATAATACTAAAATATATTTATTAACAAAAATAGTGCAAGTTGAACTCAAGGAGTTCGACTTCAATTTTATTAAAAAAAAATAAAAAACGATAACTTGCACTATTTTTGTTAATATATATATATATATATATATTTTAGTATTATTTTTTTTATATTTTAGGAGCTTGTTTAGTCACATGAAAAATAAATGATATATAAGAAAAAACTCATTTTTTTGTTAGGGAAAACAGATGAAATACAAGTGAAATTGGATACACATGGAATCTTTTCAAAATTCAATTTTATCTCCATCTGAAGATGAATAAGGAAAAATTGTATGTATAAGACCAAAAATACTCATTTTATTTTTATTTACTGTATTACTTATTAGCATTGGTTTTCTACATAAAAAAATTCTTTTACTTGAGATATTGGTATAAAAAATTATTGTATTCTTGGTTTTGGTGTATGCATGTTCAATTAATAAAATTTCAGGTTCAATTTTAAAGTTTTTAATAATTTAAAATATTTTAAAATTATCTTATTTATTTTCTAATACAACATAATAAGAATATTATTAGTTAATAAAACTACAAAATTTAATTTTACTTTCTCAGTTCATTCTGTCTATTAAACACAAAGTATTTGTAGGCTGAACAAAAAAAAACAAAAATTGCCACATGAACTAATTTATTTATTGATTATCTTTTCCTTTTTCTCCAATTTTCCCTTTCTTTTATTTTCTCTTTTTGTCCTGCCGTTGGCTTTCTGCCTCGGCGACCCGGCCGCGTGAAGCCGATTTCTCGGCGTTGGAGCAACCAAATATGATATAATCCCAACTCCTGAAAGCCAGCTCTCCGGACCCGTTCCGATACGGCAGCTAATCGGCGATCCAGAGAAGCACGGCCTAACATATCGGAAGAAAATAAAATAAACTTAATAATCTAAGCAGAGGTTTCATTGCTCATCCATAAGAATTTTAGCAGATCCGTGGCCGAAATCAGTAGATATACATGAAAAGAAAGAAGCGGATGGGTGAAATTGGAAAACAAGAGAAACGGTCGATCGGAAAGGAAAAAGATTTAGAAAAGCCAGCGGAATGGGAGGGATCGGCAGGCAAGGTGAGGTAGAAATACGAAATCCCTAATCCCTCCTTGTATTGCTTGCCGAACCTCCAATTCCTCTAGCTTTTCCAAACTTCCTTCCTTTCCTGTTCTGTTGCAGCCTCCATCCTTGGTTTCTCATGTTTTCAATCTTCCTTTCTCTGGCACTAGTATTTATAGAGAGGTTGGATTCTTTGTTTTCATTGACTTTGGCGGCTCTCCAAGAGAAGAGACTAACCCTAGCTCAATGTTAGGTAAAATTTCACTTTTTGTTTCATAGGATGGACTATTTTCATAATTGGTCCCACGTTTTTTATTGTCGATATTTTTTATCTCAAAATCCTAATTTTTTGACATTTATGATCCCAATTCGTTAACTTTAATGGAAAACGGTACGTGATTGAACACGTGTTGTTAGTCAACGCAAGTAAACGGTCTTCTGCCGTTAGCTGCTGTATTTAAGAGGGAAAAATTGGTGCCAAATGCATATTTTACTCCATTTTCTCCTATTTATACCCATAAAAAGCCAAAAAAAAAATTATTTTCTTCTTTGACAACAAAAACTACCCCCAACAATCATTTTTCTGTGTTTTAGCATGTGAAGAAATGTCACAAACCTCTGAAAATGCTAGAAATATTGAATGCTATCATTTTTTTGTGAAAATGCTAGAAAATATCCATCCATTTTTTGTGCCAGAACTTATCTTAGTATGCTGCATTTTTTGACAGCTTGAATATGTTTCTATCTTTTGTAAGTATGCTGCAATTTTGGGATGTAAACTGGTACATTTGCTGAAGATATTGTTAATGGATGGACGAGTACTTTTTTGCTTTTTGTTAATGGATTTTCTGTTTTTGCATTTAAGTTGTAATTAGTTGCATCCAGACACAAAAAGAAGTGCATCTAAGATATCCATTAATAATAATACTTGCATCTAGTTACGATTACTGATCATTACTAAAAGGTCATTTAGTAATACAATACAGTCTAAAATACATCTACATAATAAACCGGTTTCCTCAAACTACCAACATACATAACAACAACAAAAAAAATCCAACCATTACAGAAATCAAAATTTGATTTTTCCTACGCAAATTCTGAATTTCTTCCTCTTGTACGTTCAGTCGGCGCAACAAACCAGGAATTATAACAGTTGCTCTCGCGAACAAAAAATGATAGCATTCAATATTTCTAGCATTTTCAAAGGTTTGTGACATTTTTTCACCTACTAAAATAGAGAAAAATGAATGTTGGGGTAGTTTTTGTTGTCAAAGGAGAAAATAAGATTTTTTTTGGCTTTTTATGGGTATAAATAGGAAACAAGGAGTAAAATGTGTATTTGGCGTCAATTTTCCCCTCCTAAATGCAGCAGCTAACGCAGAAGACCGTTTACTTGCGTTGACTAACGGCACGTGACACGTGCCGTTTTCCGTTAAAGTCAATGGCTTGGGACCATAAGTGTCAAAAAATTAGGATTTTGGGACCAAAAGTGTCGACAACCAAAAGCGCGTGACCAAATGTGAGAATGGTCTTATCCTATGAGATCAAAAGTGCAATTTTACCTCAATGTTACTTTACTTTTTCTTCCACTTAACCCCATCTTACCCCATGCTCTTCTAATTCACTCCAATATTTGTTTACTTTTTTTTTTTGTTTTTTTGTTTTAAGTCAATTGACTCACTAGGGTGGGCGGATCGGGTAATTCGGGTCGTAATTTGATTTGCATGGGTTCGGATTTTTTGTTCTAATTTTTTTTTAAAAAAAGAAAAAAAAAAACAAGTTAAATTTCGACTAGAGGAATTCTACCCGAATTGAGATGCAAAATGAGCTAGTTTGACCCAGGATCAGATTGACTCAATAAAAAAACGAACCGATTCGAGTGAAGTTCGCTTGGAATTGGATTGATCCGAGTTATTGCTACTTGATACCGGCCCAACCTAGAATTGTGAAAGCTATTTGGTTGACATATAGAAAGGCTGAACTAATTGAAAATGAGCATCTACATGTACAGGTAGGTCTAATGTAGTGTAAAATTATGCTCTTGCATACAAGCTGGGCTTGTCTCCCTTCTAGAAGCTATAAATCAACTTTCTTTTCTTTATTTTATTTTTCTTGACTTTGGGTTTATCAAAAGTCTCATAATTTATTAAGGGCCCGTTTTTTTTATGATACATGATTTATTTGAGTGACAGCATAATAAAAGGTCCTATATTAATTACACGATGTTTTATTCAAGCTATTTGGGTTAAATAGCTCTACCCATCTAATTTAATAGGTGATTTGAATTATTCAACTCAAATAGTAATTAATATTACCTCATGAAATATTTATATTATATCATTAAAAATAAATAAAGAAAAAGTAAAGTAAGTTGATATATTTTTATGTTAGTCGTTATTACTTCTCATTAAATTTGATTTTTTGGAATTGCTCGAATTATTACATGATCATTGAAATAAAAATCCAAAGTTTGAAAGGCCAACAAGCGTTTGTAGTCCAACGGTTAGGATAATTGCCTTCCAAGCAATAGACCCGGGTTCGACTCCCGGCAAACGCATTTTGTTTTTCTGTTTTTTGAATCTCAAGTTTTCAAACTACAGCAGGAATACAATCAATTGCATCTCACTCTCATCTAATAATTACTTAAAAATAACTTCATTTCACTGCAAATACTGAATTTCAACCTCTTCACACTCCTTATGAGCATTCCATCTAAGAGAGGTTTGTGTTCTACTTCAACCCCATCCAAATGGTTGGACCAAATTGCATAATCAATCCATCTTCAAGAAGCTTTTCAGCTTCAACTTGTGGAAGTGTGACTGAGACCACTCTGCTGCACTGCCCGTCCCCTCCCGGTGATGGAAGGACGAGTATCTGCCCTGCTCCAACCGCTGGCTCAATGTAGTACGACACGCGAAGTGGCCTTGAATTCTCCTCAAAGACGGCAGAATATAAGTCCACATTCTCTAAATTGGCACAAATCAAACAAGAACCATTCATGCATGAAGGATTCTTCTTGTTCCAACCACTCAATCAACTCCATAACCTCATCTCTATCCGTCTTTGAAACCGTTTCTTTGATCAAACCTGCAGCTTTAGACACTTTATTTTCTTCTAGTCCATCTCCTTGAACCCTCTTATAAACCATGCAGTTTCCAAAGCAGCCATTCTCCAAGCCTAGCACTTTACGCACGTCCAAACATAAATACATGTCGACTAAGGAACTCTTCGTTCCCTTTACCTTGCTGATACGTGTCCAGAATAGTGCAGCCAGGGCCTCAAACGGTGTTAGGCTCGGTTCACAGTTGTGTGCATTTGTAGCTCTAGCCATGGCAATGCAACTTTTTACCATTTCTTGGTTGAATTTTAGCGTAATAGTCGTTTGTTGTTTTGTACCCGACACTGGGACTGGATTTTCTTTAGCTGAAATGCAACTTTTTACCATTTCTTGGTTGAATTTTAGCGTAATAGTCGTTTGTTGTTTTGTACCCGACACTGGGACTGGATTTTCTTTAGCTGATTTATAGTGGTTGATCGAGTGAAAGTTGTGCTTCTTTTTTCCTGTTCTTGGAAGTGGCAAGGGGTGGTGGAACATGTTGGAAAATGGTGAATGATAAATTAAAGGATAAATCGTGACAAGTGATTGGTTACGATGTGTGACACATAACGGACTCGTGATAGCTTGTGACAGCTCGTGACACGTAGATGATGGTTGATGGGCCCCAATCATCATCCGGTCGTGTCTGATCAACCTAATGGGTGTATCCTTTGGTTGAAATGATATGTCCATTGGGTGAAACCCTTTGGATGAAATGACGTGTCCATTTGTGTGAAATGGTATGTCCTTTGGATAAAAGGATGCATCCATTTGAGTTAAATGGTATGTCCTTTGGATTAAAGGATGCATCCATTTGAGTTAAATGATATGTCCTTTGGGTGAAATGATGCATCCATTCGGTTGAAAGGTCATAACTTTTCAAAGGCATCTTTTCTGATTGGACATATCCATACGAAACACCTTTCCAACTCCTATAAATAGATCTCCCATTTTCATTTCATGGCATTATTCAAGCATTCAACTATTCATAGCATTCTTAAGCATACAAAGCATTTTAGAGTTTAGCAAGAGAGTTTCAAGATATCATTTGGTTCGCCGTTTCTCAAAGTTTGCAGTGCTGCTACTTTGAGATATAAAGTCGTTGTATCTTGGGAGACAAATTGCCAATTCCGTGAGCACCAGAGCGGGGCAATAATTGTCTTAAAGATAAAGAGTCTAACTCTTGCCTCGACTTTGTAATACACAATTTTCCGCACTATCTAACTCATTCATTCATTACAGAACAAAGGTGGAGCTATGATCTCACCATGCAGCGTCGTGTCGGCCCATGCTTTGATCATCATGGCCATGGAAGTAGGATCAGAGAGTAGATGAGTGCAGCTCAAACCTATTGCTAGTCCACCACCTTCAAATTCAGTGATCTGGAAATAAATTGAATTCAAAGACAAGTCCAGTTAGTATATATTCCATCAAAAAGCATTTCTCCGTACGCTAATTCTTTTATACCTGAACATAAAAGGTAGACCAGAAGTATGGTCTGTGAAACATTTCCTCCCAGTAAACTAGCTAGAGCTCCTTTTCTCTATCCACATTCTTCAGCCACTCGTCAACAGACCCTTCCGCTCTTGCTTCTACCATTCTTACCCCTGCATCGTTGCATTTGGTCGTCCAGTCTCCTTCTGAAGTCCTCAACAGTCGTCCTGTAACTACTGGAAAAGTAGATAGCATATCAGACATCGATTCTCTAAGCTTCTTAGTCAGTTCTCCAGCCCTTCTCCTTGTTTGAAGGCCGTAATACAACCCTACACGAAGATGATTACGTTCCATTACTTGATCAAGAATTGATAGAGGGCTGAATTGTCCTGGTTGCACCGGTTTAGTGCTGCTCAGTGTTCGTTTACAGATGAACGAAACTTCAGCCATTGAACACAACTTTTTAGTGGTATCTGGTGTGATATTGAGCTTCTATCAGTAATATGCAGCATTTTGTCGGGTTCTTTATTCGTGGGGGAAGGGGATAAAAACCACCCCATAATTGCTGGGCAAATGAATTTCTCATGACTTATATTTGTCAGTTCAGTAGCATACCAGAGTTTTGTTTCATTGAGTCAAAATCTTCTGTTAGGAGCAATGCCACAACTGATTTTAGCTTTTCCAACCAAACAAGGCGAAGGTGCCTGACAAAACATCTCTTCTGCCTCATAGAAGTTACCTACTTCTTATTCTTTACGGAGCAATATATAAATATTGGGTCTGAGAAAACTTCTTGATTCACTCAGCCTTGGCTGTTTATAAGTTGTCTTGAAATTTTTTGTAATTACGGTAACGTTTAGGCAAATCCGACCTAAGATTTATGATACCTACTCTCTACAGACCCCGTATTGCTGTTTGGTGTGTGTCAAAAAGCTTGTAGTTAGTCCAAAATCGTCAACTTTACTCTTTACTTGCAACGTGCCACGGGACAATGTCTAGGAAATGAGTCATTTTCACCTCTAAATGAATCGAGCCAGCTCTAAGAACGACAAAGGATAATACAAAGACAAAGGGGCTTTCATTGTGTTCCTTCTCAGTTTTCTCCGATGATGCATAGGAGAATAGCTCAAAATCAGTCCCTATCTTGAAAATAATATAATCTTGTATCAATGTCAGTCATTTTCATGTATGTTCCTTTCTTGCATAAACAAAACTACCTTGTTTTCATGTACTGCAAGTTGCATTTTTATGTGGTCTCTCCAAGATTCATTTTCCACTCCAACTTTACTTACCAGAACATTATGGGAGCCAAGTGTTGTGTCTTTTTGAACAAGTCGAATGTTGAGATGGAACTCCGGGTTTTCCTCCCTCCAGCCCGGCCTGATAAATACAGGAAAATCATCAGGATTAAACCTGGTGAAGTGAAATTCTTCAAGACTACAAAGTTGTGCTGTGAGGACTCAGGGCCCGAACAAACCGCTCACCTGATGATTTTCATCAGTGGAGTCTACACCGGGACGACTCTATATCCATCTCATATCAAGAAGTACGCAAAAATCCTTGGCTATCTGGACGACAACGGTCTTGTCCACATCAAAGGCATCAGCATCAGATTTCCCACCTTCTGCAGCCTGATCAAGTATTACAGCTTGCCAACTTTTTCAACACTCTTTTATTGCAAACTTTGATCTAACTACTGCAGTAAATATTTCATACATAGTTGGCATATTGGTTTAAACATTTCGATCTTCTGGTAAATGGCAGGCGAAGCTGGAATAAGGCCTCATTTCTTAACTGAAAGGTTGGCCTACAGAAGACTATATATGTAGTTCATCGTCTTCAATCTTCTGTGCACCGTTCTCTTTATACATCCCAACGACGTTAAATAAAGCATATGGATAAATAATACAGCTACGAGTGAACAACTCATGTTCTAGTAACGGTGAATCATTGATGCAATGTTGTAGCTGCTGATATCGTATCAGCTGATTTGGTGTTATTTTTCTCTGTTTTGTACGCCTGAAAAGGCCGTATTATTGTTTGAGCTTGTTTTTCACGTGCAATTGTATGTAGAATTTATCGTATCAAAATTAATTTATACAATGTGACAGAGAACTAGAAGTTAGAGCAATCAGACAAATATGTTGTATGGGGCTTAAAACTTCATAATTTTCCATGTTCTGCAATTGTGGGCATATCCTGGAAACACCTGATCATTGTACCACTACTTCAGCTATCTAATAAGCAAGATGAAATCAGGTAAAAGAATGTGGAATTGAAGAGTAAAGAATGAAAGGCTTAAAGATTAACTTATACTACACATGTGCAACCTTTTGCAAACAAAATAATAAAAGAAAAGGTAATTCCATTTACACATTTATAATCAGTTTACACAAATTACTGTTGTCGTTTGGATAATTACGCACATACAAACCAGAAACATTAACTTCATTTATACAAACTAACCTTGCTTTTTGAAAAATTACATATACACCTCCAAAAACGTCAACATCGTCACTATTTTTTGACTATCAAAAGTGATTTTTGTAATTATGCAACATATAATTTGTGAGACCATAAATAAAGGAGTGTAAATGTAATTATCCCAAAAGAAAAAGAAAACAACAAAATTGTACACATAGGGGGAAAAAGGAAAGCTAATGCATGTAAAAACCAGAGGGTATTTGATTTTTTTCAAGCATCCTATCCAATTCTTGATGTTAACTTACAAGACTTACAAGGGCCAAAGCTTCAATAAAAAGAAATACATACTAAAAGAAACAGAAAATAAGAGAAATAAAGCTTTTTTTTTTTTGGGGGGGGGGGGGTTTCAGATTCTAGAATTCATTAGCTTGCAATTCAGGGGCAATTTAGAATGCGACTTCAGCACGAAAAACCAAGAACCGTATAAAAGTTACCGTAGACAAATGCCGCCCAACTTATAACTCGTGTTCATATATTGATGATCTTGAAAAATAGGACGGCAGTGAGAGGCCGTCTTCCTCTGCAACGTAGCACGAAGAACCAGAGCCAGAGGGAACCTGAATCTGCTGAAACCGGTCCACATCGCCCCGAACTCCTCCGATCCCCGCTCCTCTTCTTTTTAACACTGTAGCCAAGGATTTTTGCGTGAACCCGTTATGTGATCCGCTTACTTTGATCCGAAACTTGGGTCAAGTAGTTCGTTTGCTATGTATATGCGTCCACGCAGAAATCTTTGGCTATCAGGGAATGGAGGAATGGAGATGAGAGGTGACCCGGGATCCGATTTGAATTGGTTTCAATGGGTCTCATGTTCACTCTTGCTCTTGAAGAACTCTAGTGCAGGGTTTCGAGAAAGATTGTTTCCGAAGTTGAAATCTTGATATGATAGAATATCACGTGTATTCTTGATGATATGTATAAATAAATCTTGTTCAGGGTTGTAGGAATGTCCTACTGATGTGTTGCATATTGTTTTTCTCTGAAAGTTTTATGTTTTGGTCCAGAATGAAACCAAGAATGTCAGTGTGGTTGTGCTCTGTGTTCATAGAACGAGGAGTGATTACTAGGAAATAGAGCAATTGTGGGATGTGTACAAATTTGAATATACTCGATGTTCTATGTTTTAATAGTATCATCAAATTCAGACAAATACTGTTACTCAGAAAGGGTCTGATTCTCAGTACATGTAATGGCAAAAGCTGGAAGGAAGTGGTGTACTCTGTTACATCAATATGGATGGAATATCAGAGAAGTAAGGGATGTTCCTTAGCTGAAGTACTTTGCTTTCTTCTTGACTTGCTGTCATGGGATCAAAGAGCCCACGATCAGGGATGGGTAAGCGTTGCTTTATACGGCCCATTCGCCGTGAGAACAGAACTTGCTCTGAAGTCACCGGCAGCCTTATAGACTGATATTCTTTAAGGGCTGAGCTCAGGTTCTCGACGCCCCATTTCTCAAGGCATTTGCCCAAGACGGCAGCATCCAGAATCGACATGTTTGTGCTTCTTGCACCATGAGGACTTATGGGGTGAGCTGCATCTCCAATCAAAACCACATTGTCCCAATAGAATTGATCTAATGGCTCACTATCATATATGGCATTCAAGAAAGGCTCTTTGGTTTCACGCATTACTTTAACCAGTTCAGGTATCCAGACCTTCTCTGCTGCTTCATACATCTTCTCAATCATGTCGTTGCTAACTTTGGTGGTCACTGAGTTTCCCTGAGTTCAATCATCAAAGTAAAAACATGGACTTTTACTTCGGTTATTATCTTTTTTGGGAGTGAACTGAATCTTTATAAGCTTCCATTCATCAGGTTTTTGACTAAGATACTTCCATTTCGAACCGAGAATGAAAGAGTAGAAAATATGTATACCTTAAATTCTGGCTCTGGTTGATTAAGATACCAGATCCAATTGATTCTCTGGTTGATTAACTCATAAAGGACGGCATGACCTTCTGAACCTATGTCAAAATAATTACAGTTCCCAAGATCAGGGTACGCATTCTTGAGTGCCAGCGTTGTCTCTGAGTTCTTATTGTCTGAAAAATCAAAGACCCCTCTCCATCCACAATAACCTGAATATCTACAGTCAAAGGTATCCTTTCAGGAACAAAAATGCTGGAACCCTGAACTTGTTTCAGGACAGAACACACACAAAAAGCAAGCAAGGTAGTTACAAACCTCAGTTTAAGGTTGGGAAGAAAAGTTCTGCGTATAGAAGAGAGGCAACCATCAGCAGCAACAAGCAAATCACCAACTATCTCGACTGTTTCATCAGTTTGGAGCACTTTAACTCGCACTTTTACTGAAGTTTTATCGTCGGAAATGCAGAAGGAGAGGAACAAATGTCCCCAAAGGACAACATCTGGTGGTAAGGAGTAGTAGAGAGTGCTATGGAGATCAGCCCAGTGAATTGCTCTAAAGTTGAAATTCTCGTCTCTTGTCAGTGTCCGGGTAATTTTCTTGTCACCATATGTTGCTTGTTCCTATATTCAAGAAAATGGTTTGTGAAGCAGAAACTTATTTGCTTCAAGTATTTTTGAAGTGATTGATTAAGGTATAATTTCAATTATTGCAAAAAGACCTCAGATGTTTATCTTCAAATCTTTTGATGGATATAGTCACTCTCCTTTCTTGGATAACACTTCTAGTTGCAGACTAGTGTACATGTTGTTCAATCATACAAGAACGATTCATTTTCTGAATCTTCCATGTCTAAGATCGAATGTTTCACCTAGACCATGACCAACATAAGTTTTGATTTCTCAATGGTAGCTTTTCACTTAACCTACTCACCAAAACCATAAAAGACCACATCATGAAGTTTCCTTGTCCATTTTTTATGCACGCAGTTTCTGCAGGTCCTGAACGGAGAATGAAACTTACATGCTCAATAGTCAAGGGCAAAATGATCCGCTGGAGGAGTTCAGGTTGTTTGATCCATGGTTCGATGAGTTTCAGAGACACTGTGTCAAGTCCAAGTCCAGCACCAGTGGCACAACTATTTGGAGGAGAGCACGTCTTCTCCAGCACGGCCACATCCCACCCAGCAGCAATCAGGGCGTGTGCACAAGAAATCCCCGCTATGCTGCCTCCCACAACCACTGCCTTTGCCTTCCTTCCTGTTTCCTTCATCTCTGTGCACACACTCTGTCTTTTTGTGTGTTTTGACTCTTGAGAAAGCTTGGAATCTAGAAAACAACAAGAACACTTAGTGGAAAGAGTGCACATATGGTTGCATTCTCCTTGAACTGTTCACACATTGATCCAATTATAAAATTAGTGGTCGTAGCATATTAGCATGTGAAGATTTTGACAGGCAGCAGACAAGTTCTATGATTTCATTTCATGGAGTTCTTTGTACTTGATTGATTATTCATCAAGATTCTATCTTTATTGTCTTTATTTCAGTCTCCTAGCGCAAGTGATAGTGACGTGCATTATCTTAAGTATTTATTTCAATAATTTTTGG
Source organism: Sesamum alatum (assembly GCA_034509735.1). Taxonomy (NCBI): domain Eukaryota; kingdom Viridiplantae; phylum Streptophyta; class Magnoliopsida; order Lamiales; family Pedaliaceae; genus Sesamum; species Sesamum alatum. The sequence goes on along the minus strand of JACGWO010000002.1, from coordinate 45,089,756 downwards.
AACATTTAACTTTTTCGACCATCATGGTTGCTTTAGCTCGTAAACACTTGAACTAAGAAAACTTGTGCTTTTTCACACAGCTTCATTATTCATTCTGCAGTTGATTCTTATGCTTTTGCATCTTTCGTCGATTGTATCTGCAGTACATAAATTTAGCTAATCCCTTCTGCTTACACCACTTCAGGTTGCATAAAAGACAGAAATATCATAACAACGGTCCACAAGAACAGTAGGTCAGTGCTCCAACGGTAGCATACTGTTACCCAGAATAGACGGAACGCCGTATAGAAAAGGCATGTTCTTTTGCTGCAGCTCCTCACAATCTTCTTGGCTTGCTATAATTGGATCAAAGGGCTCACGATCAGGAAGGACTAGACCTTGCTTGATACGCCCCAGTCTTCGTGAAAATAGAACCTGCTTTGTGGTGACTGGCAGACGAGTAGATTGATATTCTTCGAGAGCAGAACTTAGATTTTCAACTCCCCATTTTTCAAGACACTTTCCCAGGACTGCAGCATCCAATATCGACATGTTTGTGCTTCTCAAACCATGAGGAGTAGTTGGATGAGCTGCATCTCCAATCAAAACGACATTGTCCCAAACAATTCTGTCAAGAGGTTCACTGTCATATATTACATTCAAGAATGGCTCGTTTGTCTCTCGTACTAGCTTCACCAATTCAGGTAGCCAGGCCTTCTCTGCTGCTTCATGCATCGTTCTAATCATATCATCGCTAACTTTCATCGTTACTGAGTTTCCCTGATTAGCCCGCGAAAAAGGTACATTACAAATAACATTTCAACATCATGTTTGGTGTGTAGTACTCAAACATAAATTATTCAGAAATGTAATGTGAGAGTTAGAACATACCTTAAGTTGTGGTTCTGGTTGATTAACATACCAAATCCAGTTTATCCTTTTGTTTAACAGCTCATAAAACACAGTGTGAGTTCCTGATCCAAGGTCAAAATATAAGCATTTCCCAAGGTCAGGGAAGGCCTTCTTAAGCGCTAGAATGGTTTCCGACTTCTCATTGTCTGAGAAATTAAGCACCCCTCTCCATGCACAATAGCCTGAATATCTAACAAAAACGCGCATCTTATTTCAAGAAGCCGAAATCCTAAGTTTCCAGTTTACCAAAACAACATGGTATCAGTCAGTTCAGCTCACTAACCTCAATCTAAAGTCAGGAAAGAAACATTGACGTACTGAAGAGAGACAACCATCAGCTGCAATAAGCAAATCACCAACTTCTTCAGCTATATCATCAGTTTGAAAAGTTCTACTCTTTACTTTCACTGAATTTTTGTCATCAGAGACGGAGAAGGAGGTGAATATATGTCCCCAGCGAACGATCCCTGGTGGTAATGCATTGTATAGAAGTCTATGCAGATCAGACCAGAATGCTGCTCTAAAGTTGAAGTTCTCATCTCTTGTGAGCATTCGGCTGGTCTTCTTCTCCCCATCTGTTGCTTGGTTCTATAATCAACAAAAGTAACCAGGCAGAAACAAGAAATGAAGGAACAGTAAAAACTAATCCAAACATCGCATGTTGTAATGAAAAAAGAGGTTAAATATTGCCTAACTAAATCATAATCGGCACTAATTGACACAGAAATTGCAAGATTATGAACTTTTGGATTCAGATACAAGAATATGACAATCGTCCATTTCTGCATTAAGTAAATTCTTGAAAGGTTCGTTCACTGACTTGATCAATGGTGAGTGGCAAGGTGGTGAGCTCAAGGATGCCGGGTTGCTTGAGCCATGACTGAATGAGGTTCTGTGCCAAAGGGTCGAGTCCGAGTCCAGCACCGGTGGCGCAACCCGTCGGAGGTGAGCATGTTTTCTCCAGTACCACCACTTCCCACCCGGCGGCGATCAGGGCGTGTGCACAGGATAATCCTGCTATGCTGCCCCCCACCACCACTGCCTTCCCCTTCCTCTTCATCCTGAGCGTTTACGGGTTCTTGATTTGAAGATTTGTGGTGGGAGCTAGAAGACAATGGTCCAAATAATTCTTCGAGGACTGCACAACCATCATATCATCTACACGTGTGTGAATCAAGATTCTAAAGATTTTTCCAGCCGTCGTCTGTTTTACCTCTTCTACCGTAGTTTACATGTAAAGAGTTAAAAAAGTGATCTATTAATTCATTTTAGATTTCGTCGATATGCCGCGCAACAATAATATATTGCGTTTGCTACTTTCAGGTAGAATCTCAACCCCACCGCGCAGCCCCACCACCTACCTCTTCCGCCGCTCCGCCCCGTCCGGTACAAAGATACATACTACGCCGATGCTCTGCCCTCCGGCGAATTTACCAAGTTAGGTATGTTTTCTTTTCTGGGTGTTTTTCTATTTTCCATTTATGAATTGGGTTTTTCTTGTTGTTTGCCATTTCTTGTATGCCTTGGTTCTGACAAAGAAACTATCTTGTTTGTTTGTTGTTTCATAGAGCTGACAGGAGTGTCTGCTCATAGCGGGATTCAAATACTGATATTTTTATCATTTGGAGCATCCATTCCTCTTTAGCTGTCTGACTTTCTAAGTATTTTATATCCATTTGGATCTTGTTGTTGTTTCATGTTAGAAGCAGAAAATATGGATACCATCCATTATTTCTTTAATTACTTTAATGTTGATGTTGGTTGATCTAAAGATGTTATATTATGGACTGAATATTGTAATAGTAATTGGTTACTGCAGAAACATTATTGTATTTTCAAATTAATAGTTCATAAAACAATGACTATGCAATTCTGATTACAGAAAATGTTAATGTCTGCTATCAACTCAGGAATGAGAGCACAAGATGTTGGAAACTGCGGCTGCAAATCCTAAATCATTCTATAAACACAACAGGGTTTGTGTTGGATCCGTTGCATGCCGTCTTGAGAAGAAGGAAGGTGGTGCTATTCGTGTATACATATTGACATTGGGTGTTTTGTGGCACCTTATCGTGGATTAGGAGGTGTTGGTAAGTAACCTGCTGCTTATCATCATTCCAACCTTCCTCTTCAAATATACTATACTGGCAACGTGATCGTGTCTGGTTGAAGTTTTACTTCACTACGTTGTGAACAAGCAGTGTGATGGCTGCCCTCTTGTTTTATTATGCAGTCTTCTTCTTGTGCAATGAAGTAATTTCATGTCTGATGTCTGGATGCGGTTTAGGTGCAAAGCTGTTGAATCATGTGCTTCATATTTGATCGTCGAAGCAGAATGTTAATGAGATGCACAGACAAAGAATGAGGAGATGCCAACATCAAGTTGTACAAGAAGTTTGGATTTGAAGTCACAGATACAATCCACAACTATTATACAAGTATCACCCCCACCAGACTGCTATGTTGTCTCAAACAAAGAAATAACAATTTGGTGCCTGTTTGTGATTGATTACCATGTTTCAATCAACACTAAGATTTACATGAGAGTGAAAAACAAGCTACAACAGCAATATCGGAAGCAGATATTCTCACAGCATAAATACAAAGAAAATAAATCTACAGCTATATTTGAGGAGCTATACAAAAATAAGCATATAGGAGCTGTGGTCTCAATCTTTACAAGTAGATCAGCTTTCTGGTTGCTATTGCAGTATCTGTTACTACAAGTATACAAAAGCTTAAAGTTGAGCAATTTATGCTTCAGCAGCAAATGTGAGTTATACATCCCTGCAAAGCACAAGTGATATATACATTGGTCTGCTAACTTGGAGCTGATGACTTAATGGCTCAATAGGCCACACCACTAGAAAAGCTATCTCCATCGTGAAGTAGAGATTCTGTTAACCAGTAACCGTCCCAGGAACCACCAACTCTCTGAAAACAGGAAATTTATGAGCAAACGCTTTGGAAGGGCACACCACAACTAATATTCAGTTTAAATGGAGAAAGAAAACAGATAGTAAAGAGAGAGTTCGGAAAACTACTAATTTGCTGACCAAAATGCTTAAAAAATAGGAATTTCCAGCTCTTTCAGATGCCAGAACCATATCTTCTAGGTAATTCATGGAAACATCATGATCTTGTGCAGGCTTTAGCTAGGAAAAAGCATGCATACAATCAGGGGGCTCAGATACACATGAGATGAAATAATTTCCTTATCTCAACTTCCTCTCCCCAACACTGTATGGGCGTCTACACAGGAACTTGTTTCTCAAATGAAAATTCAAGTCATCTCTTCACATCAATGATGATAATATGACAGCTCTCTTTCTGATTGTAGTAGTTTCAGCTTCAATCAATTCCATATCCATAGCAGAGAGATATGAGGAAGAAAACACATCTAGTATTCAAGGGAAATAAAACAAACCTGCACCATCGTAAACTGGAATACTTCTTCTTCTTCAGGACGAGTTCCTCGTACCCACACACGCTCCTTGTAGCAATTCTGTTTCATATATGCTGGTCACTAGGAGAAAAATGAGTAAATACATAGGTTCTAAGATGGAAATGTGAACTGACCGACCTCCTTAACATTTAAACTGCTCAAGATCTTTCTTTCCCGGTGACCAAGTAGAACTCGGTAGCTAGAATGGTGGAAGATCCGCCGAAATCTTTCGAACTGCCACATAATCAGTTAGCAACTAGAAACAGAAGTAACATGCAACACCTTAGATTTGCAGATAATTGTACAGTCTAATATGCATCAGCCACCACCGTCGTTGCCAACTACTGATCAGCTTATCTTTAACACCGAATGACCGAAAGAAAGAATAAAAAACACATCAAAAATAAGTAAAATTACTCATCTACTAACCTGGCCTAAATCAAAGAAGGGGCCAAAATAGGTAGATCTTTCAAATGGATCAAATCCTGCAAACTGCATGATGACATTACAATACTGTCATGATACTATCTATCTGAAAGCAACAAATCAACAATCAACCAAATAAAACACACACATGAAGAAAATGAGTTGTATTATACCCTATACATGACTTCAATGCCATAATCAGGCCGAGGTTGGTCGTTGAACATCAATGCATCAAGTTGGTATCTCACAGCTTCCTCTGCACTAAACTACTCCAAGAAAAAGGAAGAGAAACTCATCAGAGTATTGTAAGGAAAGATGGCAGTATTTAATAAAAAAAGTTCCCAGTTTGAAGCTTACGCTCAATCTTGGACCAAAAGGTCTTTTCCGACGAGTCTCAAGCCTGCAAAATGGAGATTAAGATACTTTTTAAGCAATAATGTAAGTCGGTCAAAACTAATTAAAATACAAGACCGAGCAAGGTAGGATACATCTAATAACACATGGCACTAACACAGTAACACTGGCCCATTCTTCCCATATTTAACTGAAACAATGCAATCAGCATCAGGAAACAGAATGGATTTAAGGTCCTTCGACTCAGCAAGCAATAAGGATTAAAAAAAAGAGTTACAGAAACATCCATGAAATAACAGAAAACGCCCAATTCAATCTTTCTGAATGGGAATCTATTCTATGATCCCATGCTTCACGGAGTAATTGAGTCAAAATCGAACTGTTGATGCATGTCCAGATTTGCATGGGCATCTGCAGTCAATCCTTTAACTCTTGTTACAGAAATTCGAAGGATATTATTTTAAACAACAGTCTCAACACGGTACATACGCATTCATATATGCATACAACAACCAACTACTGCACCCATATGAACATCTCCTCCCTGAAACATAATCAACAAATTCCCAGAAAATAACTTCAAGAAAAATTCTAATTGACAGCAAGCTGCCCAGAAAATCATACATGATGCGCAAACAGAGAGCGAGAGATACCACTCGGGGGAAAAGAAATCCGGGACGTCGGCAGCGCAGGCTCGGAATCGCAGGCTCAGAGGCTTCGAAGCGTGGAACTGCACGGAGAGCGGAGATGCAGCGAACGACATGGTTTCCCTCCGTCGACAGGTCAAAGGAGACAAAATACGGCGGGGAAGAATCAGAGAAGTACTGGCGCTGTTTTGCCGTTGCGAATAGCGTTGTTGTCGCCGCCGCGATTCTTGAAATCTTTTCGCGGAATCTTCAAACTATCGCCGGAGTACCAAATCCGAATAACTGTATCTGAATCTATGTATGAAGTACCGATTTTATACGTAATTATGCTTTTTATATAAATATTTTTAATACCAGGATATTTACTCAGAAAAAGAAATATTATTTTCCTTCTTCAATAAATAATATTTATTTAAAAAATATTTTCAGGCAATAATTATATTTAAACTCGACAAAAATATAGAAATACGTGTAAATGTGCTATAGTCAAAAATTGTAATTGTATTATCCCTACTTTCAATAATAATATATAGGTATATATTACTTAGAAAAATATTAAACAATAAACTCTAAGAATATCATAAAATTTTATTTGATATTTCTTTATTAAAATAAATGAATCCTAATTTTAGTTGGGACTCAAAAGTGGGAGTGTTGGATTTGTAATTGGTGAATTTATTTATTAATTTAGACCGACGTACTTTGCTCAGTTTCAAATTCCACAATCCCAACTGCTAGACCTCAATGAATCGCCGCCCTCCTTCCTTCCGTTCCCTCGCCGTTGCCGCCACTGCAGACGCCGCCATCTCCGACGCCGGCATGTCTTATCGTCCCTATGTAATGACCGCAGCTCAAACCTCTTTCAGAGCGAGATTTTAAGTAGACAACCACACACGCGGCAACTGAAATCTCTCGCTTGCATTTCTCCCTTATTTTTCTAACGTTGTTTTTTTTTTGTATCAACTAATTGAAGCATCCAAGTTTCAATTAGAAATTTGCTCGTTCTAATTCCAGTGAACTTTTCGTAAATTCCAATTTTGAGGATTCAGTTGTGACTAGTCAAGTACAGAGTTAACGTTTTCGTTATTACAGTTGAGAGGAGGGCGTCCGCATGGGAGCAGAAGCTACTCTGAAAGACCATTCCGTCCCGCAAGCGGGCAACTTGGGGAATTCGTGTCCGGCGATTCCCACTTCCGTGCAGTTCGAGACGCCAACCGCGGTTTCCGACCCAGTTATAATGCTGTTCCTCCACCACCTCAATATGTAACGGGTCAGCAGTTATATGGACCAAGATCACAGTCGTACCGGCCAGGCCCGCCTGTCTCGCAGCAGCTTCCTGGGCCGCGCCCATATGGGCACCCACGGCAGGTACGACCAGCTTTTGGTAATTATCAGCAGTTTAGACCACAGCAAGCGCCGCAACAGTTCAGGCAAAGGGCCCCCAAGCCTCTGGATTATCGAGATTGGGAGTATGCGAAACCGGGGCCACCTCATCATTGTGGTAATTCTTTGTGCCTTTCTGTGAATTTATTGTTGTGTATCTTCAGCTATGAACAATATGAGTTGCTCTAGAAGCTTAAGCTGATTAAGGAGATCTTTTGTTAAACATCTTTTGATGTCATTTGGTTTATACTAGAACTTTTATACCTATTCCTTTGAGCAGGAGATATACTTACTAAATTGCCAGGCTTTTCAGTTTTGGATTCAAAGATCAAGTTTTGAATGACGGCTACACATAATTATTTTTCTTAGTGATCAAGTTTGGACATTCTGCATTGTTTCACAAGTCACCTACTATCTCCACTGACTACAATTTCTTTGGGTTAAGGTTGATTTCTCTTGATACCTTTATGCAGAGCGGTTCACTGTTCTCTCATACAACATACTAGCTGACTACTTGGCCACCGATCATTGGCAAAAACTTTACTTCCACATTCCTCGCTACATCATGGACTGGAATTGGCGCAAGAAAAATATAACTTTTGAGCTTGGATTATGGTCAGCTGACATTTTGTGTTTTCAGGTTTATGACTCTGATGCTTTTGCTAGATCGTATCATGCTACCTGTTAGCGGATAACTTATGGTTAATATATAAGTTTTAAGAAAGGGTCATAGATTCCTTATCATATGATTGTCACACTTTTCTGGTTTGCTCTTTGTATTTATTTCCTCTAACAATCTGTTTGCTTTATTCTTCGGTAGTATGTATTAAAGTAACTGATTAGGAGTTTACTTTTATTTGTATTTTCATTTGAAAACCAGGAGGTTGATAGATTTCAAGACATAGCGGCAGAATTGAAGCCCCGTGGATATGATGGCATCTGGAAGGTTAGTTGGAACATACTTAGTTGCTTTGATCTTATCTTATGAAGTCTGGTTCATGTTATTGGATTGCATTAGGTGTTTGTTATTGCACTCTCACACCAATCATGCAGCATATTGGTTTGGTTCTTGGTTGTGATTGAATTAATCTCACTAGATTTCAGGTCAACTAAATAATAGAGTTGGTGCACAAAAATTGTTGAGCTTGTATTTGAAGTGGTGAGGTGGAAAAAGTCTTATAGTTTCATAAAACATTGAATAACTGGTTAATTGGTTTGCTTGTCTGAGAAATCACACCAACGTAGCGTATATTAGAATGAAGTTGTGATGGTTTCCTAGGTTTTCAGAGGTAAAAGACGAGAAAGGTAATAAATTTATAAAGGAAGAGTTGAGGCTTGTAATCGTCCTTGTATGTATCACATTCCCAAGCCCTTTTTTGTACAGAAGAGTAGGGGGGTCATATCCATTGTTGGGCACTTTCTTGTCCAAATTCCTTTACAGGCAATGAGGTTTTGTACAGTAACTCAGAGTTGTAAATTAATATCTTCTTCTGGAGCACGTTCTGAGAATGTGATATGTTTAAACAGTGTAGATGATAATTTTTTATTGTTTCTTAGATGCGAACTGGTGATCCTGCTGATGGTTGTGCCATATTTTGGCGTGCTTCAAGGTATGAACTCCCACTTATTGCAGGCATTTAAATGGAAATATCAACTCATGGAAATCTCTTTTAGCATTTGTGTTAAGGGTGAAGAAGATAGTAGCTTCTATATTACTGTACAGGTTTCTACTTGGGTTTAGGTAGAGTAGCTCGGCTATCATTGTATGGGTTATGGTATTCTGCTTATTCATGTGAACATACTTTCCTCTATGCTTTAGCATGTTGAGGATGACTTTGTATTCTGCATTTGTCCTTCAGGTTGAAGCATATGTAATATACCTTGAACTGGAAATAAATAAGTGAACTGTGTTTTAGGTTCAAATTACTGCATGAAGAATCAATAGAGTACAATAAGCTTGGACTCCGGGATAATGTTGCCCAGATATGTGTGTTTGAGGTACATCAGTTTTTAGAGTACTTTTCTGAACATTAACTGAGACTGAGTATATAATTTTGTTCTTGACTCTCTACAAGGTGCACCTGTTCATTCTTTTTGTTTTTTTCTTGTTGAATAGTCTCTGAATGGGCAGAATAAAAATAATGCGGCATCAACTATGTCTCCAAGGCAAGCACATTTGTTCATTTATTATTTTGATCTTCCTATGATTTCTCAAAACTTTGTTTGATGAGCATATGCATAATGTCCTGTTCACCATTTTATGGACATATTTACGATTCAAATACTTTGTTAAAAGGTTTTCAACCAAGAGAATTATCAAAGACCCTTCTAACAGATATTGAAAGCATTACCATGACATTCTGTTCCACTACCGACCTACCTGCGGGTTTGGTGACTTAATCACTTTTACTAATTAAACCTGAAATTTTATCATCTAGAATCATGTGCCTTTTTAAACTCAGATCATTAAGTCACTTCAGATACAGCAGCTAATAACAAATCACATATGTGTTAGTGAATCACCTAAAACATCGTTATTCCCCATGGTGTGTTTTGTTGAATTTCTATAGTTCAAACTGGGAAAGTTGGAGGAAGAAGAAGAAAACTGTGCCTTTAAGTGAAGGCGAATATTAGAGTATGTAACTGGTAAATGCTTTAATCTTTTCCATGAACTAAAGAACATTTGGGCGAATTAAATGTCATGAGTCTGCAAAACCTTGATTCTATAACAAAGTGGAAAGATTAGTTATTTGAAGAGCAATTAGATGTTGAAAAACAATCTTTAGGAAATAGCAGTTATGTGTCCTATCTCTTTTCTGGAACATGCACGTTGATTTTTTCACATAATTGTGTTATAGTTCACATATATATATATATGTATATATATGTTTATCTTATTAGAGATATTCTGACTTTTGCTGAAGATAGCAAAATTTTGCAGTTGTACCTCAGCAAGCTCTAACAGAGTTGTTGTTTGCAACATTCATGTGCTTTTCAATCCTAAACGGGGAGATATTAAGCTTGGACAGGTACTAGTATTGTCTCAGTGGTGCTGTTTGATCTTTGATATCTCATATGAGATTAAGTGCATGACACTCATCTGCATTTCTTTTGAAGAAGCACGATGCTTAACAATGATTGGTTTCTTATTATAGACTAGATAATTCCTACAAGAATCATGCACAAGTATTGGATTCTGTCTAGTTTTTCAATGAATCTTTGGTCTATCTGTTGAATGATACACCCTCCTAAACTTGACAATAATCCATCAACCAACTTCTATTCTGTCACGATGAAGGTTGTTTGTAAAGAATAGTTGTGGACCCCCCCCCCCCCTCTTCCCTGTTTGGTCTTCCCCCCAAGCAGTTGCAAAAGCATGAATGGAGGGAAAAACTACCCATAATGATGTATAAGAAAGGCCCTAAAAAATGGAATTTTCTGGAATCTGGAAGCCTGCATGAGGAACAATACCTGGTTTAACAAGAATAAGCTTTTTTGTTGTTCTCTTCTTGCTCTTAGTACAAACTACAATGTCTAGATTACAGGCCGTTTATCATTCCTTTTGTCACTGCAGTAGCTGAATATATGTGAGGTCGAGTCTGATATTTTCTTTATTTTTTCTCTCTCAAGTCTTATTCAGCTAGGTGTTGCCTGTATGCTAGCTATATACTCTTTCTTTTACCAATGGTCAGCTTCTCTTGTAGTGGAAGCTCTCTTATGTGGAGTTCAAGTTGATGTTCGCGTGATTTCATACTTCCGTCTGAAGATTGTCTTGATTTTAGTGTATAATAATGAAATGTTCATCTTGGAATGCATGTTAGTATTTACATATTTCTTGGATCTCATTTTCGTCTATCAGATCAGGGTGCTCATGGCCAGGGCACACGCTGTTTCCAAGCTTTGGGATGATGCTCCTGTAGTTATCTGTGGAGACTTTAACTGCACTCCCAAGGTTGTTTGCTTGTGGACATTATAAATGTTGTCCGACTCTACCTTCTTCCTTTGTGTACTCCTTTATTGTTTTGAATCGAACTTAATCTTCATGGTCCTCTCTCTTACTATGTTTGATGTCAACAACACCTTATCAGAGTCCCATGTACAACTTTATCAGAGAACAAAAGGTATTTGGTGGCTTCATATTTGCTTTATGTTTTCCTCCTTTCTTGCTTTCTTTCTTTCTCAGATCTCCATAACTGGGACAGCTTAAAGACTCTCAGAATTCTCTTTACCTTAATGCAGCTAGATCTGTCAGAGCTGGGCCGAGATCAGGTCTCTGGCCAGGCCTCCGCTGAAATACATCCATCTAGGCCTTCTTCTCCTGATTTTAGGTAAATGTCTGCTTGCTGGTAAATGACTTGTTTGAGGTCTTGAATTATTATTCACTGTCATTTGTGGTGGAACGCTTGCTCCATAATGCAGGACACAAGCCACTAATGATTCTGCTCAAGCCTCTACAGTTTATTCTCAGAAAAGGCAAGAACCGGAATTGCCTTTAGATGCACAGAAGTTAATCCATCCTCGCGGTTCCCCAGATGCCTCTTCTACGGGAAGCTACTCTGAACCTGGATGTTCAGTGGTGGGTGATTCCCCTGAGTCTTGCATTAAGAGATCTAATGAATCGCCAAGCCATGATACAGCAGATAGTTGTTCAAGCAAGAGTATATTGGCTCCATGTGTCCAGCACGATGTCTTGAATGGAAGTCTTAGTAGTGCTGAAGATAACGCTGTATCTCCTATTCAGCCAGCTATGGGTACAAATGAAGTTACTCTAATGGAGTCTTCTAGTGAAGATATCCACTCCTACGAGACTGAACTCAGGGAACATGTAGAATCAAACTTACAAACATTATATGAGGCCCAAGATAACGAGATTAAACCCCTGTGCTCGCCTGACAACCATTCAAATGATTTGACTAAAACATCCGAGTCCAAAGGGACATTTGATTCTAATAAATCTCAACTCAAGGGACCTTCTGAAAAATTGTTTCCCAACTCTCATGGTGTCACTTCTTCTAAATTTTTGGGGGTTGCTTTGTCCGTTTCAGCTGTAAATAACCATGGCAATTCGTCTTACAGTTCTACTTCATGTGAATCTGTAAGTGCTGATTTCATTTTGGATGAGAAATTTGGGGACTTGTCACTTAATATAACTGATGGGGTTACACACAAACTCAGTGAGGATTCTGACTCATTTTTATCAGAATTACATAGTACTGGTCAAAGTCCCTTTCCAGCTGATTTGGATAATAGTTCCCCCGGCCAAAAGCTGCATTCTCGTGGTGGTGACATTCTCAATGAGAACAGTAATGTTCAAAATGACATTATATTTCATGTGGAAAATTCGTCATACAATCCATCAGCTTGGACTCCAGCGGAAACACAACTAGCTACAGGTAGTGCAGAATGCAAGATCATGGAACACCCTTTGAAGTTGACAAGTGCATACGCAGAAGTTGAGGTACAAAACTTTACAAACAATGACTTGTAATTTTCTTTAGGGTGCTATATGTTGGAAAAGTGGTTAAAATTCAATAATGAAGGGTAAGACTTTCTACTCTTGCAGAACTCGTCAGGTTTAAGAGATTCCAGGGGTGAACCGCTCGTTACCAGCTACCACAGACGTTTCTCAGGCACAGTTGATTACATATGGTGAGTCATATGCATCTTTCCATATTACCATCTATCAGATGTTTCTTCTCTCTGGACAAATTGGGCAGCAGCATGCCTGTGGGCATTATGTTCCATAACACTTACTTCACATATGGCTAATAGTCTATATGGTGGATGGTGCTGAAGGTTGACATTATGTATTCTAGGATGTGTGATCCTCTCTTCCAATGTTCATATAGATCGCACCTTGCATTTATAATCTACATGCGATCATTTCATCCATTGGCTTCCTAGCAGGCTCCACAACTATCATATCCTAGCATATACAGTTGTCCCAGCTATTTTTTCCCTCTTACTTCTACTGCTACACTGATGATAAAATCACAAAAACTTGCTCTTCAGAAATATTTTCATTCGTTTCCAAGAGATAAGAAACTGAAAAGAAGAAACCAATCGGTAATTCTAAAAAACAGATTGGCTATACGGATTGAAGATGTTCTGACTGTGAAACCAATTCAGCCTTCTCCTTTGTTTGGTATGTTTCTGTCCAGATGAATTATTAATTTCATTGAAGTCAGTCCTTCCTCCAAACCCTTATGCTCTACTACCATGAGGTATCCTGGTTGATTGAATGGTGGAATGAGAATATGAGCATGGGGGATCTTTCTCATCTGAGCATAGGATAATAAATTTTTTTGTTCTTTCTCAGCAAGAAGAAAATGGGCAAATGTGGGAATGTGGTTTCACGGATTGCGTTTAAGTAATTAATCAAAGCTTGAAAAGTGCCTAATCTATAGCACTGGGAAACATACAATTGATATATGTTGCTTTTAAAGTATTTCTGACTCGATAAAATATGTAATAATATTTATTTTCATTTGGAAAACTGTTTAATTGGGCTGAAACAGTTAAATATAATCTCTTCTGTCCAGGCATTCTGAAGGGCTGCAAACTGCCAAGGTTCTTGCTCCAATTCCCAAGCATGTTATGCAGCAAACTCGGGGATTTCCCACAAAGGTATAATGTCTAAACTTTCAAGTATAAGTCACTGTATCTTTATTTCTCGAGTTAGCAAAGTTAGTACGTGATTGATATACTTCATTACGTAGATTATTTTCTTGAAAAATGAGAAACATGTGAGGTAGATTGATCTCCTTAATCATGTACGACCTCAAATCACACGTCCAATGTGAAGATAGTGGTTAGATTTTTCGAAAGAAAAGTTACCAAGTTGAATAAGTTGTTTATTATGAGAACTTTGGGGATATTGGTGCTCATAAACTGTAGATTGAATATGTCCGCAACCGAGTCGCAATAGAAATGAAACACCTGCAAGATAATCTGTTGTTTCTTATTCTCTGAACTCCCTTTTATACAAGAATTTAAATATTTGAGAAGAGCACATATCAAATTTCATCGAGTGAGTCAACTATATTGTGCTTTTCTACATGCTTTTGGGTGAATTTTGGTAAAATCAGCATCTTACATATCTCCAGAAAGAGTCCTAAATTGGATTCTACACATGGGTCAATATTGTTTCACTGCTCATGTTATAATGTTTCTTGTTGGGCTGTGTTTTTCAGAAATGGGGAAGTGATCATATTGCATTGGTTTCGGAATTCGCGTTCACTAAAGACATCTCCGAAAAACCCAGCTAATGATACTCATCAGTCTTGTGTATTTCACTGTTGCCCTTCATCGAGCAACCTGAGAACATCCCGGGCTCCCTCCAACCATCAGAGCTTGCCGGACTATTTTTCTTATCAGCATCTTCTTGTACTATTTATTCCGTTTCCTTTCACCGTGCGCCAGAGTTGATGCTTGTATCGACCCGTTTCAATACTAGATCATCGTTGGTCTACAGCGATCGCTCGACAGTTGTAACCATAGCATAATGTATAGTTGAACTTGCATCCATGATGAATGGTGCTATCGGTTGTCACTCCAGGGCCCGGAAACATCGTTTTCTTGAGTTGTAAATTAAGTGGAGATGTCGTGGACGATTACTTGCTGGAATCTGGACAGCCTGTGCTCATCACTATTCATTTACATTATATCCATTATTTGAACGCCTCAAATACGCCTGATTTTTTATTTTTTAGTGTGTATTTTCGGGGCCCGAATTATGAGGCAAGTAGCACGTGGAGGAAATCCGCCATGTGACCACATTGAAAGTAAATGTTACACGACTCATGGAATAATTCCTCCTTCGTTACTGAGAATGTGAATATGAGAGAAGTGAGAAGAGAAGAAGCCCCCACGTGACTTGACTGCCCGTCTGGGTTCCAAAGCGTTGTCGTTTAGTCGAGATGTGTCGCTTTTGGGAAAAAAAAGACATACGACCAAGTCACACGCTTTTCTCATCATACAGCTGTTGTTTTTTGTTGCCCGCGGAATTCCCCAAAAAGCGTTATTTCATTGTAGATATGATTATTCTTTGTGTTCACGAAAAAGTCTTGAATTTGTTTCCCCTCAAATTAAAATATTTAATAGTTTAGATAATCAGTGAATGTTTTTATAGTCGAGGATTGCATAGCGTGATTGGCTCCGGATCAAAATGTCGTGGGTTCGACTCCTATTGTGCTAATACTTTTAATTTTGCACTGCGTTCCTCTGAATATTTAATATTCATACCAAAAAGGATGATTTTTTTAAAATATGCGATGGGATTTACAATTAAAAAAAAAAAAAAATCAATCCGCAGAAATCAAGTTGGAATTTTGAGGGTTGGAAATTGACTACGTATTTGACTTTGAACGGTTTTATTAGTTGTATGTATCTCCAGACTCCAGCTTTGGCCGGCCCCTTGACTTTTCCAACGCAATTATTGGCTGCTTCCAACCCATTTTCACTTTCTTTTCTCTCTTATAATTCAAATTTGAATTCTAATTAAAAAATTAAAATTTTAATTACATACGACATAATATGTAATTCTTTTTAATAGTGAAAAAACGTATGATGTGATAAATAATAATATCAATAATTTTATTACATGTAATGGGTTTCGATGCCCAAGAGTGTATTCACCAAATCAATAATTAAACTCTTCCAGAAATAATTGTACAGGTACTAGAGGATTTGTAAATCAGTCACCCACATAATGAGAAACTTTAGTTTAACCATCATTTCGGTGGAAATATAATGATAAGTCGTCTTCTAAGCAATAATTATGATTCAATTTAATAAAGACATTTCATCAAGTCCAAGAATTATTGGATCGCATTAAATAATTGTTAGACGCGATATCTCTATCCTATTTTCCGTCTATTGAAAAAAAAAACAAAAAAAAAATACTGATACAATATTAGGAGAATCTTATATCAAAAATTGGTTGTTAAATTAGAGAATCTTACCTCACGGCCTAGCACGAAAGTTGCAATATCAATGCCACCATTAATTTTACGTTAGTTTAACCTAATTTCAGACGAACATTCTACAATACCATCGCCATCTTATCAAAAGAGCAGTGATTGGGTTTAATGCTAATTGATTTAACCTTGGAAAAACCATAGCTCAAAACTCCATACCTATTCTGCTAAATACCAATGTGAAATTTAAGTCCAAAATCATAGAATTAGGATCATAGCACACACTAATTGATTTTGCCCTATTCTTATAAACACAAACAAATTCTTTAATACCAAAAATTAAAATTCAATGGTTTTAAGTATGATGCACCACACAAAAACCCAAAAGGCTTTTTAACTAAATATGCTCTACCTTCCTCCTAAATAGCACAAATTCTTCTCCCACTATGAAAATGGAGATTTTTTTTCTTTTTCTAAAGAGAAAAATCAGAATTTGATTCTCATTCATCTTATATGATATTCCTTATCCCACTTTTCTTTCTTTGTGATTTCTACAACCCTTTTTGCCTATTCAAACCATCAAACACCGGATTGAATTGTTTGCTGTAAATTCTATTCCGTCTTTTATTTTATTCAAATACGTGTGTTATATGTATAATTTTTTTTCTCTAAATAAAATTCATAATATTATAGGGTAAATTACATCTAGCTCCCTTGAGGTTTGACATAATTACAAATACCCTCTCGTTGTTTGAAAAATTACAGATACCCCCTGAGGTTTGTAACCTTCAAACAAATAACCCATTTCCATCTATTTTTATGGGTAAAGATCAAAATACCCTTATGCACTAAATTATTTTTTATTTAATTCTTAAAAATTTTTGGACTAAAATGCGTAGGGAGAAGTTTCTTAAGGTTTTTACAGAGAGGAGGAATAATGCAATTTGTCTCGGGTGATTTTTCTACAATTTTAATAAAAAAATTTAAGGGCAAAATGGTCAATTTCAAGCCTTTGGTTAAAAATTATAAACTTCAGGGGGTATTTGTAATTATGTCAAACCTCAAGGAAGATAAATGTAATTTACCCTAATATTATATTTATACACTTGACGTGTATATATTGAATAGAGTAGAAGATGAAATTGAATTTGCAAAATAACCATTCAGTACGACCAAATTGGATTGTGAGACTATAGTGTAACATGAGGATAAATGTTAATTAGATTTTATTTTTAAAAAATTATTTTTTGATTTCTGGTCCAAATAAAATTAGGAAAAAAAAATTGCTAATCAAGTGATGTACATATATAGTATAGATTTATTTTTATTTTTTTTTGAATTTTATAATAAAAAAGACAGAATTTGTATGTGAAATGAGAATATAAATTAGGAAAAATACAACTCATCAGAGAACATGCATTCAAATCACGTCTTCACATTGTCGCCACTCGCAGCCTTTGGTGAATATTATTGACCCAAACACCTCTCTATACTCTGTTCTTCCCAGAACTCTCTCTCTCCCCCTCTCTCTCTCTCTCTACACACTCATACATAGTTTTCTACAGGGAAATTCTTCGCCGTGGATGAGATAAAGGATAGGTATATGATCTGTCTATCTTCAAGCCTTGTCTTGCAATAATCAGTTCTGGGTTTTTTTGTTTTTTTAAAAAAATTTGAGTTTGTTGAGGATGTTGGTGGTGAAGACAAATTCTGATGATAAAAGTTGAAATCTTTGGCCATCATTTGTATCTTTGTTGATTTTTGTGAAATGGGTGTTTGATTTTGCAGGGATTTTCTGGATTTTGAATTTTTGAGCTGCATTACAAGCTTCTTTAATAGAGAGAGTGTATAGAAAGGTATGCTCTCTGGATGTAGATTTACGTATCTGGATATGAAATCTGGTATTTTCTGCAAAAAAATTTTGGTGTAGGACTCTCCGTAGATCCGGGATATGCTCTAGTTCTAAGGATTTAAATTTTTCATCATAGTTGCAATTACATACATATGATGCCAGTTTTTGTAATATAGCTATATTAATTGGGAGATCTTGAATATGTTTTGTTTTTCCAGAGGGGTCGAGGTTTAATTAGTGAAAAATGAGTGAGACGAATACAACAAGCACACCCTTGATTCCACCCTCTTCATCTCGGAAGCTCCCTGATTTCAAACAATCTGTAAAGTTGAAGTATGTGAAGCTTGGATACCATTATCTCATAACCCATGGGATGTACCTGTTTTTGTCTCCTCTAGTGGTGGTGATTGCAGCCCAAGTGTCCACATTTTCTCTCCAAGACCTTTATGTTCTCTGGGACCATCTTAGATTCAATCTCATATCAGTGATAGTTTGCTCCGCCCTCTTGGTCTTTTTATCGACTGTCTATTTCCTCACCCGTCCTCGGCCTGTGTACCTTGTGAATTTCTCGTGCTATAAGCCCAAAGATGATAGGAAATGCACGAGGCAGATTTTCATGGAGAGATCACGGTTGACTGGATCGTTTACTGATGAAAATCTTGAGTTCCAGAGGAAAATTCTTGAGAGGTCGGGCCTTGGTGAGTCTACTTATCTCCCTGAGGCTGTGCTGCGGGTTCCACCAAATCCCTGTATGGCGGAAGCAAGAAAAGAGGCTGAGACTGTGATGTTTGGTGCAATTGATGAACTGCTTGCCAAAACCTCTTTGAAGCCAAAGGACATTGGGATTTTGATCGTCAATTGCAGTCTTTTCAATCCCACACCTTCTTTATCTGCTATGGTTATTAACCATTACAAACTCAGGGGAAACATAATTAGTTACAATCTAGGTGGGATGGGTTGTAGTGCTGGTTTAATATCAATAGATCTTGCTAAAGATCTTCTACAGGTGCATCCCAATACTTATGCTCTGGTAATCAGTATGGAGAATATTACTCTGAATTGGTATTTTGGGAATGAGAGATCCATGCTTGTTTCAAACTGTCTGTTCCGTATGGGAGGTGCTGCCATTTTGCTGTCAAATAAAAGATCAGACTACTGGAGATCCAAGTACCGATTGGTCCATACTGTTAGAACCCACAAAGGTTCCGATGATAAATGTTTCTCTTGTGTCACACAAATGGAGGATTCCAAAGGGAAAATTGGAGTTGCTTTGTCCAAGGACTTGATGGCGGTCGCTGGTGATGCCTTAAAGACCAATATTACAACTTTGGGTCCTCTTGTGCTGCCCATGTCTGAACAGTTGCTTTTCTTTGCCACCTTGGTCGGGAAAAAGCTGTTGAAGATGAAGCTAAAGCCTTACATCCCCGATTTCAAATTGGCTTTTGAACATTTCTGCATCCACGCTGGTGGAAGGGCTGTGCTGGATGAATTAGAGAAGAACCTCCAACTGTCTGACTGGCACATGGAGCCTTCAAGGATGACTCTCTATCGATTTGGCAACACCTCAAGCAGCTCTCTCTGGTACGAATTGGCATATTCGGAAGCCAAAGGAAGGATAAAAAGGGGAGACAGGACCTGGCAGATAGCTTTTGGATCTGGTTTCAAATGTAACAGTGCAGTCTGGAAAGCTCTTAGGACATTAAATCCAGCAAAGGAGAAGAACCCATGGATGGATGAAATTCACCAATTTCCTGTGGAGGTTCCTAAGGTCTCAGCCATCTGATATTCGAGCCTTTCAATGTGCAGTTTGGGGATGGAACTAGAAGTTAAATTGCATTTAGCTTTTCTTTTCTCTTTCCATTTGTCTTGCGCTTGGCCTACAGGTGGACTATGCTGTGCCCTGCAAGGTTGTAGGAGAACATGTCGTGTCGTGTTAGGTGCTAGGAATTGCCATTGGAATGTCGAGTTTGTAGTTGACATTCCATCTGATTTATTCTGGCAAGTTGCTGGCATTCTTGGAGGGGATGCATTTGGACCTGGGGATCACCTTGAGAACATGCTATGCTAAGCTTCTCATTTTGACTTGTTTCTTGAGGTCATTGTGCTGAATATGTATTACTCGATCTGAATCTTAATTTCTAATTTATTCATCTTCACTTGAAACTGTTGGAGAGCTAAGCAATTATCATTAGTACTCAACTGGAAAATGCTTCTTGCTTTTAATTACGTTGATTGATGAATTCTTGATTGTGGCCTTCAATTCTCAAACTATCTTCTTCTGGTCATCTGGGTGCATAATGAACATCTTTAAGAAAAAGATTGATGCAAGCTTTCTGCACATGATTTTGGGTGTGAAATGTCCCTGCATTCCTTCACTGTCTAATTTTATACCCAAAACTCTGTATTAGACATTGCTACTTGATCCAACAGCCCAGTTTTATGTATTGATTCTGGCTTTTAAGCTTCTGAATTATCACAGGCTGCAAGAATGCAATACACTAAACTACAAGTACGAGGACCACGTAACATAGCAAGCAACCTACGCACAATGCCTGCTTCGCGTCTAAGTGCTACATTTCATCCTTGCCGGAGGGTAAAATTCTACTCGCTTCTTACCTTAGAAGCACAGCCAACAAGAAGAAATAGCTGTACAACAACAAACCCAACTTAATAGCTGAAATCTCAAAATGCAAAAATCAGAGATATAGAGAAAACATACACTAGCAACAATGACCATACCTAACTACAGTAGCTCATCTCCTGATCAAACAAATAAAAATAATTGCAATCTGTATCACACTTCACCGAAAAACAAACGGTATGTCCATGTTGCATGAGTACGTTTGTTTATGTAATACATTTGAAATGAAGCCTACGCCCAAATGTCGCTTGAACTCTTAAACAGAATTCAATCAACCGCTTTCAGCTTCACAACATGACACAAATAAAAACATCTAAAATGTAGACAGCCTAAGCCTAAAATCTTCAAACCCCCACAGATCTATCAATTGTCATCTTATCCAAGGACAACACAACGGCACTATATAGTTTATTCCTTGGATGACTTGTTGATCAACGACTTGTGTATATGTGGGATCACACCCCCACCAGCTATGGTTCCTTTTATGAGGGTATCAAGTTCCTCATCACCACGTATAGCAAGCTGCAGATGCCGAGGTGTTATACGCTTCACCTTCAAATCCTTGCTAGCGTTTCCAGCCAACTCCAACACTTCAGCAGTTAGGTATTCTAAAATGGCCGCAGAATAGACAGCAGCTGTAGCACCTACTCTTCCATGAGCAGTAACTCGTTCCTTCAGGAGTCGATGGATACGTCCGACAGGAAACTACAGGAGAAAGTTGTGAGTTGGTTTCCATTGTATAGCTATAAAAAGATGAAATATGTCAATTCTCCAGCAAGTAAACTGTGAGCCAAAAGAAATGTAGATCTTTCACCAGGTTTCACGCAAGCAACACAAAAGAAATCTCAGGAAACAGGTAAAAATTCAAGTTCAGCCAAAGTAATCAATAACCAGAGCTCTATCAAGTCAACAACAATGTTATATTTCATTTTTTGTTTAATTAACATATATCTTTCTCATATGTGTTATGTTTTTTAAGGGAGTTAAGAGAGATAAAAAAATTAATTTGAGACCGGTTCCAACTTTTGATTTTATGCTTTAGCTCAAAGAAGCTCAGTTAGGTCAAGACAAAAATTCTCTTCAGGTCCATCTTAGCTCATTTCAGCTCTTTTTTTTGCCCCTTGGATCAAATCCAGCGAGTGCAAGAAAATTGCTGAAATTGAGTCGATATGTGTATCATCATCCCATGTAAAACAGAATGTGTCAGAACATATTCTATGCTCATAGAAATCATTCTAACTTCATTATAACCTTCCAGCTTCTCACAACCACCATAGACAACAGTAGTTTTGTTAATTTTTTATGATCAATTTATTGAAAGAAACTTGAATTATAGGCAGGAGACAGGTTGAATGTTTTTAAAATATATTTCAAGATTCTGCTAAAAACAGACCAAACACGCAACGAAAAGCATGATAAGGAAGATCCATCCGTGCTAGCTGTTCTGCCATCTCGTAAAATGCTGCAATTTTTGGGAAAAAGAATCAGGTTCCTAGATGGGTTATTGACTTGGCTGCACAATGGACGCTTTTGAGTCCATTGCTTGCCCTGTTTCATATGGAAAGAAACTACCCCAACCCTACGGACCGGTCTAGTATACCGTACTTCATTCTGTTCGTTCACTCCCATTTCCCCATCCCAACCTTGGATCCAAGTAGCAGCGCTCAGGCCACGACTAATCGGGGGAGATGTCCCACTCCAGTCGGTCTCTCTTCCTTGTCATTCAAGTCATTAAAAGACCTCTCCATACAACATTCAGTTTGATTTAAGCAAAGCTCCCTTCTGACACCTGAATTCCACGGCCTAGCACAACTGTTCAACATCTCCCCATCCATTGAGTTGCAGCTATCAAAATTGAAAGATTCCAGTTACCTCAGCTTTGCTCTTTGAATGTTTAACTTTTCCTTTTCCGTTATGGGCATCCAGTGTTGTAGACAACACTTTATTCAACCACAATAAATCTACAATTCCAAAATTCACAACCTCAACCCGCATAAAAACGTAAGCTTCAACACAAATACCACACAAGAAATCCCCAGGAAAAACCATAATTACTCAAGTACAGTACACAATTCTCAACAAAACGAAAAGGAAGAAGAACCCACAACAAACCCTAACCCAAAGGAAAACCAAAATTCCAAAAGCCCAAAACACATGCTTAAAAAGGAAACAACCCATCTCTTCGAAGCCCATTTCAGAAAACGATAAACAAAGTGCCAAACAACCAAAAAAACAAAAGGAGTCAAGAACAAAAGTGCCAAAAATGGAAGTGATCAGAAAAACTGGAAAAAAAAAAAAAAAAAAAAAAAACCTGAAGTCCAGCACGAGAAGACCGAGAGATGGGTTTCTTCTTGTCCTTATCTTTGTCCTTGGACGCTGGAGTTTTCCCCGTCAACAATCCCTTCGCCCCTTTCCCCGACATTCTACTTCCTTACACAGATCTAACGATTGTTCAAGAATTCAGAAAACAAGAAAGAAAAATCGAAGCGTCACGCGAGCAACAAGAAAGATAATCGATTACTACTCTCTCTCTCTCTCTCTCTCTCTCTCTCTCTCCGAGAGGGAACTGTTTGGATTGGGATTTTGGAGATTTTACGGTGTGTGTTTACCATATTTAAGAATTTTCTTTGTGTGACTGACTGTGGGCCAAAACTCCAAAAAAGCAATTCTCATTGTTCGGGTCGGATCAAAGTACCCATCCTAATTGGATCATTTTGGGAAATTATGGCCCATAAACAATTGGGCTAATTATGCTGGGCCGGATTTGGGGACCAGTCTAAGAAATTGTCTTTATGAATCTTCTTACTTATTACTCAATCTCAATAATAAGAAAAATGATGCTGGCTAGTTAAATTATTAGTCAATAATATATAAAATTCAATAAGTTTTAAGACACAATTATGTGAATTTTGGTAAAATTGATTATTTCAATAAAATAAGAAAGACGTCCAACAGCTTTGGTTATTGATGTGATTGGCGTATGGTATTCTCCGTTTTAATTTCGTGTGCATCTTGCGGTTTAATTTTAAAAAAACACATCGCAAGAGGAATGAGAAATTGAAATTTAAAATGCGCCCAAGCTCCTCTTTCGCAACAATGCAGCAAAAGCTTGAGATGGGGTATATGGCCTTGTTTTCTCACGTATGACGACAAATGATATGATGTGTAACGCAATCAGTGTCACGTTTCGTTGAGTTTCACATAAGAAGGCACTTTGTTAGGGCAAGAATACCCCACTCAAATTTCTCAACCCATTCTATGTGGAACGCGTGGCAATATTAATTATCATATATCACCACAACTACTGTCTGACATAGAGCAACATTTAATCGATGTAGATATAATAGTGTATTCAAATAAATTATAGAAAATTGAATAATTGAGTAGGGTGACATATAGGTTGACGGTATGAGGTTGTAGGGCGAGGACCATTCTCATTTACGAGATTGGGGTTGTTTTTGAATTTTATGATTGGTATAACTACTAACAAGTAAGAAGAATATTCAGAGAGAAGGAGAGATTTTGAATAATATAGGCCTTAGAAATATCTAACATCAAAAGGATTTTAATTAGGAGACCTAACATACATATGATATGTTGGTCGACATTCTACACTCTAGAAGGTTAGACTAACTATACACATACACATAGTACACATAGTCATTTATACGTATTTTGTGATTGATATTCAGCATATATTTATATTAGTTTCATGTTTTATGTCATTGTACATGTACATCGTGCAATAAATGTGGCCTAGCTAGGGTTCAAGAAATTCATGAATCACGGACATGAAACAATCAATTAATATGATTCAACAGTGACAACATAGTTGATCTAATGTGTATACACATATATATATATATACGTACTTTTTTAAAGGCATGAATATGGTTTTCTCGAAGCTCTATAATTAAGAAAAATAAATTAAAACTTCAAACTTTTTGAGTTCTCTCGTATATTTTGTATTTAACTCCTTAATTGGTCAACTTGGCCAGTTGTAGCAGAAACCATATCTTTAATTGATTAACTCGCGTAAATATACATATTTATCTTAACACCTAACCATATATTTTGATTAACTCGAGTAAACATTAATATTTATCTTAACAACTAACCATATATTTATGAGCAATTTTGATTTTATTAAAGTCTTATATATGTAAGCATTCTAGAGATCTATTGACTTCTGAAAATGATGGTAGGTTTCAATTATTAATTTTGTATTTCAATTTATTCCAAAGCAAAACTAGTCGTTGACAATTTAGAATTTTTTTTTTTAAAGATAAAAGCGGCTAGAGATCAGTGTCTACTTATAATGCCCACATGAAGTTTGACGACTCCTAATAATGTAGTGAAACATGCAGCCAAAACTCTCTTTCTTCCTCTTATTAATTATTATTTTCTATTATCTTTTCCTTTTTTTTTTTTTGGTTGGTCAGACTTAATTTTAAATAATAAAACTAATGATCATTTCAAAACTGTACGTTTGACAATTTTAAAATAATGAGGATTGTACTTTCTTGTGAACAAATTTTCATCTCATCACATTTCATGAAATTATTGTCAAGATTTGAGTTTGCTCGTCATCGTTTATCATAGCACAAGAGGCGGATGAATATTGAGAGCGTTTGGATAGGTGTAAGTGACACATATAGTACTTAATCTGGTTGTGTGATTTGACGATGGAATTTCAAATGACCATAACTGTTAATTCTAGAAAAGTTATGGGATGATTTACTCATTATTTCCATCATTTTCGAGAGATAATCCACTATCGTCATGAGGGGCCACCGATCAATTGCGAAATTTCATGATTTCGACTACCTGACCATTCTTTGAATTTTCCCTTTTTCAGTGGACTTTAATAATATTATATATAGTAATCTTTTGGGTTTGATGTTTTTTGGATTATTACTAGCGTGTTATAATGTATTATTGTACTGAATATCATCGGCTTATGAGATAGCCCACAATTTTGTCAATTTCAAGCCTATTTTACCTAGACTAGATTATGACCCTTTTCTTCAAAATAGTCGATGCGCTGTTAAGAAAATCATTTAATAATATAATATTTTTACTTTTCAATTCAACTTCTGAAGAATATTGGAGACGTGTTCTCGTTATGTTTTACTTTCAATTGCTTCCACTCCATCACAATTATTCATTAATTATCTATCTATTATAAAAATAATTCAAAAAAGTTATCAATCACATGATAAATGCGATAACATTCCTAATTCTTATATGACAAGCCTGTTGGTTCATAAATTAATTTGTAGAAAAACACTTTTTAGGCAATGATGGTTGCAATATTTGAATTTGTCCCACGCTTGAAATGTTCCCAACTACTTGAAAAATAAATGAAACAACTTGAAAGAAATAAAGAGAGAGAAGGGAGAAAGTTAACTCATACTATTCAATAAATCTTTGTACCTAATTAAGCACAATACAATTAGCCTTTCTCCTCAATTTTTCCGACAAATCAACATTGTCAGCTTTAATTCTTCTGTGCCCAATCCAGTTCAAAGCCTGCACACACAACACATATTCGTATGTTTATTTGTCTGAAAATGT
This sequence comes from Sesamum alatum, assembly GCA_034509735.1. Lineage (NCBI taxonomy): Eukaryota > Viridiplantae > Streptophyta > Magnoliopsida > Lamiales > Pedaliaceae > Sesamum > Sesamum alatum. Next base: position 45,063,622 of record JACGWO010000002.1, on the reverse strand, counting down.
ATAAAATTATGTACAGTAAACTTCTACGTACACTGCTGTCACTCTTGCATGCAATTCCGTACAATGAATATGTAATTCCAAAAATTCTTACACAAATCAATTTCAATCGAATCAAATCGATACAACAACAAGTGTGATACAATTATAATGTAATTAATTAATTTTCTTAATTACTAATTAAATCGTGTGCATATTTCAAGTTCCTGAAAAAAACAAGATGTGTTTGTGGGATGACACATTTTAAATGGAAGACTAGTCCAACAAAGAATAGTACATCAGAATATTAAGTTGTGCTGCAGAACAACTTTCCAGTGTGTGTTTGTGTGTGGACTTTATCCACGAATAAGAAAGCGAATTTTTAGTTGGCATCAGATTTGATTTGAGTATAGTACACTTGTAGTGTGATTGATTTAATATATTTTATTTACTGTGTAATTAATTAAAAAGTTTCCTATGAAAAAAGTGTATGGATGGATATACTCACTGTTGAAATTCGATGTTCAAGTAAGGAACCGCATTTTTGGCTATTGTCTGGAAAGCTATATTCGACAAGACGAGGCTGCTCCCCGGCCTGGTCGGCGGGGAAACCGCAGATACGGCCCGATCCACGATCTGGACTTGGATAGTCTGGCCCTCCACGCACGTCTTCGGCACGGCGGCGCTGATGCACTTCACCAAATACTGCCGCCCGCACGCGGCGCCATTGTCCCATATCCCCTCGCTTGCGGCGGCGAAAAGGCCGCTCGACGGGAACTGCGACAAGTCGCTGCCGTAACACGCGGTGGCTGCACAAAATTAATTAACAGAGATTAATTACTGCCGTAACACGCGGTAACCAACTGAACAATTAATTTAAACTTACGAGTGTACGGAGGGAGGTACTGGCTGGCGGTGCCAATGTCGGCGGTGGAAAATTGAAGTTCGGGCCCGAGGAGGAGGAGGAAGAACCATAGGAGTAGAAATTCGGGCTTCAACATCCTAGATCAAAAAGCCCAGAAATAATTTAGGGTTGATATATATGTATTGATCATGAGTTGTATGTATACATGAACTGAAGAATCCGAATGTATAAATTCATGCTGTATATGGATTGCAAGTATGTCAAAGTCAACGCGGCTGACGTGGCATTACGGATATATTTAGGATATCTCACTCCAAATTTTATGTAATATTTTTATATTATAGTATGAAAGCAATAAATTATAATGTTTGGGTAATATATAGATAGTCAAAGAAAATGGCTAATCATAAGAATAATTATAAATTTAACACGCAAGATTTAATTAGCAAACGCAACCAAAATTTTGACTAATCAAAATTCAGGTCAGGTGATATGATCACTGCATTAATCTTTTGGATATATTGATTAATTATTTAAAAACTGTATAAGTAATATTATATTGATTTAATTAAGGGGAATGATGACCAAAATTAATCGATGGTTGAGCTAACAAAGACGAGGCTAACTACCCGATAATAGCATTATTATTCATCAACTCTATTAATTTAAATTGAACATTGATACAGGGAAATAATTTGTATTTAGTTATTGAATTGTGGTAAGCAGAATTAATGTCGCTAAAAAACAAGATCAATTAAAATTGTATTAATTGAGTACGATTCAACATGTTTTCACTAGAATTATTACAAGCCAAAATCCTCCAAGTAGGAATTTACGTTATTTAGGGTAGTTAGAGGTAAATTACTTATTTATCCTTCACTTACCCGCATTACACGGTTGTGATTTATACACTATGATTATTTCAGTAATTTGCTGTGATACGTTAACTTGGTAAATTTAACCTTAAACCTTTCTTTTTGGGGTGTTCTGCTTGTCTTATTTGAAATGATTTATTTCCTCCATTAAGAATGTTAATTAAAATATTTGGTAAGAGGAATTTGTAATAATAAGATATAAAATTAATTAATTGTATTGATATGACCGACCTAGGCCTGACACTAATTTGATCAGTTGTCTATACTGGAAAATCTGCCGACTTTTTACACGCTTATGGATTCTTGTTTGTCTGAATTTTCAAATTTTAATTAATTTAGTAGGATTTCGATGAGATCAAGTTGGCTGAGTTTGGCATGTCGCCCACTTTCTTGTTATTTTTTGAGATGATGATGGTGTAATGCTAGGATCACCGCAGATATATTTGAATAAAAATAGAGATTTTTCGCCCACTTTCTTGTTATTTTTTGAGATGATGATGGTGTAATGCTAGGATCACCGCAGATATATTTGAATAAAAATAGAGATTTTTCTTTATATACACAGTAAAAAAAGGTGAAATTAATAGATCAAGGGGCCGTTTATAAGGTTTGATACGAGTTCGATTGGGTGGTTTATTATAAGAAATGGAGGCCTGCTGGTATAATCTGGTCATATCCCATATTTTATCTTATCGGATAAATACATACAAAGATGATTAAATTATTATATCTCATATTTTATTTAAATCGGACACTATCAGCAATTTATTCAACACACAAAAATAAATGGCCATAAATATATTTGCACATAAATTAGAAGAGTTATAATTGAGGCCTTACAATTATTATAGGCCCTCAATTTTTTTATCATGATGAATGACCAAAATGAATTTGAAGGATTATAGTTGGCGATTCTAGTTAATTAGTTTATCCTTTTCTTTCCGTATTTTTTTGCTTAATCTTCACACTGACTATTAGTATCATGAAAATTCAGAGGAAAATGCAAACAACACCCACTACAAAAAATATGATATTTAACAATAATTAATTGTCATGGTTAATACTAAATAATCGTAATTAATAATAGTCATTGGCCACAGTTTTTAGGTATGATCATTAAAAATATAGCTAATATTAATTTTTATTCTAGTGACCCATGTGAAATTGCAAATTAACTCCTAATGAAAAATAAAATATCAATTTATATCCCTATATTTTTTAAAATGAATCAATTAACATACCCGTATTATCTGAAATGGAGCAATTCACCTTCCTAGACATGAAGGTAAATGTTCCATTTTAAAGAACACGGAGAGTTAAATTGATATTTTGTTTTCATAGGGAGGTAATTTGTTCATTTTTAATATTACAGAAAGATAAATTACATTAAACCCTAAAAATTCATGAATTACAAAACGATATATATATATATATAATATTGCAATCTCGAACTTTCTTTTATATATGAATACTTTTGTTACCTAGTACCAAGACAAGTTAGTTCAACATTTTCCCATTAATTTATATGGGATCTTTGATATAGGCCTCACAGCTTCATATATAAGGGACAAAGTAAACGTGGTTATCATAAGCACCAATAGGGAAAAATGCAATTTTGATCCACTAATATAGGGGAGGTGGCACTTTTGGTCCAAAGTCTTTTGAGAATAGCAATTTAAGACAATATTTTTGGAAAAATGACAATTTTAATCTATAGAGCACTAATTTCGCCGAATTTAATCATGTGTGAAAGAGACAAGAAATCAACGACATATTTAAGTAAAGTAGAGTCCAAACTTGGAAACTAAAGCGATGACTTTGAGGGGCGGGGGAGTGATGGCGGGCAATAAATGAGGTATGGCGATGTGCAAGATGCCTGTCTAAAATTTATGACGACAATTGCAGATTATCATATGCAAGAAAATTTTGATACAATACGGGTTTGATTAGATCTAAATTATTTATACGACAAGTGTAATTGGTGTACAGTTTAAGAAAAGTGACTAATCACATAATAAATGTACATACTTGTTAAGTAATTGATTTATTTCGACTAAATCTGATTTAGGTAAAAAAATTCATTATACGTATGGAGATATTAGAAGATAAGTCCTTGCAAATTAAAAAAATCAAAAGGAAAACAAAGTCCAAACCGCCATGGTAGGTTGCATGGTAAGTAGCTAGTAGCACATGTGAACACGAAAGTCTTGAAAAAGCAAGAAGCTCGTTGGGGTCTAGAAATTAGAGTGGGAGTACTCTTACTAGAAGCTCAACCTGGATTTCTACTTGCCCCGGTCCGCTAGACCGTTGAGCGCAAGAATAAAATCTAAATCCATTCGAACTCGTCATAAAATTTGATTACGAACATCTCATCGAAAAGGGATATTCAATGGACAACTCAATGATAGAAAAGGTAGGTTTGAAGGCAATTTTCTCGTCCACTGGACTTATGGTCTCGGGACATGAAATGTCACCCAAAATGATTATAGAAAATACTCAAAACGCCTCAATTCTTAATTATGATTCTTTTCGATATGAAAGAAAGATCAAACAATTACGTAGGCATGACTTGAACCCAAAACTTCTTTTAAATCAAGAATTTTGGGGCCTCAGTACTATTCATAGTTGGTGATCATAAGAGTGCGAAAATTGTTAGTATTCAGTTTTAAAAAATATGTACTTTTAATTTTCTATAGGTTTTCGTATTAAATGATAATATATTTGAATTTGCTAGTGAAATTGTGTTTTATATTAAAAACTGCGATATCAAATCAATACATGCGTAGAAATAAACATGTTTGTTTTTATTTTTAATGATTATTTCAAAAAGTGAAAACTCTAAATGAGAACATAAATTTTCGCAGCCTGAACGAATAACACTAACTATAATAAAGAGAAAAAAGAATCGAGCTTTAAGAAAAAAACATATTTAAATAATAGAAGAGAGTGAAAGGAGGAGGTCCAAAGCATACCTGATGATGAAATTAATCTCTGGTGTCGATGGGGATCTGAAATCTGCAAGACGAAAATATTTGTTCATCACATTACTTGTCCAACTTTTATAAGTAAGAACACGATACGTAATTAATGATTTGAGAGAATCATGCCTCTAATTGATTGCCTTCCCAAGTTAGAGCGATCCACACGGAAACTTGAGCAATATATATGCGTTACAGATACTCGATTTCGCCTTGTAATCAGCAACATTTAATCCATTTGCTTTCAAGGAAAAGCCATTGAATGATAATCACATGATGATGCTTTCAAGCAAAAGCTATCGATAATGGTGAAATACATACATCTGTGTTTGATTTGTGGATATAGAGGAAAATACTTTGCTTTGAATTGAATATTTTCTTGGATCTTATGTAATAGTACGTGTTGATATTTGTCTCTTAGCGTCAAAACGTAAGTTACACGAAGTGGGCAGTAATAATAATTGTAATATTTTAGTTCTAGATTCTTGTCTTTGTCAGAAAACTGAAACTGGGAAACTGGTCCAAGACCCGAAAATGTTACAGGCCACACCAGTTGCAAGAACGGACGTTATGAAAAGGAAAATCCAGCAGAGTGAAAGCCCATTTGTGGCCCATATACTCCTCTTCACCAACTGATTTTCAAGAAATCCTCGGTTTGTCTGATAGCTCCACATCACTTCATCTTTTTACCAGCATCGAATCGAATCAAATCCTAGATGTTCTGTTTCTCTAGACTTGATTTCTGCGGGAAAAGCTTCTGGGCTTCGATCAAAAGCTTGTGAGATTGTCTGAAAGTCCTCGAGCTTTCTCCTCCTTTTTCTTTTGATGGTGCGACTTTCTTGGATTTGATCGTGTTTGATGCAAAAGTCTGCGGTTTTCTTGCTTGTTGCTCAATGGCTGGTGCTTACTGTCTGAACCCTTTTCGGATTAATGCTCATTTCGAGGAGAATTCAAGACTGTTGGCTCCCAAGATCGAATACTCAAGTGTTGCTTTCCCTTCCAATGTGGAATTGTCAAGACTCAATTTTTACCCAACTCTGGCTTCCACTTCTACCTCCAAGGTGGTTCTTATAATCATCTTTTTTTAACTCGTTTATTTACCTGTAAGCATATTTACTTTATGCCTACACACTAGTGGTGGAGTACCAATTGAGTTTCTTGTTGGACTTTGAGAAAGATTTTTACTGTCATGGATTTTCCTGTTAGGTTGTGAAATGTCAACATGCTTGTTCTCCTAATTATGATGGTCTGAACTGGGTGATGAGTTGCAAAGGGAATGACATATCCATCTGATGATGAAGACCTGCAATTTCTTTGAATTGTGGGAGTTTTGTATTTTTGTCCGAAAAGAATGTGTAGGGGTTTGTGTCGGTTCTAGTTCAAGTTTGGTTTTGCAAGTAACATGATCATTTGGAGCTAATCACATGTTTATATTTCCTCACATTCTGTAGTTATTCTTTGATATGACTTGTGTGTGGATTTTGTCCGTCGTTAAAATTTGCCTCCCTGAGATATTCCACTTGTAGTCAAATAGAAGGACATGAGCGTGAATCCATTTGACTTATTTCTGCTGATTTTACAGCTTGGTGGCACCCTCATAGCATTCACCGTGTTCACCGCTCTTTTATGTAATTTAGCTCCGTTTCCAAGTCATTGCTTCTTTGATTATTCATATTTGCACGTCTCAGTTAAGACAGGATTTTCCCTCTCTTTTGTTCTTGGCCTTTATTATGACCATTTCATATCGTTGTCGTATTGTTTCTATTGACTTGTTTCTAAACTAAAGAAACTAAGAAATCTCTATATGTCAAAATTCAAATGATCTGTTAATGATTGTGAATTATGGCATTTCTTGATTTAGGAATATGCTTCTAATGTATGTTGCTTACCGGATGCCGGCAATTCCATCAACGGGAAGGTGCCAACACCCGTGCTCGATATGGTTGAAAACCCCATGCATTTAAAAAATTTAACTTCAAAGGTTTGGCCGACTTTGAGATATTGTCATTTCCCTACTTGTAAGTGACTGGAGTTCAAGTTGTTACAAAATCAGCTAATGAAAGCATTTGGATGCAGGAATTAAGACAACTGGCTGATGACATTCGATCAGAATTGTCATTTATAATGTCAAAAACCCAAACATCCTTTAAACCCAGTCTATCGGTGGTGGAACTAACAGTTGCTATCCATCATGTTTTTCATTCCCCAATGGACAAGATACTATGGGATATGGCGGACCAAGTAAGATCCTTTTCTACTTTCCGGTAGATATTAATTCATTAGATTTAACTCATTTTTCCATTACCGTCTCGTGGAATCTCAATGTGCTGGCACATGCATGTCCGCATATGTGTGTGTGTGTGTGTGTGTGTGTGTGTGAGAGAGAGAGAGAGAGAGAGAGAGAGAGAGAGAGAGAGAGAGAGAGAGAGTGGGTCGATAGGTCCATGGACCGAAAATTGTTTGATCTATGAATGCATTAACTTCCACAAAGGAAGAAAAAACTTATATTCCTGTATGGCTGTTACTATTTGAGCTTAAAAATTTACCATAGCATCTCATATTATTGTCCTCTGCTATTCACTTAAACAGACATATCCTCACAAGCTTCTCACTGGGAGGAGGTCGATCTTGCATGAAGCTAGAAAGATAGATGATCTTTCTACTTATACATGCCGTGGTGCATTTGACCCGTTTGGCGCAGGACATGGATGCAGCAGCATATCTTCTGGACTTGGTATTCTTTATTCCATTGCCTGCTCCTTACCCTTCTGTCCGATGGTTACTTACATTTCTCACTATTCTTGCAGTAGAATTTGTTGTGCTTTTGGTTACTACAGATAGTCTGATATGAGTTTGAAATAATTTATAACCATTCAAATTAATCTTCAATCCAGGAATGGCAGTTGCACGAGATATTAAAGGAAAAAGAGACCGCATCGTTGCAGTGATTAGCAATGAAACAACCATGGCTGGGCAAGTTTATGAGGCTATGAGCAACGCAGGGTATTTGGATTCAAATATGGTTGTGATACTAAATGACAGTCATCACTCTTTACTCCCAAAGCCAAAACTCGAGCAAATCCCTAAAACATCGATAAATGTTGTATCTAGTACTCTGAGCAAGCTGCAATCAAGTAAATTCTTCAGGAAATTTAGAGAAGTTGCTAAGGTATTCACTCCTGCAACTTCAGAACTAATGTTATCATAATATTCAGTATGTATCGGCCCTTATCATACATCAGAAAATACTAGCTTTTTTGGCGATTCTGATTTTGGATATTCATGTTGAACCCAAATATACAAATGCAACCTACTTAAGTGAGCTTCTAATGTAGCATGAATCCATGCATACAGTTCAAAAAGCCAAGGAATCACTAGCAGGAAATCCAAAAGCCGAGGTTTCACCATTATGAAATCTCACCTCGTTTTTATAGGCATAATCTTTCGGAATTACTTTCGTCTTTCTAAAGCAAATATATTTTTCTGTTCGAATATTTTGCGGTTGGGGATCAGTCTATAGATTGTATGGGAGTAATAATTTCAATTGGTTTTACCAATTATATCTTTCCACTGAACTTATAACTTTCTAGTTTCTCGTACTCTTTTTCTTGAAAGGACATCTTTCTTGAGGGGGTTCGACAATTATAAGAATAGGGTTGTGCGCCAAAATATCCTTTTTTAACTCATGAGAATTTCCTTTATCTATAAACCTGTGTATTATTTAGTACTTTACATTTTTGTCTGTGTTCGAACATGTGCATGGAACAAACTACATTCTTTCCTGTTCTCTCCACTTCTCTTAAATGTCAGCAAATTTGATTGCAACAACAGGGACGATGATCGCAGTAATCGGTGATTGTTTCAGGTTCTTACTAAGAAAATTGGCCGAGGAATGCATGAGTGGGCTGCAAAAGTTGATGAGTACGCACGTGGTATGATGGGTCCTACAGGATCAACTCTATTCGAGGAGCTTGGGTTGTACTATATTGGCCCAGTAGATGGCCACAACATCGAAGACCTTGTCTGTGTTTTGCGCGAAGTGGCATCATTGGACTCAATGGGTCCTGTTCTGGTTCATGTCATAACAAAGGAATATTGCGAAGTAGAAGATAACCAGATGAGTGAAACTTCTGATGAAATCCATGAAGGTTTGCTGCATTCACGATCACTAGCTATAGTGGTTTAGTTTCTGTCACGTCAATATATGTGCTTGATGAAGTATCACACGACCAGCAAAAACAAATGTAGATGATAACAGAGCATAAAAAGACTAATTTCTGGTGTTGCTGGTGACTTGAATTTCCTGAGTCAGTTACTTCTTTCGCAATAGGGATTACTTTGCTGCATATCTTATCTATCATTTAATGTGGTCGTCTTTTGCTAATTTTGGGTAAGCAGGTTCCATCAACATTGAATCTTTACCCTGCAATTCGAGGCCTAAAACATACAGTGACCACTTTGTGGAGGCTTTAATCACAGAATCGGAAAGAGATGAAGATATAGTAGTGGTCCATGCAGGAATGGGAATGGAGCCGTCATTTCAATTATTGAAAGACAAATTGCTGGATAAGTTTTTTCATGTTGGCATGGCTGAGCAGCATGCAGTTACATTCTCGGCTGGTCTGTCTTGTGGGGGATTGAAACCTTTTTGTATAATCCCATCAGCATTCCTCCAGAGAGCATATGACCAGGTTTTCACTACCTCATCTTTCTGGCTTTCCCCGTTCCATTCTCTACGCACACACAAACACACAAGCTAGAACACATACTTGTGATATAATATTAGTTTTGCGTGTATACATAGAGGAACATCATGCATATTACTTCCTCCTAACCCTCTTAGGTAATCCATGATGTGGACCGGCAGAAAATTCCCGTACGTTTCGTGATCACAAGTGCAGGTTTAGTGGGGTCTGATGGTGCAACACATTCCGGAGCATTTGATATAACATTCATGTCATGTTTGCCAAACATGATTGTGATGGCTCCATCTGATGAGATTGAGCTTGCCCATATGGTGGCTACCACTGTCCGCATTCATGACAGGCCAGTTTGCTTTCGCTATCCTAGAGGTGCCGTTGCACTGACGAGCCCTAAACCATATGTAGGAGAAACGATCGAGGTAATGCTGCGTGCACCTGAAACCTGTGACCATGTTTTTCTGCTATAAATTAAATGAAAACACCCATTACCTCATCAATGTGAAGCTGCTCTATGAAACTTAGTATGTTATTCTTGTGATCCAATTTTGACATTGTAAGATTACCGGTACATTCCGTATACATATTTAGGTTGTTTTGAAGCGATTCTCCTCTTACATTCTCCCGACTGAGTTGCTCCCGTGAATAACCTGAATTACGCTATTCCACATGCTAATTATATTTGTCTTAGACGGTTATCTGCATCAATGGTTATAGTTCTCACGTTATCACCTCCTAGTTGCCTCGTTTCTTGAAATTTCACGATTCACTTATACCTCTTGGATGGATTGTTTATACCACTGTACTGAAGCCATGAATGTGGCAGATTGGTAAAGGGAGAATACTTTTAGAGGGTAAAGATGTTGCTCTCCTGGGCTTCGGTTCAATGGTACAAAATTGTCTTAGAGCACATTCTCTTCTTGCGAAGCTGGGCATTGATGTTACCGTTGCTGATGCAAGATTTTGCAAGCCGCTTGACATAAACTTAGTGAGGACGTTATGCAAGAACCACAAATTCCTGATCACAGTCGAGGAAGGCTCCGTTGGAGGATTTGGAGCACATGTTGCTCAATTCATTTCTCTCGACGGGCTGCTTGATGCTGGAGTTAAGGTAACTCTTTTAAACATATTTTGTTCTTCTGATGAATTCAGTTTATTCTTTCTATTTATATTTTACCTTTTATATCAAGGAATGGTAGGATCTCTCAACTGCTAATTCATTGATGGAATTCAGACAAGATTTGATAGTTCTAAATTGCAAGAATTCAAACTGCACCATTGACAAATTCATCAACTCTTTGATGCCTAAATTCTTTCTTGTTCAACATGTTCGATTTCTTTTCCAGTGGCGGCCCATGACTCTACCTGATGACTACATCGAGGGTGCATTGCCCCAAGACCAACTCGCTCTTGCTGGCCTATCAGGCAATCACATCGCTGCGACAGCCTTAAATCTGCTTGGCCGCACTCGTGACGCTCTTCTCTTGATGTGCTAGTATCTGATTCATCGTATCAGCTGTAACATAGCATACGTCAAATCAAACAGAAACGAAGAAAGTAATATGGTTGTTGACAGAAATGGAACAGCAAGTTCAAGCAGCGGGTAAAATCACTTGCCACATATGCTGCTTTTGTACAGGTCGATGTATCATGTACGTGTAAGAACGTTCGTTCAAGGGCATCCTCAACATGCCTGTGCTCATGTTCGTCGTGTTTGTTAAGACAACTAGCTGGTGACGAAACCTCATTGCTGTAAACGATGTTGTAAAAACTAAACAGAAAAACGTCGTCTCTTTTTTTTTTTTTTTTTTTTTTTATTAAAAAGAAGAAGTTAGCTCTAGCACCATTCTTTCCTGGTTTAGGCGAACAGGGTTGTTATGTTTCTGAAGAAGAAAATCTGTTTGTTGACGTAATGTATATACGCTGTTTAAGGTCTGAGGCTGCTTTCAGTTATGTTCTAAAGTCGCAAGATTTTGTCAATGATGCAAGATATTGAACTTCCTCTAGGAAGGCCTCGATTATATTCCTCCGACTCAAAAATCGGTCAGTCCAATGATAAAATTAGTGCAATAAACGCGTAAACAATATTACATATACGACAATCGGATGTTGAGGCATTTATAATTTCGATCTTTTAGATCAGTCACATCAAGGTGATATGAACAGAGTTGTATACAATCGATTAAAGGTGATTAGGTATGACCAGAATATAAGAAGACGGGATTGTTTGCGAGAACTTCGGCTTTTAAATAAGTGATTTTTGTAGAAAAAATTGGAAGTTGTAGTGTGTAGTGTTTGTAAAAAAAAAGTGAAAAGCAGATAAAAGCTAAATTGGTAGTGTTTGGGAGAAAAATACTTCTAACACATATTTAATTGATTAAAGACCATTTTGTCCCCATGTATTAAACATATGCTATTTTGCCTTAATATTTGCACTTATCTCTAGATTATAATAATTATTTTTCCTCAAGAATAATAATTTTTATTTTGATTAGTATATCTCATATTTAATTTTTTTAAAAATAATTATAATTTATATTATTAAAATATTCAAGACTAATAGAAAAACTTGATGTTTAGTTCAATAATGTTTCTATTATGTAATATAATTGTTCATTCATGCACAATAAATAAACTTACAATGTTGATAAAATAAGAATTATTTTTTAATTAATCCTAGCAATTTAATTTATATTTTTCTATGATTTATCAATAATATCATATAATATAGAAAATAAAATAGTAAAATTTTAAAAATTAAACATGTGAAATTGTAAATTTTGTTGGTGATAAATTATTCAAATTATTCAAAATTTCTAACATCAACTTTAGATGAACAATTTTGAAAATACATTAAAAGGGATAAAATCGAATTGAAATTATTATAATAAGGGTAAAATAGTCTAAAAAAGTTGAATTTATCTATAAAAAAGCCAAAGCAACTCCAACTTTTGGCTTAAAAGTGCTTTCAGCATCCCGAACACCTTAAAAGTGCTTTTCAGCATCCAAAAGTTAAAAAACACTTTTTTAAAGCACGCACAAATACTCTCATAATTAAGTTAGTTCAAATCGGGTCGATCCAACACAACCAATTGGAATTCCGCAATTCTTTTTGTCTTCTTAGTACATATATGAGTGGATCCCACCTCAAGCATAAGGATGTATACATTAATTTGGGCAGAAAATAACATAATTTATAAGAGTATATTCGGAAAGTTCACTGTATAAATTCCAATTTGGTTCTTCAGACAAGCAGCAGCTTTTATTTAAAATAATAAGATGTTGGTATTGCGACAGTAATTAGCAAGTACCATGTGAAGGGCTTCCTGTGCATCCCACATGCAAGATTTCAGCCTAATATCTCATTTTTATGTCTCAGTCCACAATAATTATAATAATTAGTTGAATTCATGTGACCACATCTCAATTAATTATTAAGTCCGCGAAACCTTATCTTGTTTGTACATATACAAATTGGGCATCAGCATCAACTATTGTTGACTGCCAATTAGTGAAATTATTGTTTATTGATCATTGGAGATTGATTAATTAATGAGAATCAATCTTAACTATTCTCGACCAAAATCTCAAAATTTATTCTTTATCGTACGTAATAAAGTGTGAACCTCTACATCGACTTGTTAAGACATGACTTTTCAATCTTTAGTTTAATAATAAAGTAGCAAATGTTTGATTTTATTTAATGTATTTGCCAAATCACGTTGTTGTAATTATTGTATTTTTATTGTTTATTTCATATATTTTCGTCTCGCGTCAACTATAATCACTACACATTCAAATACATTTGGAAAATAAGTTGCTACCATTTTCGTAATATTTATATACCATTTTTATTGTGTATATTAAAATACAAGTGTATTTTAATTTGGTAGTGATATGGGTAAAGAGGCCTAAAATACGGCCTCATAGAGAAAAATATGAGATGGCCTGAAGAATACAAGGTAGCCCCACAATGAGGGATACGAGGTGGCCTTGAAGAGTACAAGCTAATCTTACAGAGAAAGTGCGAGATATCCCCGCAGAGAAAAATACGAGGTACCCCTGCGGAAAAGAATACAACAAAGAATACGAAGTGCCCCTGAAGAGCATAAAGGGGCGTGGGGGATATGAATATGATCTCCCCCATAAAATGAGAGTATGTATGAATATGAAGGCAAAGGATTTGACGAGGGAAATGGACGAGCTCCATAAAACCTAACCTGGAAGAGAAGTGTGGACTCAAAAATACGACATGTGGAAGATTCCCATTACCAAGTGGAATTAAAAAACAATATCCTCATAGATCTTATAAGAGATTTCCTACGAGGATAAGTATTAAGGAGGATCCTCTCAAAGATATTTTACGAGGTCAACCTGATGTGAGGCCAATAAATAGCTCCTTAGGAGACCAGATAAAGGACAGATCAAAGAGAGAAAAGAAATGGTGAAAAAATGCTACAAATGATGAGAAAACTCTCTTCTTATCAATTTATACTTGAGTAACACATTTCTTACATCATCAAATTGGCGTCGTTTGTGCAAACTCAATCGATAGAATGGTAAGGTGACAAGTTATGCTAGGGCTGAGAGAAGTTGGAAGAGGGGAAACAAAAAAAGCTCCCTCTTATCCCAAAAGACGAGAAAATAACCGAACTAGCAATGAAAATTCCTCTGAATGCAGCTCAACTCCCAATATGTATGAGCCAAATTTGAATGGGCTACTGAGGAAACGGCTGCTTGGGCATTTATAGAAGGGAAAGAAGGGGGAAAAGGTGTTGGAAAAACAATCTTGAAGAAATTATAGGTTTTGAAATCAGGTTTTTTCGTTGGAACGAAAACAGTTATTGTTTTGCGGTTTTAAAAATTTGGATTTTGATTTTTAAAATATGTGATTTACTTTCTGCTTCTTAATTATTAAAATGGCCGATGCAATTTCTGTCGCTATTCCGATCGCCCCAAAAGTCAACTTATCCGGGATGCCGGAAAAGTTTTCGGGCCAATTTTTCAAATGTTGGCAACAATGAATGAAAATATGATTGACGATGAACGGACTTTTGTCGGTTATTCAGGTGACTTGCCCAAAACCAACTGAAATCGATCCTAAGACAGCTGAGATTGCTCAGTGTACCGAGCGGGATCAAATAGGCATATGAGCTATTTTGTTAGCGATGTCAAATACGCTTTTTGATGTCTACTGTTCCGATTCTTACACTGCAAAATCGTTGTGGGATGAGTTGAACAGGAAATAAAATACTGAAGAGCAAGGACTCGAAAAGTATTTTGTTTCCAAGTTCATGAGGTATCAAATGGTCGAGGGAAGATCTGTAACTGAACAGATGCATGAGATTATCAATCTTAAGCATTCTCTGTCTGATGCTGAGATGAAGCTTCCCGAGAAGTTTCTGGTCATGACCATAGTGGATAAATTTTCCAAGTCTTGGGAAAGTTTTGGCATGACACTCAAGCATCAGAAAAGGAGAATATCTCTGGATGATCTTATGGTCACGATAAGCATTGAGGAAGAGCACAGGAACCAGACCCACAAGATGCCGGTTGAGCATCAACAAAGGCCAATTTAGTAATTGGGAAAAAGAAAGTGAATAAGGTTAACCTGAACTCGAAAACCATCGATAAAGGCAAAGGCAAAGTCATTAAAAACAAGAAACCAAAAGCAAGCAAACCCTGCTGGAACTGTGGGCAGGTGGGACACTGGGCTAAGGACTGTCCTAATAAAAAGGCCAAGTCCGGGCACGCAGCCGTCAACATGGTTGTGGGAGGAACTAGCAATGCTAGCACCTCAGGAGCAACTGAAGGGTATGTTTCTGAACAACCCGAACTCCTTACTATTTATGAACCATTTGATTGGTTGATTGACACTGGAGCAAATGTGCACGTCTGTGCTGACAAATCGCTCTTTGTGTCTTATCAAGCCATAAATGGAAGGACAGTAAGCATGGGGAATTCTAGTACTGCTGAAGTACTTGGGATAGGAAGCGTGGACTTGAAATTTCCTTCAGGGCGCATTTTGTCATTGCAAAAAGTTCACCATGTACCTACTATTAGAAGAAATATTATCAGTGGTTCTGTAATAGTCAGTGAGGGATATGAATTATCTTTTAAATTTAATAAAGTGATAATTCAATATTTTGGTATTTTTGTTGGCAAAGGATATTTGTCTGATGGGTTGTTCAAAATTCGAGTTGATAGCAATGATATTGCTGAATCTGATTCTATTATTTTGAATGTCGAATCTACTTCTTTGTGGCATAGTAGATTAGGTCATTTAAATCTGGGTTCAATTAAACGAATGATGAATCTTGATTTAATACCTAGTCATGAAATTGAACGAGGTCACAAATGTGAAATTTGTGTAGAAGCTAAACAAGTTAGGAAACCCTATCAATCAGTTGAAAGGGATTCGGAAATACTTGATTTGGTGCACACTGATATTTGTGAGTTTAATGGGATTTTGACTAAGGACTACAAGTGATATTTTATAACCTTTATAGATGATTGCAGTAAATACTGTTATGTCTTTCTAATAAAGATGAAGCGTTAGATAAATTTATTTTATTTAAAAATGAAGCGGAAACCCAAACTGGTAAGAAACTTAAACGATTAAGGTCTGATAGAGGAGGAGAATATGAGTCGAGTAAGTTTAGTGAATATTGTCAAAATTTTGGCATAATTCATGAGGAGACTCCTCCATATTCCTCTTCGTCTAATGGAATAGTTGAACGAAAGAATAGAACCTTTAAAGACATAATTAACAGTCTTCTGTTAACCTTGGTTACCTAAGTATTTGTGGGGAGAGGCTTTGAATATGGATTGCCATATTCTGAATAGAGTCCCTCTGAAACACAATACGAGTACTCCTTTCAAGTTATGAAAAGGGTGGAAGCCAAGCCTCAAATACTTTCGAGTGTGGGGGTGCCTAGCAAAGGTACTGGTCCCTGAACACAAGAGAAAGAAATTGGGCCCTAAGACTGTTGATGTTGTGTTCTTGGGCTATGTGGAGACAAGTTATGCACTGAGATTTCTGGTTATTAAATCAGACTTTTCAGGCATTGAGGTCAACACAATATTCCAATTTCGTGATGCTACTTTCCTGGAAGATGTATTTCCCATGAAAACGGGAATACCTCCTAGTGTTTTCACTTGATGATTCACTTACCTCCAATTCTATTCCTGAACATGTGGAAAAGATGACAAATGTGGGGGTTAATCCTAGTAGTACTAGTCAGACTCATGAAGAGTCAGATGAACCTAGACGGAGTAAGAGAGCTAGGATCGTCAAGGATTTTGGAAGTGACTTTGTCACTTACAATATCGAGGACAAGCATGTAACCTTCAAAGATGCTATGCCTTCTTCTAAAGTCAAGCATTGGAAGGAAGCTGTCAAAATAAGATGGACTCCATTGTCTCTAACGGGACATGGGTGCTAGTCGATCTCCCTCCGGGGTGTACTACAATTGGGTGTAAGTGGATCTTTAAGAAGAAACTGAAACCTGATGGGACCATTGATAAGTTTAAGGCCAGAATGGTGGCTAAGGGTTTTAAACAAAATGAGGGAATAGACTATTTCGATAACTTTTCTCCGGTAGCTCGGTTGACTACAATCTGGGTGCTTATAACATTAGCTTCAGTGTATAATCTTCCGATTCACCAGATGGATGTGAAAACAGCCTTCTTGTATGGTGAACTAGAGGAAGAGATATACGATCAGCCTGAGGGATTTGTAGCTCATGGTAACGAGCACAAGGTTTGTAAACTTGTTAAGTCTCTTTATGGACTTAAGCAAGCACCCAAACAGTGGCGTGAAAAGTTTGATGAAACTATTCTTGCGTTTGGCTTCATCGTGAATGAGAATGACAAGTGCGTTTACTGAAAAGTTAAAGGAGATAAAATTATCATTCTATGCTTGTATGTAGATGATATTCTGTTAATAGGATCATCTTTAGACATTATTATGGAAATGAAGTTTGAAATGAAGGATATGGGTGAGCCAAATGTAATTCTTGGCATCAAGTTGATTCGGTCAACTGATGGGATAGCTCTCAATATCACTATGTTGAGAAGATAATTGAGAAATTTGGCTATCAGAACAGTAGAATTGCTAAGACACCATATGATCCTTCTGTGGCTTTATTCAAAAATGAAAGTGGTATACCTGTTGCACAACTAAGGTATTCCCAAATTACTGGGAGTTTGTAGTATCTGGCAAATGGCACGAGACCAGACATTTCATTTTCTGTCTCGAAGTTGGCTAGATACACGAGTTGTCCGGACAAAACTCATTGGAGAGCTTTGGATAGAGTACTAAAGTACCTTAAGGGCACAGTGTCACTGTCCATTCATTATGGCAGATTCCCAGCTGTTTTGGAAGGTTATAGTGATGCTAGTTGGGTAGCCAAAAACTCCGGAACTAATGGGTGTTCAAGATATGTATTTACCTTAGGTGGGGGCGCAGTCTCCTGGAAGTCTGCAAAAAAGACTTTGATAACCCAGTCTACTTTTGAAGCCGAGTTATGTGCGTTGGATACGACTAGTACCGAGGCAGAATGGTTGTATGGGTTGTTACTACAACTTTCCATTGTAAGCCAGCCTCTTTCACCTATTGTTGTACATTGTGATAGTCAGACCACTAGCAAAGGTTCGTAGTCGTAAATACAACCAAAAGACAAAAAGACACATCCAAGTTAGACTTAAGTCTATACGGGCATTAGCGTCGGACAGAGTTATAGGCATTGACTTTGTAGGAACAAAGGACAATGTGGCTGATCCTTTGACGAAAGGATTAGATCTGTCACAAGTACAAAAATCCAGATTGGGGATGAGACTGAATCCCTCAGTGATATAACTACGATAGTAACCCAACCTTCCAAGTGGAGATCCCACAAAGAAAGTTCAATGTGGTATTAACAAGTCGTAGGGGATATCCGAGCGCCTAAAAATAGACTAATACTTTGTGTCTGGAGTCTGTCCCCTGTAATTCTGGAAGGTGTTGTTACTGCAAGTATAGTAAGAGTTTTAACTCTGAATGGGATCAAGTCTTTATAGACGAGATGCTTAGCAGTGCATCCTTGGAGACGCCCAATTAAGTGAATGGAGTTGTTTGGCCGCAACTAAGGAATGGGGTTATTCCTGAAAACATTCAATGAACAGGATCAGGATACATGGCCTAACGTGTCAACCCTAAAGATCAACACAAAGCCGGTGGCTTGTTGTTACTAACAGACGCTGTCACAACCACGGGCTCAAATTCAAGGCGTAGTTCCATTTGACCCGATGACAGCTGACGTTAGATAACTTAGGTAGTGGTTCAAACCGGGAGGTACCATTACTGAAAGCAAGTCACAGAAGCTTGAGTTCAAATCTATGGATTTTTGGGGGATTGTTATAATTGACATTTTATAATGTTAATTTGTAACAACAAATTTGTTCTAAAATATAGGTTCAATTACACATGAATCCATAGATTAGATTGTGAGAGAAATAGAGGGGTTACACTTGTCCTACATAGGAATATGATGGAAAAGTATGGAGCTTTGATAAGGATATAAAGGTGTATGTGGGGATGAGTGTTTTACACTGAATGTTGTCTCACATTGAAAGTTTAAGGATAACTTAAACTCCTTATATCAAGTTCAATGTTCAATATATGTTTGAAGTGTTATGGAGACTAGAGTGAACATGGGGTTGCTCCATACGCGCTCCGCCGCCGCCCGGCTCCGGCACGGGCACGGGCGCGGGCGTGGGCGCGGGCGCGAATGTCTCAATCTCAGTATCTATCTTTTTACAGCAAAAATATTTAGATTTATATGATAAAATCCGGTGCATTTATGACTATCAAATGGTTTTGAAAAACTGTTTTAAAACCCGTTTTAATGGTGTTTTAATACCAGATTTTTTTAACCTGGATTAAATGTTGATTTATTACAAACCTGAAACTCTCGTATTTATGTGGCGGTTTCAGCTGGCTTTAATGCCTGGTTTTAATAAGCGTTTAATGGTTTTTAAACCTATATTTAAAACTGTTTTAAATTCCGTTAATGGCTATTTATGTCAGCCTTAATGGTGGTTTAATGTTGCACTAATGATGGTAATTAATATGAAAGTTGTAACCGCTGATAGCCTTGCCTATGTAAGGTTGCAAGGCCTCACTTCAACAATACACCAACGAACACCAACGAAAAAAACGAACAACACATATTCTTCTCTCTTTTGCTCTCTTCTCTCGAATTTCTATCTCAAATCCGAGAGTGTTTGTCCTACAATTTTTGAGTTTTGAGCTTCAGTTTCCCAAAGGCTACTGAGTGTTGTTTCGAGGTGTTCTTCGATAAAGTGCATACCGTTAGAACTGAAACCGTCTTATCCTGGAAGAAGTTGCGTAGTACCCGTGTGCACATTCAGTACGGAACGTATAATTTCTCAAGGCAAGCAGATTATCTGTGATTCGGTTTGTTCATATCATTGGACAGAGAATTGTTACGATACAATTCTCATAGTAATTAGTTTTACTTTATCGTTATAACAGTATTGCTAACTGTTTCGTGTTATTTGGTTCTAACGTGTTTCTTGTGTTTTGGTTTCAAAACTGTTTGTAAAACCTGATTGTTATTTTAAAACGATTACTACTATTGTCTCTGTGGCAAATTATTTTTCCAACAAAAGGGGCAGTGAAAAGAATATGTGGCCAAGCAGAGGCGGTGAAAAAGAAGTGTTGACAACTCGATGATCGACGCGTGGATGAGCTAGGGTAAAAGGTGGGGGGTTACTTTTTTAGATAATCATGACTTGGATAAGAAGGTCGGAGACCGACGGGTAAAAGAACCTCTCTCCTACCGCCATAACAAAAGGCAATGATGAGGAATTCAAATTGAAAAGTTCTATTCCGAATATATTTGAAATGAGTGATAAAACTGGGGACTTATGATATGGGTAAAGAGGCTTGAAATACGACCTCATAGTAAAGAATTCGAGGTAGCCCCACATAGAAGAATATGAGGTGTCCCGCAACACAAGGTAGTCCCACAGAGAAGGATATGAGATGGCCTCAAAGAATGCAAAGTAGCCCCACAAAGAAGGATACGAGATGGCCCGAAGAGTATGAGATAACCCCACACAGAAAGTATGAGATATCCTTACTATGAAGAATACGAGGTAGCCCTATGGAAAAGAATACAGAGTGACCCGAAAGAACATGAAGGAGGGGGAGGGGGGAGGTATGAATTCAATCTCCCCCATAAAAGGAGAGTATGTATGAATATGAAGCCAAAGGCTTCGAATAGGGAAAAGGACGACCTCCATAAAACTTGATCGGGAAATGAAGTGTGGATTCTAAAAATACAATGTACAGACTACAGAAGGAAGATCCCTATTTGTCAAGTGGAATTAAAAATAATATCATCATTGATCTAGTAAGAGATTTCCCACAAGGACAAGTATCAAGGAGGATCCTCCCGAAAATATTTTACGAGATCATCCCGATGTAAGTCCTATAAACACTCCTTAGGAGACCAAATAAAAGACAGACCAAAGAGAAAAGGAAAAAAAAAAAAAAAAGACTATGAATGACGAGAAAACTCTCTTCTTTATCAATTTATTCTTGTGTAGCACATTTCTTACATCATCAGGTAATGCACTGAACAATGTTAAAATATTAAATAATTCTCTTCGCTAATCGATTAAACTTTTAAATGAGATAATCGCTTAATATAGTATTATAATCAGGTCAAATAAACGTACTCAATTTGAACTCATTATCACTCATTTATAAAAAAAAAAAAATCACGTGATGAAAACATATTAAAATATTAAATATTAAATGATTACGCTGAAATTCAATTCACCTGGAGAAGACAATGATTATATAGTTAGGTGGGGAAGTACACAGTTAGCTTCTTAGCTAACGACGCGGTTGCATGGATATCGGAATTTTTGTTTTGCTTTATTTATTTATTTAAATTTATTTGGGACATTATGTAAATATAGAGCGACATAATCAGTGTGCCGGTGACTTGTTATTCCCTGACGGCACTGTTCAACGGAGCTGTCAATTGTCAGTATTGATGCGGCCAAATACACCAAACGCGGTCTCTTGTTCGTTCTTAACAAAATTCTTCACCACTCGACCCCACCCTAATATTAAACAATATTGAGAATTCATCATCTCTCTCGGAATTTATTAACACTGCTTAAAATAATGTAAATTAGCAACTTTTTATTTCTTAGAAATTTATACAATTTTAATATTTCATTTGAAACTTAATATTTTGCTCCGAAAGCATCTTATAAATAATTTCATCTGCCATATAAGATATTTAAATAAAAACTAATAAATTGATTGATTGTCGCCATAAGAAATACGGCATTTTCCTATGATTAATTAGCACGGTAAAAGTAAAAAATTATAACAAATGTTAATTAGTAATAATTGTGGAATGACTATTAACCGATGTTTTTTCAGATGAGGCCAAAATATTATTCAAATTATGATAAATATTAATTAATTGGGGGTCAAAACTTAATTTTACAGTAATTTTTTTTTTTTATTATGATAGATATATAGTATTGATTTGTTATAATTTTTAAACCTTTGCGTCCTAGCTTACTACAAGTTAGTCAGTCTTGCCTCACACACTAAACACCCATGTGTGAATTTGGAAAGTAGGAACGAAAATCACACATATTGCATGCAAGATAGAAAGAATCCTTTACTTCAAGCAACATGGTCTATTACGGGCAAATACCCAACCTTATATTGTATTCCCATAATCAAGATACAAGGACACAAGTTTGCACACAAAGGATTTCGTCTCTCACCTCTCTCCCGAAATCGCACAAGCCTTACCAAAACAACTATATACAAGAACCGCAATTTGACACTCCCAAATTACTAGGAAAAACTATCACTAACTGTCCTAAAACCACCACATAATGCTTAGAACGGTTACAGTTCACTCAACCATATCACTTGATGGTTTTCAACCCTCAATCATTAGTCACATGCTTCCCACACGCTCCTTACTTCAGCCCATGCGGCCAGTTGCCAAGACCTGACCATTGTCTACAATATGCCGGCGTATGAATTTAAATAAATAAAATTTATTAATAATGAGTATATGTCTTACCAAGTCAAGAAAGGGTTACAAAAATTGAGATTTTCTCTGATTCTGCCTCTAAGATGTTTTATTGTATAAAAATATATAAAGATAAATGTGTGTGTTTTGAAAATTTTAATATATTTGATTTTGTATTTATTTTAATGTAAAATAAATAAATTACATACATTGAATTATGTACTTTCTAAAAATATAAAAAATAGAAAAAATAAAAATAAACAAAGCCCGAAGAACCTACACAAGATAACGTTTTGGAAACATTATCTATCCGTTAGGCCCCGTTTACTTTGTAGTATAACATATTTGGATGACATCATAAGAAAAAAAAACAATACGTATTAATTATGTTATATTTATTTAGACTGTTTGAGTTGAATAACTCAACCTACCTATTTAGCTGGGTTGAGTTATTTAATCAAAATTATAATTAGTATCGAGCTTTTTAATAAGAAATAAACCTTCGTTATACAAAATAAATACATTGAATGTATTATATTGCTTATACAACATAATAATAAAAAGTATATAATTTAAATGTATCTAAAATCATGAAATTTGGAAGTAAGGTTTTTTTAATGGTTCTGATGCGACGTCGTTTCGTGTCAGCGACACACTGGCCATGTCTGAAAATTGGGTTAACGGAGGAGTAGGGCAGGGAGTGCTGGAGATTGGTGAGAATTTGTAACCATATGCTTTTGGACCAAATATGTTAAATTCCAAATATGTCCTCGTTCGCCGTCGTAATTTCTGAAATTATAATATATTATTTATAATATAATAAATTTAAATTCATGAGTCTATCTTTCTTTCTATGAATAATTACAGCAGCGTTCTCCCTTAATATTGGTCTAATTATATATAGGCTCTTTAAATTTGAAAAATCACATATACCTCCCTTGATATTGACAATGTTACAAAATCTTTAACGATCTTGATAAAATAATTTTTATTGTTTATTAAAAAAATAATGTTGATGGCACCAAAGGTCAAGATTATACATATGTATGATGATAATGAATTTTAGTAAATGCATATATAATTTTAGAGGGGTGTATAATTGAATTTTCATTATGATTATTAATGGTTGGTCTGGTCTACTCATCAGATAATAAAAAATGATTAAAGATAATAAATGTAATTATTTAAAATTTACGTGTATTTAAACTAAATCTTATAAAATAACGCTGTAATTATCCCATATGTTAATGATGAATATGCATGCATGTGAACAAGTTTTTGGTCAAAGTTCATCCATGACAAATCATTCATAAAATTTCCGTAAATAGGCAACACATTACATGAACTCCACTGATTGATGGGTATGATTAATGTTATACTTGACCACGAATGTGCAAAGATTTTTTTTTTTTTTTTTATATAATAAATATCTATTACAATTTATTAATACATCGATTACATTAATAAACTCATATTACAATAAATTGAAAAATAAATTACAATTGACTTACATTGAGTAAATTAGCTAAATATTTATCATAATTAGTATAAGTATGAATTAAATGGCAAAATTATTTTTTAAATATAAAAAAAATTGAAATTAAATTTTGAGAATGGGCAAAGACGGGGTTGGAAATCCCATCTTTATGAAAAAATGCAAACGTTCAGGCGGGGTTCTGACCCGCCTGACATATTATTGAAGACGGGTCCCGCGTGACACATTATTGAAGACGGGGTTTTGACCCCGTCTCTCTAAGAATCATGTGAAGGCTTACATTTAAAAAATAATTTTGTCGAATTAAGTTATTTCAATTTGAAGTCACATTCTTTTTTTCATAAAGTACTTATGTAGTTCGATATAGTACAATGTTACAATTATTTCAAAATCTTTGAAATAAATTTTTTTGATATCGTTACGCCCATTTCAGGTTGTTTAGTATTTATTAATTTCTAAATTTTATCATAACACTTTCAACTTT
Source organism: Sesamum alatum (assembly GCA_034509735.1). Lineage (NCBI taxonomy): Eukaryota > Viridiplantae > Streptophyta > Magnoliopsida > Lamiales > Pedaliaceae > Sesamum > Sesamum alatum. The sequence continues at coordinate 45,039,167 of JACGWO010000002.1, read as the reverse complement.
ATGATGAGCAATTATATTATCGGAAGATGTATTAATTGAATCGATATTATTTTATACGAATTGATATATCAATTGATTGTCCATTGATTTAGCTAAGTATTTTGACTCTTCCAAATTAAACTTTGATTTACTATTATTAATTGGATATGTTCATTTTGATGTAATATATTTGTAATTAGCGTTTCTTAATATTTATTATTAATTACATGTTGTTATATTCTAATTAGTATACCTAATTCTTTAATTTGTTACCGTCCATTATGTGTACAAACAAATTTGTCGCAAATCTATAGTCAGTCAGTGCATAAAACTCATGCCATGTTCGTGACTGCACATGTATATATCAACCGTTAAATATAAAAATAGAATAAATTTTTTGTTTTGATTTGAAATGGTAAGTTGGGATTGTAATTCTTTAATTCGAGATTGCAGTTTTACAATAAAAATATTGTGAATTCGAGTCTTACTTATGTAGTTATTTAGTTTACTTTTAACAGTAGTATGTTGTTTTTTTGTTTACTTTAAATTTGTTGATTGATTTAAAAATATTAATACGTTGCGTACTGAATATTATAATAATAGTATGATGGTTTATTTAAAATCATCGATTTATTTTAAAATAATATTAATAATATGCTTGTTAATATTAAAAATTATAATGTAATTGTAATTTATTTATTCTTTAAAAACCATAATTCTTAAATATATAAATATTTTCCTGAATTCTGAGAAATCGTGAAGTGAGATTTAATTTAATGAATAAAAAATTCTCAAAATTTATATATAGACTTTTTGTGGTTTGAAAAATTACGTCTAGCATTCATAAGGTTTATTTTCGTCTAACAAATAGATCATCCGTTAGTCTAAAGTCATCAAATTTGCTGATATTAGAAAAAAATAAAAAATTATATTTACCTCCAATTGACTTATTGCGGCCAAACAAATTATTTTTTAATCAAACTATTGTTATACATCTTCACACGCTAATGCATCATGCATGTGAGGAGGTACATCTTCACGCTTTTATGCATCTTCACACACTAATGAATATACGTGAGGTACATCTTCACCCTCGTAGGTCTAGTTTGGTCAGAAAAATATTTGTTTGACCTATAACAAGTCAGTAATGTCAATAGTAAATATCAATTTTTTTTTTGAAATTTTTCTGCTAATATCAACAAATTCAGTGAATTTTGCTAATGGAGGAATCTATTTATTTAGCATAAAACAAACCTCATGAGTACTAGAAGTAATTTTTATAACTGCAGAAATTTATATATAATTATATCAAATATCAATGGAGGATAGGACAGTGTAATTATACTTGAGATGATTATTTATCCCTAATAATTTTAATTTTGTAAGAAAAAATTATGGTGTAGAAGGACAGTAATGTAATTTGGAAGAGTGAGGTGTGGAAAGTCACGGAAAAGTGAAGAAAAAGTTTGACCGAGTAAAAATTTGACAGCTTACATTTACATATTAGAGCAGATACAGTGGGCCCCGCCCCGCCCCGCCCCTCAACACCGTTTTCTCCGATGTCTATATTTCCAACACCAAAATCCCAGACATTCGCTCTTCGTTCGACTTCCCATTCCCAACACTCTCTCTCTCTCTTCCGCTTTCTCTCTCTCTAATGCTGCTGCTGCATTGTCAAGAGTAGGAGTTGTCAGTTGGCGAGGAGAGAAAATCGGAGAAGAAGCAAGGATAAAAGTGAGGGCAGCAATACTCGTAACCGGGAAAGAGGTGGGAGAGGTTTTTCTTTTCTCCTTTGCAAGTTCTCCCCCTTCCTTCCCGGCGGCGTTCCGCCTGCCGGTGAAAGGAATCTCTCTTGTCGTCGACGCTTTCTATTCGCAAATCATCACAGTGCATATCCAGTTCTTCTTCTAATCTTGATTGGCCCATTGTGGTTTTTCTTCATTGCGAGGTCGTTTGCGTTGCGTCTTACGATTGTTATGTATTGTTGCTTTCTTGCATTTCCATGAATGTGTGGCGTGTTTGAATTAATGGGTTTTGTTCCGGAGATGGTTTCTGGCATTATACAGTTGATGGAATTTTTAAAGAATTCTGGGAGCGAGTGAATAGAAGAATATGCTGTTGATTTTTCCCATTGTTTCTAGTTGTTATGGATAAAGATATGATCCACATAACATTTCCTGAGGTTCTTCTTCTTAACGGATGAAGAAGCTTGAGCGGTTTGTTTATTCCCGGAAACACATGATTCGTTTATGTGTTTCTTTTCTTGATCTTTGTTTTTGAAGAACTTTTGACATGAACGCCAGATGGAAACGCGAAAAGCATCATTGTTTTCTCATCATATATGTACTGTCGAATAGTTTATTTGTTCTTCTACTTGAGTTCTGTACTTTTTCTTGAAAATAAAAATAGAGAAATATGATTAGGGGTTAAAAAATTCAATATGGATCCGTGGAAGGTGGATGGTTTTGTCTGGAACTTTTTCTTGGACTCCATGAATTATGTTTTATAGTTAAGAATTTAGAAGGGTTATGTGGTCTTGACGGATAATGATGAGTTTGTTATGCTGTTCTCCTTTTACAGACAATTTGCTCTATATTGCATTAGTTCATCAGCAGTATTATTTACTTTTTGAGTTCTTCTTTATTGCAGGAAACACCATGGAGAACCTACGGACTCCATTCCAGGGAGTAAAAGACGATCTTAAAGGCCGTCTGGCATGCTACAAGAAGGACTGGGTTGATGCATGTGGTTCGGGTGCGAGGTGCGTTCTTTTTGTTTCTACTTGATGGAAGGGATATATTGTCGGATATTTTAATTCAATTAAGCAGCTCAATATGATCTTTATAACTGTTTGCAATTTCAGGATTCTGGCTCCAACAGCATACATTTTCTTTGCTTCCGCTCTCCCTGTGATTGCCTTTGGGGAGCAATTGAGTCGGGAAACAGGTCAGTTTTATTTTTGCAGCCCATTACATGCATCTGTTGGCTTTCTTATTTCAATAGTTTTACAAAACAATGGAAGTTCAACACCATAAAATGCATTGAAAGCTAAGTTATATCAGTTGATATGAAATGATAGTCAGTCCTGCATATAGAAGTACGATCATTGATTTTTCTGAAAAGCCGTTTGCTTTTATAACAGATGGAAGCTTGAGCACCTCTGAGACTCTTCTTTCTACAGCGCTGTGTGGAGTCATCCATGCAATTTTCGGTGGACAGCCATTATTGATTTTAGGAGTTGCAGAGCCAACCATTATAATGTACACCTACTTGTACCATATTGCCGAGAAGAGTATAGGGAGGCAACTGTATTTAGCCTGGGCTGGGTGGTACGCTGCTGACCCTCGTCTTTTCTCAGAACCTGATGTTCTACTTGTATATTGAGATTGAGCCTGAAGATGGTGTGTGGTGTAACCTATTCAATTGATTTTCGTTTGTAACAAAACAGGGTCTGTGTCTGGACTGCTTTGCTGTTGTTCCTTCTTGCTATATTCAATGCTTGTACCATCATCACTCGGTTTACAAGGGTGGCAGGGGAACTTTTTGGCATGTTAATCACCGTTCTTTTCATTCAAGAGGCCATCAAGGTACTATTTCTCCTCGTCTCTATTAGTTATGCTACACTTCTTGTCTGTCAGTATTGTTCATATCATATTCACAACTGCTGACGCTTTAATCACAGGGCGTGGTGAGCGAATTCAAAATTCCAAAAGGTGAAAACCCCGCGGAAGAGAAATACCAATTTCAGTGGCTATACGTAAACGGATTACTTGCAGTTATCTTCTCTTTTGGTGTGCTTATCACCTCCCTGAGAAGCAGAAAAGCTAGGACCTGGCGATATGGTACAGGCTGGTTTCGCAGTATTATTGCAGACTATGGGGTCCCAATGATGGTTGTGGTATGGACCGCATTGTCCTATGGCATGCCAGGAAAAGCTCCTGCTGGAGTTCCTAGGAGGCTCTTCTGTCCTCTTCCTTGGGAATCTGAATCATTGTATCACTGGACAGTGATAAAGGTACCTGAACTGACAGATAATCTGTAACTTGTGGACTCAATTTAGCTTGAACTCATAATCTTTTTCACGACTTGAAATGCTGCTTAGAATATCTTCTATATTTGTTAACCTCTCATCACTCAAGAATCTTTTTACAGTTTTCCCTGCTATATATTCTTTAATTCTTATGCATCGCATCCATGAGAACAATGCTCTCACATGCCAAATTAGACTCCGATGATCATAGTTAATTGCGGATTTAAAATGCTTTGTCTGATCAAAATGCAGGATATGGCAAAAGTGCCGGTGGGGTATATTTTTGCTGCCTTCATACCTGCTGTGATGATCGCAGCTCTATACTTCTTTGATCACAGTGTAGCTGCACAGCTGGCACAACAGAAGGAATTCAATTTGAAAAATCCGCCTGCTTACCATTACGATATCCTATTGCTGGGAGTCATGGTATGGTATTTAAGTTGAATTCTTGAACTTTTCTTTTAGTTGAGGCCTTAAGTATTAACTGAAGAAAAAGTAGTTTTGAATTCTCTTACTGCTGTGGAAAAAAATTAACATTTCTTCTTATTACAGACTTTGATTTGTGGATTACTTGGACTTCCTCCTTCGAACGGTGTCCTTCCACAGTCCCCTATGCATACGAGGAGTCTTGCGGTCCTTAAGAGGCAGGTGGGAGGCATGATATTCTGCAGAAAATCTTTTGCATATTTATTGCATCCATATGATCAAAATGAATTTAACCATTTGTTCTGATCGGTAGATGATACGGAAGAAAATGGTCAAGAGCGCGAAGGAGGGCATGGAAGAGCAAGCAAGCCACTCCGAGATTTATGGGCGAATGCATGCAGTGTTTGTCGAGATGGAGAATGCACCATCTGTAAGTTCTCTTTTCTAGTCTTCCTCTTCCATCAAATTTTTATGAGAAATATGTGAAGATTTTTAGTTAAAATGGACTTTATATTGCTGCAGCATACTACAGAGAAAGATTTGGCTAGCTTGAAAGAAGCTGTCTTGAAACACGACGATGAAGATACGAATGGCAAATTTGATCCGGAAAAATGTATCGACCTCTACTTGCCCGTTCGGGTAAACGAGCAAAGAGTAAGCAACCTGCTACAGTCCATACTTGTTGGGCTCGCTGTATGTGCTATGCCTGTTATCAAGATGATACCTACATCAGTTTTGTGGGGATACTTTGCCTACATGGCCATCGACAGTCTCCCAGGTAATCAGTTCTGGGAGAGGGTTCTGCTGCTCTTTGTTCCTGCAGGTCGTCGTTTCAAGTAAGCCTTGCATATAAATTGCACTTTGAACTTCTTCTCTATCATATATACATAGAGCACTGGAGCTACATATATCATCAACCTCATCTGTGGTTCTTCCTTCGGCAGAGTCATCCAGGAGTCGCATGCTTCGTATGTGGAGTCGGTGCCATTCAAGTACATCATGATGTTCACGATTTTTCAGATTGTCTACTTTTTGGTTTGTTTCGGAATCACATGGATACCTATCGCTGGAATACTGTTTCCACTACCGTTCTTCCTTCTGATAAGCATAAGAGAGCACCTTCTTCCCAAGGTGTTTCCACCTCATCATCTTCAGTACTTAGATGCATCCGAGTACGAGGAGATCATCGGACGTTCATTCAGGGCCAAGAGTCTATCTCTCAAGGTATGTACATAAATCTTTTCCTCATAATTACAACAGTTGTAGAAGCATGAAAATGTCTTGAAGACATTATACAAGCTATTTCATCTATATCTTACAACATGTTTGAGTTGTGCAAAAACAGGATAGAGAACAACCTGATAGTGATGTTGATGGAGACGCTGACGTATCCTCTGCTGAAATACTGGATGAGATGACGACCCACAGAGGCGAACTGAAGCATCGGTCTGTGAGCTTCAACGACAGGCAACTTCAGGTTGGTAACTCGTAGCCTTACTGCTGGCGGATACTGAGTAATGCCAGGAAACTTATCAACAATGGATCATATTCTCCAGGTTATTCCAGAAGACTCTTCTCGGGTTTAGGCCGGATCCATCGTCCCCATCAAGATGCCTATCTTCGTACATCTATATACTACGACCATAACATAAGAAGAACGAGGAACGACAGGCTGAAAGAGTACAGGAAAAACGAAGACGATAAGGATAGGCTATTCTTACTCTCCACTTAGTTTAGGAACTATGAAGGTAATTTTGCATGAAGTTGCACAACCCCTTCATTGTTTCTTGCATTTCGAGCAGCCATGTAAACAGAATGAGACATTCTCAGGAGAAACAAACGAGGCGAAACTGCGGTGAAGGTGAGACATTAACCGCAGGTACTCAAGCCTACTATGATACTGTCTTGTGTAGCAGACGTGCGATAAGACCAGAATTAACTATTCTTTTGGGCACACTATACTGTTTGATTTGTTCTTGGGAAATTTAAAGAGATCACGAAGCGATTTTATTCTGTTTTCTAGCTCAGTTCATGTTCCAAAGTCGTCTATTTATTACATTAGTATTCGATCAGGCTGAGATACTCTACAATGTTTCATGGTGGAGACATTGTGAGCAATACTACATAAATAACCCAACGGCTATGTTCTATCAAATTTGTCTCGTTCGTTTAATGGACGATAGTTCTTGACGGTTTCCGTTGAAGCTCTCTGAGGTTTGCCATAATTACGGATACTCTTCATTTTTTTCAAAAACTACTGACATTCCCTTGAGATTTATAATTTTTAACCAAAAGCTTGAAATTGTTAAATGTAATTATATTAGATCTAAAGAAAAATTACTACAGTCAAATGTTTAATAAATTTTAAAATATGATAAACTACGGTCAATTAATCTTGAGATCTTGATATAATTACAAATACATTTCTATTGTTTAGAAAATTACAAATACAATATTTTATGATTTTAACGTCCGTCTAACAACGAATCCATTCTGTTAGCCTACATTAGGTTTTTGTAAAATTTTTGTGGTGAACTAACCAAGTTTTCATTTTGAATTATAAGTTTATATATTTTTTAGAATTTTTTTAAAAATATTTATGGACAAATATGCTATATGGTTATATATTTTACCCATCCTAATTTTTTTTATATTTTTTTTAATAAAAATAGTAATGTTTATATAACTGTCTACGGGCTATATAATTATTTTTTATTTTAGGAGGTATTAATAATTTCCCAAACAATGAAGAGTATTTGTAATTATGACAAACCTCTTGAGAAGTAGTTGTAATTTACCCTTATATTTGCTCTCTTACAAACATAAAGTATTAATAGGGTATCTGAAATTATATAGAATGTTGAACGATTGGTGAAATTGGAAGTTTATAGAAATTTTTTATTGACATCAACATTTTTTGGAGAGGGTGTGAATGTAATTTCAAACTTTTTGAGAAAAGTATAATTTGTTGTTTTCAAAGGGAGTCTAAATATAATTAAGGATAAGTTACGGCTACCTCCCTTGAGGTTTATCATACTTACATAAAGTCAAAACTGAAAAGTGTGTAATTGTAATAAAATATTATTTTTATAATTATGTTATCAGGGGAGGTGATTGTAATTTATCCTAAATATAATATACATAAAGTCAAAAATGTATAATTGTAATAAATATTATTTTTTAAAAATATTTTTTAACAAATCCAGGTTGAACACAAGACTCTCTGTAAAAAATCTTGAGCATAAATCATTGGGTTGTCCCCTGAGAGACTTGTGATAAAACTAGTCATAGTGTCAATAATTATACGGAATGCTGATGAGGCGTAAAATTAGAAGTTTTACGTATTTTTTTTGGCTAAAGTAAGATTTTTCGTTAAAACCCTAACGAGAGGAGGAGTGCAGTTATAAAGAGAAAATTCTCGTGAGAGTGCAAGTGTAATACGGTATTTTCAAAGGAAATCTAGGTATAGTTAACGCTTTCAAAATATGAAGCTAAAGTAGAAATTATACAAACAACAGGGCTAAAAGTGCAATTCCTATCTACATTTTGGGGGTAGCAACTAGTTGTAACTAACATTAATTTTGTGAAACAGACTAGAAAAGGGATATGAGAACATATAGAGAGTAGCAGTAAGAGTTTGATGAATATTCTTTAGTCCATATCAAAGATCATAAACAGAATTCAAAGATGGCTGCCATTGAACTGCTTAAGTTCTTGCATTTTTGTACAAGGTTGCCTGTACAAAAACTTACATCTTTACTTGGGATCCACCTTCACTAGCCAGATTCCAGAATGAGATGATCACCATCTCTTATTACAGCCAAGTCTTCAATCAAAAATCCACCTTTGGCTAGAATTTTTGTGGGACGGATACCGAACTTTTGATATCCCAAGTTCAGCAGCTCCTCAAGAGATCCAGGCAAAAAAACCAGCCTTCCAACTCTATCTCCCCTCTCTGGACAACTCAAAGTCACTCTAGCGCAGTTCTTGCCCGTACCAGGATTGACCGAAGATCGAGACATAGCCTTTCCTCCTGCAGAATTTGATGACACAAGCATCACATGAGTAAAATTGTTTCCTTAATCAAAACTAGTGGTTTAAGTTACCTTCGATGTTTTGTTTCTGGCCGGCTGTAATGATCTCTGCAAGCGAATTCTGGAAGTTGCTCGGCTTCCTTTTTAAACGGTCATTGGACGAGCTTAAGTTAGCAGAGGTTGATGATTTGTCGGCAGGAGGGATTACCGGTTCACTTGAGTACTTCTTGAGCTTGAAGTAAGGCGCTTGCTCATTTTCTTGGTGTGTGACCTGGCCCTTGGACTTCTGCTTGGTTTGAAATAAGGCTTTGATCTCTTCATGGCCCTGGTGATCGGCTAAGGCTCGTGGAGTCCAGCCGTGCGCGTCTGGTTTATCTATATCAGCTCCTTGTTCCATCAAAAACTTGACAATTTCGACGTTTTCTTCAGATATAGCTGTGTGCAGAGCTGTGGTTCCTGAGCTATTGAGCAATGTTACATCCCCCCCGAATTTGGTGATTTCATTGAGTAGCTCTGTGTTGTTCTGCTCGGCTGCAAAGCAGGCGAATCCGCCCACGTCACCAGAAGACAACGTCGCCCCGTTGTCAACGAGTACTTTTATGACGGCCTCGTGCTTCCCCAATATTGCATCCCAGAGTGGAACATTTCCTTCAGAATCTACATAACATGTTTTGAACTCACCACTTTTAGCTGTTCTTGAATTTCTAATAGAACTACGGACCAGCAAAGCTTGTCAATATGGTACCTTTTGTGTTGGGGTTTGCTCCGTAATCCAGAAGTAGAAGCACACATTCTAAAAACCCTTTTGATGCTGCAAGATGCTGCATGAAACAAGAAGTTATCATATTATTGCATGTCTAGTTCATAAACCATCATGTAAGAAGAATGCAGAACTAATCGCGATACCAAAGCGTTTCGCCCGTTGCTGTCCAGCTCGTTCGGATCCAAGCCTCGCCTCAGCAAATGGTGCAACAATAGATCGTCCCCTCGGGCGGCTGCAAAGCATAGACTCAGAGGCATATCCATTCTTCCATGAGCCAACATGTGCTCTGTGTAGGCCAAAATTTCATGCATCACAGGGTCTTGGTACTCTTTCAGATGCTGCACAAAAGAAAATTCAACATCATCATGCAGAATACAGCCACTTAACTAACTATTCTGTCAAGAACAGATTGAGAAACTTCTGCACAGTTGACAGCACTAAGTTTTGTTTACCTCAAGGAGATTGTTCATGATTATTGTCCCATCTCCTATATTAGCCTGAAGAATATTCATCAATGCATTACGGTTCAACCGCAGCAGCTGACTCAATCGTTTAGAACGAACAGTGAAAACCTGGGGCCGGTAGCAGAGAACACCTACTTCACCACAAACATCTCCAGTCGTCAATTCCCCAACAACCTATGATAAATGTAGCGTAAACATTGTTAAACGTTGATTGCACTTCGCCTGCATAAACAAAGATAAAACCAAATATATTCCCTGGCTGATGTATGTGCAATGAGAATCATTCTTTTACCCGTTCCTTTCCGTCTCTGAGTGAAATGAGATCCTGTCGCCAAGAAAATGGTTAGAAGAACACCTTCGACATAATGGTGCCATTAAACTGGATATTGATGACGGCTCAAGGTTGATCTTACCACTGCCCCATTAACCAGAATATACAAATCTGTGGGTGCTTCGTTTTGTAAGATTATGTCTTCTTTTGGGGGGAAATACTCGGGCTTCATCTCGGTGACCTGCAGCATTAGGCCATAAAAAGACCAAGAACATGAAGATCTAACTTCACAATACTGTATTTGGTAGTTAAGTTGAGACAAGAAAGCCAGTGCTGCTTCAGTTTGGACAGAAACAAAAGGGTATCGTGCAACAACGAGAGAAGCTTTTTCTTTCAGTAGTACTATATATTATCTTTTTGTACTCCGGTTGCTGGAAAGAAACGAGGAAGAAACCAAAAAGAAAAACCGATAGTATTGGTGATTACCAGCTGAAAGAGCAGGTCATTTGACACCCCACGGAACAAATACACCTTGTCAACGAGGGAATAGAACAGGAAATGTGATATACTTGAACGAATTGCCTTTGGAAGTGCATCAAGAGTTTCTTGCTGCTGCAGCCCTTCTGAATCAGTTCTGTACTTGAGGCTCATATGTGCAATCATCTGATCTTGCAGCCGAGCTGGCAATTGATTCCTTTTGGCAAATCCTGAGGCAGCATAAATAGCTTCTCTCTGCGAAACACGTGAAAAAGGGTCAAATTCAGCTACCTGAGATCCATAAAGCAATACAAGAAAATCGGCCATACAGATGAAACTTAGAAGAAAATCAGACTTCATACTTACGAATTTCCTAGTTTTGGAGGTTGCTTCTACGATCAAGTTGGTCATGTTTCCTATGATGTAAGATGACAGCCCGAGGATGAAGCACATGTAGAAAACGTCGAATAGCATTTCTGCTGAGTTCACAGGATGCAAATCACCATAGCCTATCGTTGTGAGGGTGACAATAGACCAGTAAACGGACATAACATACTTGTCCCACACTGGCACTTCATGAAAATTTTCTATGTTCGACCCAATCCATGTCTCCTTAGGGTCTTTGTACCTATCGGCCAGAAGATAAAAGATGCACGCAGCCAAGTGAACCGAAAAAAGAGTGACCTACAAAGACCACACCACCTTCATCACATAAATTCGAATTCTTGTACTTTAACAATTTATGTCTTAAAATACTTACACTTGTAAGCTTTGCTATTCGAACCATGACGTAGTTATAGTTCTTGTCTTTCTCCATTCTGCAGTAATACTAAGAGAAATCATTTGGATTCGGATGATCATCCGTAGATTGTTTCCCAACAGTTTAAACACAAGAATAGATAATCTTTTCTGCTTTCTTGAGAACTTAGGGAATGTACCTCTTAAACATTGCACTGACTCTTCTGATACGCCAGAGACGAAGCATACTAAAGTATCCATATGCTTCCATATTGGAAGGCAAAATCTTCCTTGCAAGTTCAGACGGTACCGTGGAGATTACATCAAAGACCAGCCCTGTTTTTGCATACCTCAAAGCAATCAGCTTCCTGTCGTCCACCAGGAGATAAGTTGATTTGTCGAGGTACGCAACAAAGAATGCAAGAACAATGTCAATGGCGAAAAATCCATTTACGACATTGTCAGTGATGGTGAGAGGCCCCCTCGGTCGCCTAAGGAAGCCAAACTCAAAAGGAGACACCCATGCTGTGTAGAAGACCAGTATAACCAGGAAATTCTCCCAGGTTCTGCAAAATTCGATCAAGAAAAGACTGATTGATCTTGGAAGAAAGCAAACGAAAAAAGAAGAATGGAATCCAATGTCATAGCTCGTGTCTATAACTCTAAAAATGTACAATAGCTAGTTCATTTAGGTAATACGGGCGGCCTGGATTTATTCCTGTTACAAACACCGATGAATGGATTAAATTAGATCATTCATTCGGTACATTGATAACTGGAACGAGTATCGGATGTGTCTACTGCCAGCATTCATATGTTGTTAAGACACATAATTCTGTAACCAAAATGATTAGCTTTTAACACAACATTTGCATCCCATTATGCTGTCGATGTTTTAAGACAGAACGATACACGCTGGTCTATAAATTCTATCTTTAAACCAATAACAGCAACAAAAATAACACGAAAGCCTTAACCCGATCAGGCTTAGAGCTAATGACCACAACATAACAAACGTTTTCATACGTATACCTGTAACGGGGATCAAAAGGAGAGACGGTGAAGGGACGAAGCTTGTGCTTGCGGTTGCTAGGGGCGCCAAGGGGCGGCAGAATGCTGGTCGAGTAGGCATGGGAACTTTTCGACGATAGCCTTTCCAATTCACCCTCTCTTTCTTTCAACTCACGATCATTAGCAGAACCCTTCCGCCGCATGATTACGTACCTTATTCATACACTTTCCTCTCAATTCTTGATCAACAGGAAGGAATATGCAACGATCCTTGTTTCTCCTCAGGGATTTGATTTTGTGTTTGATGTTGAATCGGTTGGAACGTGCATGGCTGTGTCCGTTTCAGTTATTGCAACAGCCTTTTCTCTTCCCTTTTTTCTCTCCGACTCCCCCTGCATGGGATCACATGCTAAGATGGCATCCGTCCGATTTAGATTTTCTATTCTAAATCATGTTGCATCTACAAATACGCGTAGTTGATGGTTTGAATAGTGTGATTTAAACTTAAATTTGAAACTTCTTGTTTTAATTTACTTCTTATTATCTTATATCAAATTTCTTATTTCATACTAAATTTAGCATATACTAATTTCAGGCAAGATTCTTATTAGGTGATGATTTTTGTTCTCTCTTTTTTACACTATGCTATTTATTTTATTTAAAGAAATATATATTAATTGAAATGGGAGATGCAATATAATTTGAAATAGAAATCGAACTCATGGGAAAGATATTCATTGAAATCAAGAAGTGTTTTTTTAAAAGAAAAATCGAAGAAATTAATTATGATTTGATTAAAGTGATTAAGTTATAAATTAATGAAACTAATCAATTTTTTCATGAAATAAGCTGTTTGGGCCTTTCAGCTCAGCGATTGCCCTAGAGCCCGTTCCGTTGCTCTTCTGTGCTATTGTCTACGGTTATTTGCAATTATACCTAAAGCCGCTTTTGAAGCGAGATATCCTAAAGTGTCGGGTTACGTCAATTTGTATTTGAAAAAGTCGCTTTTAATTTCACAACCCTTCTAAGTAGAAGAAGCACCTCGAGCTCGACAGTAAATTATCAGAAGAAAGACAGTGATAAGAGAGAGTTCTAGAGAGAGAGAGAAGGGCGAGAACCAATGGCTTCTGCTTTAACCAAATGGCTTGTCGACCCAAACCGCAACCCGCTCGCCGCGCTTCACATGAAGACGGTGTCCAATCGCCTGCGTAAATACGGTACTTGATTTGAAGAAATGTGTATGTTTTGCGAGGTGGCTTTAATTGATGAGTTTTGATGTTTTTTTCTAATTGCGATTTGGGAAATCAGGTCTTCGATATGACGATTTATACGACCCGATGTACGAACTTGATGTGAAGGAGGCGTTGAATCGGCTGCCGAGAGAGATCGTGGATGCGAGGAACCAGCGCCTCAAGCGTGCCATGGACCTCTCTATGAAGCACGAGTACCTTCCAGAAGATCTTCAGGTATTCATTCAAAAGAGTGTTTAAATACACCTGTGTTTAAAGTTATTTGCATTTGTATTGGGTGCTGGAAAGATTAGGATTGAGTTATATATGTGGATGTCTGTGTTGATTCTTTGGTACTTATTTGTTGTGTGAAATTTATTTCTATAGTGACTAGATTAATGCGGGGATGCGTATGGGTGGTGGATTGCTCCGAGTATTGGAAAAAAAATGCTAGGATGCTATGCATAAATGCTTCTTTTTGGCCTTTGTTCTTTGTTTTTGTGAATTTTAGTGTGCAATTGTTTGTTTACTTGCTGACCTGAGCTGCTTGGGCTGCTTTTAGCTGCTCAGGGTATATGATGATTGCTTTTAATTCCTTAGCCCTATCCTATCACTGTAAATTCATGCCCATTGCATGCCCAAAACGTCCATGTAATAGGTGCTGAAGGAGATGGTGGTGAATTTGCTATTTGCAGAAGCAGTGGCTATTAGTACTTATCAATGTTTGTTTCACATTCTATGGAAAGATTTTTTTTTTTTTTTATTTGATTCTTGCATTTTTCAAGGCATCTCTTGCATGTTAGTTCAAGTACTAGAAAGCAATTGCAAATCACTTCTCTATTTGGAGTCAGTTAGTTCAGAAGTGTGCGAATATGCATGTATCTGGAGATGGGGTGGTTGGGGGATTCCTGGACTATAAGCACCAACCATCTTGGATACAAGTGATAATAATAGTCTGCAACAGTGAGTGGTCTTAGTTAGCATACTAAGACGCCAATTTAAAGTAACCTGCTCCATATTCATTGATTATCTGCATTGTATAACATGCGCTGCTGCCGAAGTTATGTTCTTTACTTCATGAAAGTTGGTTCTTGCAATATTGGCACTATTATTATGTGTCATTTTTTAGTTGTAAACAATATGCCACTTGCCACTTTTTATTGCACACTTTTGGCTACCCTGTTCATATATTTGTAGTTCAAATGTTTTTGCATCGTTGAATGTTTCTTTTTTTTAAGAAGGCGGGGGGGGGGGGGGGGTGAATAAACTAGTAGTTGGATTTGGAATGCTTGCCAGCATTATGTATGTACTTTGCAATCTTTATCAGCCCCCCAGCTATTTGTTGCCATTCTATTAAACAGTTTTAAGCTACTAGCTACTGGTTTTCCAATTTTATTGAACTGAAAGAAGTCAAGAACTAAAGAACTGCTGTGCTACTTTGGTTACTAGTAGGACTATTTTTCTGATGGTCAGATGGTGGTTGAATAAAGATTCTTGTACCTAGGCTTTGACTTTAGAATGGATTCTGTCCCCCTTCTACTTGGATAAGTAGAAAGCTGAATCTTTTTTTGTTCCGACTTTCCACTCTTAATTATGGATTTGAGCACCATATTATCCTTCCAACCTGTGCTGGAATGGGATGACTATCCTGGATATGCCGTGGGCTAGGGCTGTCAATGGGTGGAGCAAGGCCCTACTCAGGCTCATTGAGAAAAGAAAAGGCCCAGCCTCATCCCAATGTATATTATTGGGTCTAGGCCTAGGCCCAAACCCACTAACAAATATATATATTCGGTCCGGGTTGGGTCTCTACCCATTAATACCCATGGCCATGGGCCTATATACCCAATTTGGACCCTAAAAAAATGCTTCTATTTTGTTTCCCACTTCAATTGGATTATCATCAATCAATCTATTTAAATTCAAGTGAACAAATTTAAAAAACTTAAGACGTCATTAAATTATTTACAGTGTAATTCTTTAACCATGTATAATTTTTAATCAATTAATAATCTAAATGATTTGTTATAATCGATTCATTATGCTTGGTATGTTTTTCAATATGTTCATAAGCAATAATGTTTGATTGAAATAATAAAATTGAAGTTTGAAATTTTGTAAATTTTAATTCGATGTCTGTTAAATATGTTGACTTAATATTTTCATATTAGATTATCTTTAAATGATATAATAAATTGTATGTTCTTTAAAAACAATCAATTGAAAAGGAGTTATTTGTGATTTGGGTCTCAATAATCATAAATTTATTGATAATTATTGGTAAAAGTATAAAATACTAACCAAATATTGGAATGAGATTGAAGTTTGCTGTTAGCATATATCAGCATTGTAGTATGCCATGATTTGGAATTCGGTCTATCATAAATGGAAAATAAAAAAAATCAAAAATATCGATAAATCGAATGTATATATGGAATTATAATCAATTCTTGCTAGTTTGAAACACGCCTTTGTTTTTTCAGAACAATTTATTTTGATACCCAAATACGAGTTGCTCATCTATTGGCTTCATTTTGGTATTTTAGATTTAAGTGATTTTTGTATAATATGTATCTAACATATTTTATGTATCTTGCTTTAATTTATAATTTTCTAGTCTTTTTTACTAATCTTATGTCGATTAAAAATGCCATACATCGCCTACCCACAAAAAAAGGAAAAAAAAAAAAAGAGAGAGAGAAAGAGAAATGGGTCCGGGTCTTACCCGACCCATAACTTAGGGTATAATACAACAACTTTGGGTCTTGAGGAGGGTAGGGTAGGGTCTAGGTGTAAGAATTTATTGGGTCTTTTCTGGGTATGTGTCTCGGAAGGGATAGACCCCATCCATTGACACCCCTACCGTGCACAATACAAGAAAAGATGGAAAAGTGAACATTAAGGATAACACTAATTTCACTTAACATCTCTTCCCTACTTTATGCATTATTATTTGTCTTCGTATTAAGATTTTCATTCTAGCCCTCTTTCTTTGTGTAGCTACATGCATATCCCTGCTTTAACTTATTTTCTCCCTTCTAATATATGCTTGCTTATCCTGGTTTAACTTGATCAGCTTGAGTCTCTGTGTAAGTATCGTGTTGCTGTATTTACACTGTTGATGCTTTTTCTTTTATACGTGCTTGTCATATATCTTTGTTTACAGCGGTCATTTTCTTCTATTTTGTTCACAGGCTATGCAGACACCATTTAGGAGCTATCTTCAGGAGATGCTAGCTTTTGTAAGTGCCTATATCACTACATTATCTCCCTTAGTCTGGATATCTACAAAAACTGTTTTGATACTTTTTTTATGTTTTACTTCTCTAGAGCAGTTGTGCTGAAAATATTTACTCTGCGGAATTAATTCTGACATGCATTTCAAGCATTTATTTTACCCTATCAAGCATGTATTGACAACAATTTGAAACCAACTTGAGAATCTATTCTGAAGTAATCAGTTGGCCAGGCTGAGGAAGACGTCTAAGTAGTTCCAAACATTTGAAACGACATCGCTAATAAATAACTTCAAAGTTCTTTATGGCTCAGCCTATCTTCTTGTCATTTGCTTCTTGCCTTCTCAATGAATTTATCTTTTATGTGTCGTATTCCTCCTGAAGTTGTACCTCTATATTTATATGTTATTGCAGGTTAAGAGAGAGAATGCTGAACGTGAAGCCCTTGGTGCTTTGCCGCTTTACCAGCGCACAATTCCCTGAGTGGCTTCTATCCTGAGCTGTCTCTGATTGAATTACATGTCTACAATTGAATAAGGGCAAGTCATCCTGGTCCCTTTCTGAAAATGGACTATAACGTGATGTCTGGTTTTTGTACTCTGTTGATATGAGCAATAGGCTCTTATTGTTTGGTTATTGGTCCACGTTATTGATATATAATGTTTACAAGATGGTCCTTTCGATTAATTGCATTACAATAAGTTTGGACTAATGATTGTGTACTTTTCTGGGATTTAAATGGGTGTTTCTTGGTTTAATTATTTACGAGTTTTGCCGGTGTCCAGAAGCATTTGTTACTTGTGTGTGTAGAATCTTTGTTATAATTTAATGTGTTTCAGTTTAAGAACCCACTCCATTTGCTGAAAATGCCTATATCTATATGCATAATTGTGGTTTAACGTCATATACATAAATGCTTAGTATAATATATACACCCTAATACGGTAAGCGCAAGGCAAACTGAAGGGAAAAAACGATAGGAGGCGTTTTAGTGAAGTATTTTCCCTTGCGGGAATGTGTATCGTGTATGCTCAAAATATGGCTTAAAAAAGGCAGGTTTGCATCAATTGTCTGCTTCGCTGCGTAAGTAAGATGTCTTATTGCATCGTGACCTCATTAAATCTTAAGACAGACGGAGGGCCCAACTAAGATACATGAATTGAAGTTAAAAGTTCGTGGCATGTGAGAAGGGGTCGTTTCTAACTTTTGCAAATAATTAAGAAATTAGGATATTCACTAGGAGTTCATTTGATGTATATCACAAATGAAATATGAGTTGAGAGTTCTCCTCTCCTTTGAAGAATTTTCGGTGTCTGAATGATGTCGTCTTTTCCACATTATTGTAGAATCTTTATTTCACTCATCTGGTTGTCAATTTTCTGTTCATTTAATTGTATTTCACTCATGCATCTGTATTCGACATAACGATTATGACCGGGTCGAGAACAAGCTAGCTCATACATACCTGGACAAAATAAGAAATGTGGCTGAAGGTAGCTCTCTCAAGATAGAATTAGGTTCGCGAAACATGTAAGCTCCAGTGTTTGAATGTTGATGTTCTCCAGTTTTTCGCAAGTGTTAATGTAGTTGTGGACATTCCATGTGATGGGCATGAGGCTTGCCCATACTTCTATTTAAGGGCTGTTTCTTGTAATTATGCATCACCTGCCATTTTGTCTCTTCAATTTGTGACACGGAAATTAATCATCATTTTGGTTACTGATGGAAATAGAGTGCAGTTTTACCAAAATACCCTCAAATGTATGAGTATTTGTCGAAATGCCAATAGAGGCGGTTATAGTTAGTGGTTAGTGGGGTGGAGTTAAATTATCAAGACGCCCCTGAAGATTATATTATAATCGTTAGATTAATAGACGGTTGGAGGGTAAAATAGTCTTTATACCCCTCCTCATTTGCTATAAATAGGTCATCAAATCAATGTAAATTCACTTGATTCCTACTTTGAGAAATCAACTCTTGAGAAGAATTCTCAAGTTTCTTGACTCGCGATGTCGTTCGGTGTGATTGTGGGAAACCTGATTTTCATCCCATCAGCTTGGCACCGTCCGTGGGAAACCTGATTAGAGCATTGAGGATGAGCACCTGGTCAAGAGTCAGGAAAGAGAATGTGGGGCGAGAGGAACCCGAGAGAGGAAGGGAAAAGCACGAACAAGGCCACGCCTTGGAGAATCCACCAGCGCATAGCCAACATGAGGAGAGGTAGGAGGAGGCCAAGGCTCCACCTCCACCCCCAGTTATTCAGATAACTCCCGAGGCTCTTCGCGAGTTGGTGGAGGATGCATCCGCCTAAGCAGCAGAAAGGGCCATAACCCAGTACATAGCCTGACACGCGGTACCCTCACAAACCCCCTCGCTATCCTCGCAGAGGCCAAGACGCTCCCTTGGCTCCCGAGGGTGGCTAGCAGAGGTTCGGGGACGCCTTCAAAGGCGTGGACTATGAGTAGGAAGCCAACAGTAGGGCCACACAGCCAAAGGCCGATTTTTAAGGAGGATACCACGAAATGGGAGTCCCTCCCCCCCATGTTTTTCCGAATCCTTTGGGGCCTCCAGAATACCCAGCGCGACCTTGGGCAATGGCCCTCCCACGGCGGAGTCCTTTCGCCCCCCATATTTTAGTAGAAGCCATTCATCCGGGGATCAAGATCCCAAGCCTCAGCGAGTTCGACAGAGTGGGGGATCCTCAAGACCACTTGGATTGTTTCCTGGCCAGAGCCGACTTGTTAGACATTGGCGACGCGGCTTATTACGAGTTGTTTTGAACTACCATCTCGAGAAAGGCGATGGCGTAGCTTAACCAGCTACCCCCAGGAACCATCGAGTCATTCGAGCAGCTTTCCCGGTGCTTCTTGCACCACTTCGTGATTAATAAGCAATGTCCCAGAACCGCCTCGTACTTGTTTACAATAATCCAGCAAGAGAATGAGAGCCTGAGGGAGTACGTACGGGTTTCTCAAAGGCTGTTTTGGAAGTCTCCCACGTAAATCCAGAACTTTTGGCAAGTATCATGTAGCAGAATCTAAGAAGAGGTTGATTCAAGGAGTCGATTGCTAGAAAGCCCCCCTCCTCTCGAGAGGAGTTATTGCTAAGAGCTAAGAAGTATATAAGAATCAAGGAGTTAACAGTTTCGCGACCAACATATCCATTAAAACGGAGGCCGCTGAGGAGGAGAGAGGGGTTCCCATTAGAACAGAAGGAAGTAAGCGTGAACACAGACATATGCCCCTGGGGATTTGGCACAATACACCCCTTGGAACGCCTCGCGAACTCAAACGCTCGACGCAGCTAAGCGACAAGGGTTGGGATCGAGGCCATAGCACGAAGGAATGGCACCACTTGAAGAATGAAGTCGAGGAGTCGATCCGAAGAGGTTGCTAACAAGAATTCGTGGGGCAAAGGAAACAAGATCTCCAGGAAACTGCCTTTGGAGGTAGGCACATGGCACGTGGAAGTAAAGCAGGAAGCAGAACGAGCTAACAAGGACCACCTCCCAACTGCTGGAGTTGTGAAGGTTACCTCGGGAGGCCCAGTAGGAAGAAACTCGAAGCAAGTTGAAAGAGTTGCAGTGAGAGCAAGGAAGCTAGAAGAGTCGCGAGTAAGGCAAGCTGAAAGAGTCGCGGTGAGAGCAATATGATGCAATGCCAACCGTGTCATCTTTAGTAAGATTGCAGCAGTGCCACCTTCTTAGAATGAGTCGGGGTGTGATGTGCTGAGCAAGAGGAGAAAGCTGACTTGCGCCGCGGGAACGACATATGCAAGGGGAGAAAGCTAGCTTGCGCCGCAGGAGTGACATATGCGAGGGCGGATAGCGACTTCCAACTTGTGGTCAAGCAAGGGAATGGAGGCTACGAAGCTAGGGGAGCAGATGACCAAATACTTAGCAAACATCCAAGCATTAAGAAGGAAGTTCGATGAGTTCACCCCAGAACAAATCCCGTAGTCATGCAAGGAAGAAACGAACTGACTCGCTAAGTCAGCCCGCCCATTGGCTCCTTTGGAGAGGAAGAGAATAACCCTACTAAGTCAAGAGCGACACGAAGTGGATGTTGTGTGGGAAGAGGTCTTGACAGCAAAGAGTGTTTTACCAAGCTGGAAAAAAGGCATGGAGGAAGATTGGAAATTTGGGATTTTGCCTCAAGACTCCAAGGAACCTCAAGGAAGCAAGGTAATTCGAGCTAGGTCAGCAAAGCTCATGATAATTGGAGGTAAGTTGCATAAGAGAGGTTTTTTACAAACCACATCTTGGATACGTCGGCGGGGACTAAGCAGAATATGATGAGGGAGGCTGCATGATCAATCCGGAGGTAGAGTGTTAGCATGTCAGGTCCCACAGTGAGGACACCTCTGGCCTACAAAGTGTAAGGATGCATGGAACTTAATGAAGAACTCCGAGAGTGCCAATAGCATGCCAACATCGTGCAGGTCCCAACAAAAAATATGGACCATCACGACACCCTATTCTGACGGGCAGGCGGAAGCAACCAGTAGGACAGTCTTCCAAACTTTGAGGACGGGCTGGAGGAAGCTAAAGGAAGTTGGGTGGAAGGATGCTCGGGAGTCCTAAGGGTGTATCGAGCAACCCCGCGACGAGGCACGGGAGAGCCCCCATTAAATCTAGTTAATGGGACAGAAGCGGTCTTCCCGGTGGACATAAGGGAGAAAACATTCAGTACGCGACAATAGAAATCAATTAGCAATGACGAAGAAAGGGCAGCCAATCTAGATTTCAGGAGAGGCTTAGGAGTGGCGCGAAGGCAAGGAGGGGAGCCTACAGGGCATTAATAGCATAGGCCCGCAACGACAAAGTACGGTATCACGAATTCCAAGTCAGAGATCTGGTAATAAGGAAAGCTGACGCGACAGGAAACATGGCAAAAGTGGACGCCAAATAAGTATGACTGTATCAAGTCGTGGAGAAAGAACGAGAAGAAAATGTCCATAAACGTGGAATATTGCTAACCTCAAGAAACGTTTTATTTAATGCTTTGTATCCCTTTTTTTTCAAACGCTTTGTAACCTGGAATTATAGTAATGAAATGTCCACCTTTTATCTACTTGTTGTAGATTCACTATTTACAATTTATTGAGCAACATTTAACACTTTATTACATCAGTACATTTAACACTCTATTTAGCAAGAGAGGGGGATGACCCCTCACATTTAACACTTTATTTAGCAAAAGAGGGGGATGACCCCTCACATTAATATTCTATCTAAAAGAGGGGGATGGCCCCTCACATTAATATTTTATCTACGAGAGAGGATGACCCCTCACCTTAATATTTTGCTTATAGGAGGGGGATTGCCCCTCACACATTGATATTTAGTTTAAATATTTTGCTTATAAGAGGGGGATTGCTCCTCACATTGATATCTAGTTTAAAAAGAAGCCACTTAACATAATAAAGAATAGAGAAGCAAAGTTTGGTAACATAGTAAAAAGGAACCCCTTCTAAGTTCCGTATTTTTGACAATATGAACTCTTAAGAAGTTCCCCAAACAACAAAGAACTTCCACGAATTTCCAGGCTCTTCCAAACAAGGAAACTTCTACAAAGCTTTCGAAGAACTCAACGGACGCGTCGCAATGCGGCGCAGTTTGAGGTGACGCAAATTCAACATGACGCATCGCGATGCGAGGTGATCCAAAAGCGACGCAACGCGACACAATTACAATAGCCATCGAATGGGCTGGGGCCCCCTCGCCCCCATGGTGACATACGAGGTTGCAGAGGATGAGGGAGCAAGCAACCTCGTCCTCCTTCCTTGATGAAAGGCGAGAACGGACTCGCGAATCATGCTTGCAATCACACTAAGCCCCAACAGAACTTCTCGCTCTGAGGATCGTAGGAAAAAAGGGTCACTCTAAAAAAAAATTTACAATCGCTGAGAGAAAGAGTTAAAAGTACGAGTCCTTAACAACTCTCCTAAGGGTAAACAAAATATCGAAAGCTTCAAAAGAGGAGGTGACACCAAGATCTCGCAACATCGGAAGAAACTCTTCAAAGTACGCGAAAGAATTATGAGTGAAGTGGCTGACGCGCGACATCGAGGTCTAAAACAGGGGCTTGCGCCATTGAAGGAAATCGAGGAGTTTCCAACTTTTTCCTAACTTCAATTTCTGAAAAAAATATAGCGAATCAGATGAACGTTCCTGGTGCCCTAAACCAAATCACTTCGTGATCGAAATCAATGACTTCAGGGCGAGCAAGAGAGGCAGAAGGAGGGGGAACGAACCACGCTCTGCCGGAATCCGGCCGAGGCGGGGGGCCACGACCAGGGCCTGACAGAGGCGAAGTGCCTCGACCCGGCATCGACGAACCCCCGGCGACGCCTCGTTGGATATTTTCTTGAGTGCCTGACATCCTAAAATTCTTTCGGACTGACGAATTATTTCTGTTTTTTCTGATTGACGAAGAATGACCTCTGGAAGTCTAAAAACGAAAATTACTACAAGAGAAGAGATGAAGAGCTATATACCTGAACCAACACGTTTCGACATTTTTTTGAAATGTCGTCGAGATCAAGAAAGCAAAGAATCCTAACAAAGGAATGACTTGAATAAAAAAGAGTTCAAAGAGAAAAAGAGTTCGTAGTCGAAGAGGATTACCAAAAGAAGAAGCTGCATCAAGAATAGACTGTTTGTCAGAACTTCCAAATTTTCTTGGCACATTTGGAAGTTAGGGGGCTACTGATGGAGATAAAATGCACTTTTACCAAAATACCCTCAAATATATGAGTATTTGCCGAAATGCCATTAGAGGCGGTTATAGTTAGTGGTTAGTGGGGTGGAGCTAAATTACCAAGACGCCCCTGAAGATTAGATTATAGCCGTTAGATTAGAGGCGATTGGAGGGTAAAATAGTCTTTATACCCCTCCTCATTTGCTATAAATAGGTCATCAAATCAATATAAATTCACTTGATTCCTACTTTGAGAAATCAACTCTTGAGAAGAATTCTCAAGTTTTTTGACTCGCAACGTCGTTCGGTGTGATTGTACTTTGATCACACACTTCCGAGTTTTCACCCCATCAGTTACCTAAATGGCCATGGAACTGCCAATTCCATTGGCATGTTGCACCAATGCGTGTATTGTATGAATTTCTATTTTTTAAATTACGAGTTTAGTCTGATTATATATTAATTTCAATTTTTAATATAAAATAGAATATCTATGTGGGAGTGGATTGTGATAGTGGTGGGTTTGGTTGATACAGAAAATGGAGAGAGGCATTGATGATTAGAGACAAGAGCATTTAAGGAGATGCACGTGGGGAGTGCTTAAACTAAGGGCCATTAGCCATAGAATAAGAAGAAGAAACTGAAACTGAGAATTGTGCCCGAAATGAAATCAGAAGCTGCGCTGCGCTGCGGGTTCCAGACAACCAATGCTTTCATTTTCACATGTAATATCGTCCCGTCGGCTATTCTGTCCTTTTCCGCACCAGTCAATCCCAATCCCAATCCCGGTCCCTGTCCCTGTCCCAACACCTACCTATACTCTAACATTGGGCCGCCACCACCAACTTGTGGACGTGGTTCCTTTGTGGCCGTCAAAATTGCTGCGGCAGGGATAAGAATTTCAGAAAATTTTTGAATCAGGTTTTGTCGAATCCAAGGAATCATTGATTAAATATGATACATTGGTTATGTAATTGATCACTTTTTTTGAAATGTACAACAATCACATGGT
Source organism: Sesamum alatum (assembly GCA_034509735.1). Classification (NCBI taxonomy): domain Eukaryota; kingdom Viridiplantae; phylum Streptophyta; class Magnoliopsida; order Lamiales; family Pedaliaceae; genus Sesamum; species Sesamum alatum. The sequence goes on along the minus strand of JACGWO010000002.1, from coordinate 45,014,796 downwards.
AAATGTATTAGATTTGCTATATGATTGATTTAAATTTAATCGAGTCGGGTTTGGATTAAAATTTCTCAAGAATGTCCTCCAAAATCATTCACTTCTCCAACTCAAGTCTTTCACGTTTACTTCAATGTACAAGAAGGGTAATCGGATCAAGTGTATTACACTTGCTATAGTCACGACTTTCATCAAACTTGATGAGATGAATATTGGAGTAGTTTATATGATTACTCCGTATTATTACTCCAATACAAGTTAATAATATTGCGAGATATATTGAGCAGAGCATTTTAGTAAATCGAAAAGACATATTGAGAGACATACTCATGTGCGAATTTATGATATGCCCAAAAGGAGGGTATTGTTGTTTCGTGCATGTCAAATTTATTGGTTATGATGTGTAGTTATCATGCACAAATACATATATATAGGACCACACGAATAATATATTAAGATCACAGAATTAATTATTAGAGAGAGAGAGAAATAATTTAGTTGCATTTAAACGAATTACAAGATTAGTCATGAGTAAATAAGTTACAATTATATTATGTATTTCAATCCTCAAAAATCAATATACGGTAATTATTAATATTAAATATAAGGGTAATTACACTGCACTCTTCTTTGCTTTTTGTTTTTGATAGAATACTGCACTCTTTTGAAATTTAGTGTAATTATATATAAGCCACATATAATTTGAAAAATTATATTTAATACCCCAATGTTTGTTTTCATGTAACAAATAGATCATTCATTTAGTCAAAATTTATCGAATTTGTTAATATTAGCAAACAAATTTGAATTAAATTTATATTTAGTCAGAATGAATTATTATTGGTAAAATAAATCTTTTTGTGATCAAACTATCCTTGTAAGGATGAAGATATATCTCATCACATGTATTACCGTGTGAAAATGTACATTATACGGGTGGTTTGGTCAGAATAAAATTCGTTTGACCTCAGTAATACATCAATCTGAACTCTAAAGTAAATATGAGTTCTCATTCGATTATTTTACTAATATCAGTAAATTCAGTTAATTTTGATTAAAGAGTGATATTTATTTGTTAGATGAAAATAATCATCAAGATATTAGATGCAAATTCTCAAAACACATAAGATTTACGTATACTTACATCCAATGTTTTAAAATCCAGACCGTTCATTGAACCGAAAAATCAAGTGGGCTACAGGTCACTGGTTCAACCGTTGGGTCAACAGTGGTCGGACCAGTGACGTCATAAATAATTATTAATATTTTTAAAATAATATTAAATAAGAAATAATATTAATATACTTAACAACCTATCTTTTTTTTCTAAATTTCACTCTTTTTATTTGACATTAATAGTTCAATAGGATATATAATTATAATAAAATAATTTTGAAAACAAACTTATAAAGATCAAATACAAGAAACATTGTACAAAGAAAAATATTTCGATTCTTTTTAGTTAAATGAACAAAAAAACAAAACAAAAAGACGAACAAAAAATGAAATAATGAACATTCTTTTATTTAACTAAAATCAATTAACAAATGTCACAAATCTAAAATTTAAATTTAACAATTTCACACTTAACAGTTAACAAAAATAATCTAAGCTTAAGAGAAATAATATTTTCAAACTTAACAGAACTAATCTACGCTCAAACTTAAATATTTCCAACCCATCGTTACTATCTAATCTACCTATCTTTTACAATCCACACTTCTACAATCTACAATATACACTATACAAGTATTGTCGGTGTTGTTGAATGCTAAGAAATTGAAAATAGGAGAGAGAAATTAGGGATTTTGTAATGCATTTATACAAGATATTGACCCAGCCGGTTCAATCAACCTAGTACCGGGTCAACCGGTTCACCGGTCAAACCACCGGGTCGAACGATTTTCGCAAAAAAAAAAAAAAAAAAAAAAACAATTTTTTACCTCGTCCGATTTTCAGGCTTTATGTGGCCCATTTTGTGGCCCGGGTGGCAATTCGAGCGGTTCGACCGGACAGATTGAACTGGGTTTCAAAACATTAGTTACATCAAATCTCATAAGAGGCGGCTAATCATCCCTGATGAGATACATATAACTGAATAACCATTGTTATTATACACAATAAGAAACTGAAGACCTAATAAACACAAAAATGGCTCCAAATGAAAAGGGTATTCCAGGCCACCGACATCATTCAAGAATCCTAATCGTCACCATGGTAAGAAAAAGACAAGATTTACGAGGAAGAGTTTGGGCTATGGTGACAAAATTGTCAGTCACCCGTTTGATCTAATTTCATGAAAACAAAATTCAAATTTGAAAAACTATAGTAGTCTTCTTAGGTGAGTAGAGTACAGGCAAACATCTGATTTCTCGAGCCCCGACAAACAACAGAGTAAAAAATAGGACAAACCATGAAATCATTTCTTTTATATCCACTCTTTAAATAAGAGAAAAATAGTAAAAGAAAGAAAAGGATGAGGATGAGGTAATCCAACGGCCCACATCTTAATTGAAGTAGCCCACATGGCTTCTGATTTATGGCCCATCTCGAAGGGCCCAAAATCAGGCATTTGGATTAGGTCTGATGGATTTTCCACATCTCTAGCTCTGCTCCCTCCTGTGGGCCCCTTTCACTGCTGACTACCTCTCAAAGTCTCGTGGTATGTTTCTTTTCCTGTACCAATTTTAATTTTTATTAGAAAAATAAAATATTTATTAAAAGGTCATTTTGTCCTTTTTTCTTTGTTAAATTGAATTATTGGCACTTTGTTATAATAATGAAATGCTGTAAAATTTTAAATTGGCTAAATTGCAACGAACTCCAATAAAATTTGACATAATTATGAATACCCATTTGTTGTTTACTACTTCTAATATTTGATGAAATTATACAAATTTTGGAATGTGAGCATTGTATTTTTTTTCTTGTGAACTTTTTTTAAAAAATTGTTCACTTAAACAAAATTAGATTTTTTTAAAACATGAGTAAAATTATACCTTATTGTTCACATGGATATTTTGATCAATTTGCCATAAAAAAAAAATTGAATGGAAACCAATGAATAATAATGGACTGGGCTAATTGTGAATTATTGTTAAAATTAAAAAAAATTAATAATTTTTTTAATAATAGGAAATATTTATAATAATGCTGAACATCGTGAATGTTTGATATAATTTTCAATTTTAAATTTATTGGTCACGGAATGGGACCAAAACAGAAAGAGGTTGGGTTCACCTGAATTTCGTCAAATGTGGGTAGTGAAGAGTAAATTAAGGGCAGTCTTCCGACTAAAATGCGGCTTTTAATCAATCAAGCAAGCACATGCATTCTGCTATCCGACAACCTTTGCTGCTTCTTCTCAAAATTAACGTAGGAACTGGTGATAAAAGTGTTATCTTATACTTATCATGTGTTCTGCTTTATCTAATCTACATGGGTCGTTTGCAAAAAATTATACTTTTTTCAAAAGTGTTTAGTTTTTAAAAAAAATGTATATGTGATTAAATTTTACAAATTGAGAGTGTTTGGACGCAACAGTTATAAAAAAATAAATTGATGTGGAATGTTTTGTACAAAAGTTGGTGAATTATTTATTTATTTGTGAAATTACCTAACCATGGTGAACAGATTTAAGCTATTAACGGAGGAATATTTTCAAAATATATACAAAATAGTTAGGACGAAAAGACTATAAATAGAAACCTGTTTACAAAAATGCATTAAAGTGCAGCAAACATCTTCTCATCCTCTTTTTAGTTTATTCGAATTTAACTTTAGATAAACATGCAAGAGTTGTATTTCTAAACACTTTATTTAGTTTAATTTAGGATAAATTGCAATAACTTTCTCTGAAGTTTGATATAATCATATATGGCCTTTGTTGTTCGAGAAATTACGAACACCCTCTTGATTTTAACGTTCGTCTAACAATGAATCTATTTCATAGTCCCATTAAGTTTTCATCCAATTTTTGTGGTGAATTGACTAAAATGATATTTTGAATTATAAATTATAGTTTTTATAAATTTTTAAGAATATGCTCAATATTTTTTAATGTCCTACGAATTATTAAAAAAATAAAAATCAGCAAAAATAAGATAATAATTTTACATCACCGTCGAGGGGCCATATAATACTTTTTTAATAAAATATTTATAATTATGTTAAATTTCGTACGATAACTATAACTTACCCTTCAATTTAACCTATAATTTTTTAAAAAAAAAAAAGCATTTGATTTAGAAACACCCTGTACATTAATGAGGGTGTACTCCACTTTTTTGTCCTTTTTTTTCAATGTGTGCAAGTATAATTAAGGTTAAATTTGAATGAAATATATTCATCTTTTCCAGACAAGTCCCTTTCAGAGATTAATATCTCTAGTAAGCAGACATGGAAGCTGAGCAGTCTGCCGTCTAGGGGAAGTGAATTGTTATCGGACCATGTCATGTGGTCACAAACAGCTTTTATCATCATCATCATCGCCTCATCCTCCTCCCCAGGAAATCTTTTCCCTATATAGAACACAAATACAAATACACAAAACTCAAAAGAAGAGAAGATGGCATTGGCATTGGCATTTGCGTTGGGGGGCTGTCAGTAAATGATCCCATGTGAAACTACAGACCCATCATCCAAATGGTCCAAAAAAGCTACAGAGCCACCCCCGCACCCCCCACCCCCCACCCCCACCCCCACCCCCACCCACGCATATGATGATTTGGGCAGCAGTGTTATTACTTCAAAAAACCAAGGCCATTTGTGAGCGTTGGCATGCATAAAAAGGCCATTTTTCTGAACCCCATTTGAAATCAGGAACCATTACTACTTTCTCTGTACCAAGAATGTATAGTAGTAGTCAATCAAGAATGAGGGTTTCTACTGTGCTGTCGGTGCTGTTGTGTCTCGCCACTTGCCGCTTTGCTTTTGCCTTCAGGGATGGTAAGTTCAGCTCACAAATTTCAGCAACTGTTGTTTTTTTTTCTTTTGGCATCTGTAAGATAATCAGTTCAGGCCATTTTCTTGGTTGAGAGTATGACATTCTTTCTTGTATAGTTCTCAGAATGTGGAGCTTTTAGCTGAAAAGGACTCAGATTTAGGCATGAGAACTGGATTTCAAGATTTTGTGGGCATCCGGGCTTTGTTTTGAACTAAGTAAATGATATGTTAAATGCAACAAATACATCAAAATTAAGGTTGTCATAATTGTGAACAATCACTTCATCCTCCCCATGGCATTGATTTTGTGATTCTGTTGTTGTTTTGTTTGTCCATGTGATGATATATGAAATTCTAGCTCCTTTTTGGGTTTGGGAAAGGAAAATTATTGTTGAGCATTCTTGAGAAGATGACAGATGCATCTTGGGTTTTGTGTTGGATTCTTGGATTGGTAAGAAGTATGAATTAGGAGTACGAAATCCATTTTATTTCATGTGCTCAAGAATCTTGGTTAGGGTGACAATTATTCCTTGCATTGTAATGAATTTGTATATAGGGATGAGGTAGATTTATGTCACTTAGCCTCTCCAGGCATTTTGAATGATTATTGTGTGAAACCACGTCTCATTCTCGAGTCACGTGGGATGCACATGCATGATTGAGCCCTGTCTGAGACCAATCTGCTGCTGGTCCTGTTATCTTGTGTATGATGAAGCTGTCCCCATTAGCATGTTGGTTCACACTCTAAATTCCTGTCCAAATTCCGAAAAGTAGACAACATGGACTTCACATAACTTTGTGGGGATGCTATTCAGCCACTTCTTGTCTTCTTTATGATTATTTTGTTTTGAAGTTTAGTTATCTGAAATTACTATGTGCATGAACTGCAGGACTATTAGACAATGGCAACTTTGAGGAGGCTCCCAAGTCCTCGGAGCTTAACGGGACCATTGTCCTGAAACCCCATGCTGTGCCAAAATGGCAAATCTCCGGCTTTGTTGAGTACATTAAGGCTGGGCAAAAGCAGGGTGACATGTTACTAGTGGTGCCAGAGGGGTATGCTGCTGTTAGGCTTGGAAATGAGGCGTCGATTAAGCAACTGGTAAATGTCACTAAAGGAATGTTCTATTCGCTAACATTTAGTGCCGCCCGCACTTGTGCTCAAGAGGAGAGCGTAAACGTGTCAGTGGCACCGGATTATGGGGTGCTTCCAATTCAAACATTGTATAGTAGTAACGGTTGGGACTCGTATGCATGGGCTTTTCGTGCCAGCTACGACGTGGCTGAGATCCTCATTCACAATCCTGGTGTAGAAGAAGATCCCGCTTGTGGACCTCTGATTGACTCGGTGGCCATTCGGGCTCTATATCCTCCTAAACCGACTAATCGTAAGTAGTTTTTGTATGTTGAAAGGCAATGCTTGACAATCTAAGTAGTTTTTATACGTTTGAGATACCAAGTTTCGCAGATGTGCATTAGGAAGGTCAGGTATGAGGTGCCCCATTTTTGGAACTATGTGAATTAGTGTAGTTTCAATGACCTTATGGACCACTCTTTCGAGCATCATTCTCCTTCAGCTTACTCTAGTTACTAGCTCAACTTATTTAAGAACTTCCATTCTAAATTTTGAACTTACTGAACAAGCTGGTATCTGGCTATATGCTTTGCTCAGAAATGCATGTTTTTCTCCCTCTGGCCTCTGCTTTGCGACTAATCTGCCGGCATCATCTAGTTATTTGCATGTGCACATGAAATCTGATAGCACTGGCACCAGTTAAACAGGGACCGCGAGAATAAATTCTTGGTCCTACTTGTACATGTGTTGAGAGACAAGAAATGGGACTTGCTCTTCAAATAGTCTAGATTTCTCGAAGTGGCTTGTTCGATGAATTACTTCTAACAGTTTGTCTGGTTTTAAGTGCTTGGACAGTCAGCATTTGATTTCTGAGGCATCCCGTGTTTCACTCTGATAATTCTGTCGAAACTTGGATCAAGTATGCTGTATTTACCTGCAAGAACATGAAATCTTAGGCTAACCACATTGTGTCATCTTTTATCATTGAAGATGATTTGGTCCACTACTTATGTGGTTGTTCATTACAACCTTAATGGGGTTTTAACACACTTCATCGCAGGTTTCTTTCCATAGTTGTGCGCCGTCTATCCTATCGTGCATGTTTTGACATTTTTTTCGCTACTGTCTGTGCAGAGAACCTGCTGAAAAATGGGGACTTTGAGGAAGGTGCATACATATTTCCCAACACAAGTTGGGGAGTCCTGATCCCACCGAACATTGAGGACGATAACTCTCCGCTGCCAGCCTGGATGGTCGAATCCCTCAAAGCCGTCAAATACATTGACGCAGCTCATTTCTCTGTCCCACACGGGCAACGAGCTATCGAGCTTGTCGGGGGTAAAGAAAGTGCTATTGCACAAGTGGCCAGAACCATTGTTGGCAAGACGTACCAGCTCACATTTGCAGTGGGTGATGCCAGCAATTCTTGCGAGGGATCGATGATCGTCGAGGCGTTTGCAGGCAGGGACACCGTCAAGGTCCCTTACGAGTCGAAGGGCAAAGGCGGCTACAAGCGTGCTGTGCTGCGTTTCGTTGCAACTACTACTCGAACTCGAATCATGTTCCTCAGCACGTTCTACCACATGAGGAGCGATGACTATGCTTCGCTCTGCGGACCTGTTGTCGACGACGTGAAGTTGCTCAGCGTTCGCAACCCGAGGCGGCTCTCGTGAAGGAGACACAACAAAACTTGAAGAATTATACTAAGAATATTTTGGGTGCAAGACAAGGCTGGCTGCAAGTCTTTCAATCTTAGTTGGTACTATAAAAACTCAGCTACAACAACCTGAGTTGTAACAGTATATATAGAGAAGTGTGATTTGATCCTTTCAGATGTTATGTTAAGCCCAATAAATGGGGGAGAAGTTGAAGTTGAAGTTGAATCTAGTGGGATTCAAAGAGTGTTATTTCATTTTGTGATAGACTCAGAGAAATCAATCTACACCACATATATAGCTGCTATTGGGTTCATAGCCCTTTGTATGTGTATTTTGATTAAGAATCATTGCTTGTTTTTACTTAGTTTCTGATAATTGCATTTGATTAATGTCTAACATATTGCTACATCAAATGATGCAACTGATTCTTTATTCAAAAGAATAAAGTAAAAAGAAAGAATATGGGTGCGCATTGAGCAAGAATGATGATTGGATGTGTGAGGTTGAGGTTGTCATTTTCAAATCTTTCTCTAAAGGTGGATCTTGGCCGGGTCCAAATGTTCAAATTGAGTTTGGTCGAACCAAACTAATTATAAAGTACGTTGAGTTTGGTCGAACCAAACTAATTATAAAGTACGTGTATGTGATTGGTCATTTTTTCTAAATTATATAATTATTATGTGATTGGTTCAGATTTAATCGAGTCAGGTTTGAACTAGAATTTTTCATTTTTTTTAAGGGTAATGACATTTACACCCTAAATTTGTGATTTGTTTACACAAATTATTATAATTACAGACTCCATTCATAACAACAAAAAAGAAAAGGTAATTTGTTAGTTATGTGGACGTTTTAGGGGGTTATATCTATAATTTTTCAAAAAAAGCAAGGATAATTTGTGTAAATAATATTAACGTTTTTCGTGAGTGTATATGTAATGATCATATTTTTTATTTCAAAATTTGTTGTATTTTTTAATTTCTTATTTAGTATATACATGTTATGATGTACAAAAATAATTTCGTTTATTTTGTTTGATCTTTCGGAAATATGGATGAAATAAAATAAAATCATTGTTTTGTTAAAAGAAAAATTAACATTTTACAATGTATTTCTCAATATTGTTTGCACACCATTTTGTACCAAATATTTGAGAGATACTATTATAAAAATCAACCCCGTCCTTATATCAACTTGTGAATATTTAAATTTATCCTTTTAATTCATCCCATCATTTCAATAAAATTCGATCATAATGGTAATTTTTATATTTTTAATGAATTTTCTGAAATACTCATCAAACTTGTACAAACCTCATATTTTTACACATTTTATATTTTGAAACCAATGTCGCTTGATTGATAACCAACCCATTAATAAAAAAAATTAATTAATTACAATTTTAAATATTTTTCATACACATTGAGTGTGGCGTGTAACACTTAGTTAAAAGAGAAAATATTCATTCTCTCCAGCTAAAAAGGGGGAAAAAAGAAATGTTGCAGGAAAATAAGAAGTAGATATATTTGTATGTTCTTATTAATGTAATTGTATGTATATGGATTTGGATGTCCACTACCATTTGGGTCCAGGAAAATAGAAGCCCAACCATTTGGGTCCAGGAAAATAGAAGCCCAACCATTTGGGTCCAGGAAAATAGAAGCCCATTGGAAAGCCCAAAAATTAGGCCCACTATACATACATCATTCTAGAACAATGTTTCTATTGACATTTTTCAACAAAGCAAGCAGCAAACGTCTCCTCAACGATACACGTGACAAACACGTGACGAGGCTCCAGCTACCCATCCAACGGCTCAGATAATCGCGTCAGCTTAAAGCTACGCGATTCAGCACAAATTCAAAAAGCCTTCAACAAAACCTACGCTATGTTCAGTGATTAGGGCTCCCCGAATATATATATACCCCCACATACATATATTCGCAGCGCAGATATCAGCGTAATCTCTCACAATCTCTGTCTCTCTTACTCCGCCTGTTGTTTTCTCTCTGTTAAAGAGCAGCGAGGTCGAATGGTGAGCCTCTGCGATTTCTGAATTCGATTTGTTTTTGTGATTCTTGTTTGCCTTTTGATTTAGTCGTTTTGGGGGTTTTTTGTTATCTGAATTTCGTTTTCCTTTTTTGGGGTTTCAGGCGTTGCCGAATCAACAAACTGTCGATTACCCAAGCTTCAAGCTCGTAATAGTTGGTGATGGTGGAACTGGTAATTCTTTTAATTTCACTTGAATCGAGAATCTCGGGTTTATTTTTGTTATTTTGGCTGAAAGTGTTATTCATATGTTCTTCGGGATTTGATTTGTTTGTTTGAAAATCAGTGATTTAGATGTAGTTATATGTGTTACATGAATTTGCTCCGGTGATTGTGTTTGTGTAATTGTGATGGCTGTATACTTCTAATGTACATGTTTCGACATCTTGTGAGTTATCATTGGATTGGAGACTCCATAAATTTTTTATTTAGGGTTTAGGGTTTATGGTTACCTGTTATATATTGTGATGAATGCATCTGCTATATATCATCTCTCCTTTAATAGTAGCTGGCAAGTGTATGTAAGATGTGTATAATAAATTAGATGTTCTTAGCGAGGGGGGTAAATGAGTGGGTGTAATTGATTTTGGCATTTTTACTTCATTGTTGCTGAGGATTGTTTGCTATTGTTATAGGAAAAACTACATTTGTGAAGAGGCATCTCACTGGTGAATTCGAGAAGAAATACGAGCGTAAGACTAATGCCATGATCTTTGTTTTAGCGTTGAAGTTTGGATTCTTTTGTAAGGTTGTTCCTAAAGATTCTCTGGTTGTACAGCTACTATTGGTGTGGAAGTTCATCCATTGGATTTCTTCACTAACTGCGGGAAAATCAGATTTTATTGCTGGGACACAGCTGGTCAGGAGAAATTTGGTGGCCTCAGGGATGGATACTAGTAAGTCAATAATTAGTATATAAGGCTAATGGTCTGTTTTTATGGAAACATATTTTTCTTTCATGTTATGGATGCCAAAGCTACATATGTGTTAGTTTTGATTGGGTTTTGAGTGTGGCTGTGATGTTAGAACGTCAGGTTCCTGTGTTTTTCCTATTGAAATCATCTTTGTCCTGTAATGACACTGAGTTTAAATTGCTGCAGCATCCATGGACAATGTGCAATCATTATGTTTGATGTAACAGCTCGGTTGACTTACAAGAATGTTCCGACATGGCATCGTGATCTTTGCCGGTATTGTCTGCTCATCTAATTTTATCTTGCTAGTAAAAGTCTGCATTTAAAGTGTTAGTGGCCAAAGTCTGATTTTTTTGACCTTTACATTTCAGCGTCTGTGAGAATATCCCAATAGTCCTCTGTGGGAACAAGGTTGATGTCAAGAACAGGCAGGTGAAAGCTAAGCAGGTTACTTTCCACAGGAAAAAGAACTTGCAGTACTATGAGATATCAGCCAAGAGTAATTACAACTTTGAGAAGCCTTTCTTGTACCTTGCCAGGAAACTTGCTGGGTATGTAGCGATGCAATCAAGTTTAAGATACCAATTGTCATACCAAATTTTATAGAGCTGTTTTCATATTGGGATGCAATTTGAGTGGATGCTGACCTGCTTTTGGTTGCAGGGATCCTAACTTGCACTTTGTGGAGTCTCCTGCTCTTGCTCCACCAGAAGTGCAAATTGATTTGGCTGCACAGCAACAGTAAGTCTCTTAACCTTAAATGAGGCTCCTCGTCTCCTGCCCTTAGCATTCTGAATTTCGATACCTGCTACTCTATTTTGAAGATGCTAAACTAAATCATTTATTTTTGCAGACATGAAGCGGAGCTTGCTGCAGCTGCTAGCCAGCCCCTTCCTGATGATGATGATGAGGCTTTTGACTGATCGGCTGGGGTCTTTTATAGTCCATTCCCCCTTGTATCTTGTGATGGTATCCCATTTTTTCTTCTGTTCCTTGTTTCTAAGGATTTTGTTTGGGACTTCCCTAGTCCTGAAGTATGAGGTTCTAATGAAATATGTAGGGCTTTGAACTTACATGGATGTGGTTTGATTTGGTTGTGGGAAGATGATTAATCTTCTGAACGTCGAGGATCATTTGTATGGCTGTAGTCCACATTTCCAATTGAGATATTTTATTGCTAGCTTTCTGCTATGATCCCCAATCCATGTGTTGTTTTTTGGTATTCTCGAAACCCTTGTCCTTTCTGATGCGATGGGTTTGTGGTTAAATTGGAAGGTTCACAAATTACCCAAAAGTAAGCACAAACATCTCTGCGGTGCTTGAAAACGTATCATACAAAGTGAAACACATCTATTTTCTCACATTTGATTAACACATGAAACGTGAAACTAGAAAAAGTAAAAGCCCAAAGTTATTGGGATTTGATGAATATTTTGGCGGGTTTCCATTGAGTGGGCCAATTTTTGGTTTCTTAACTATCTAAGGTGATTATATTATTTGTAATGTCAATCAAACTGGCCACTATATTTTGTGAAACAAGTAAGATAATTATTGGACGGACCACATTTTCGGAGAAGGGTGCGCATAAGCAACTAGATAGGTAAAAAAATCTAGTATCAAAATTGAATTATAGGCGGACCCGCACACTCCGAGGAGTGGTTGGGAAAAGAATGTTCAGATTCCTCATTCCTGAATGCTTGAGTCTTGGTAATCCAGTAAAGGATACAAAAGTTGTGTTTATGGAACAGCACTATTTCTCTTATCACGCAAAACAAAGCTAGGACCGACTTCCACTCTGTTGCCCATAGGGAGCATTGACTAGCATTACATTTGCTCAACACAATCAGCAATCCCTCATATTTATAGTGAACTAAGAGGTACTTTATCCAGATCTTTCCTAACTTATGTTCAGCAATCCCTCATGTTCTTGGAAACTCAATTTATAGTAAATTAACAAGAGGGACTTCATCCAGATCTTTCCTAACTTAAGATAGCTATGCAGTATTCTCAGACCAGAGTTTCTAACATTGCAATAACAATCCTCTGTTGAGAATGCCTTATCTTTCAACCGGGCTGTGCTTGAAGACATTGAAAACTTCCCGGTATAGATATCTGATTTGCCTGGAAAACACACTCCGCCTGGAGGAGAATCCAGCTTCATAGTTCACTGCATGCACCAAAATGAACTGATAAGTGAACTTCACATGAAAATTTGCAGCATCTTCTGCATACCTGGAAAGAGTTCTACAGGCAATTTGACAAAACTTGGCAAATTGGCTGTCCTGCACATGTGGAAAAGCTCTGCCTGAACAACACCACATAGCTACGGTTACCTCAAATCTTTTTCATCATTCTTTTCCCCTGAGCCTCTTGACTCTATTTTATCCCCTCAGCCAGTACAGGGGCCATGTTTCAGCCCATTCGCTAAGAGGAAATATGATTGCCACATGCAAGAGTTTGAAAAGGCCACAAACATGCATGTAAACCGCAAGCATCTTGCAATAATCTTTCAAACTTATTTCTATAACAAGTTGAGGATATGTAGTGAATTTAATAAGATAACAGAATATGACTAGTTCCATACTTAAAGCAGGACATTTGTATCATACAAACAAATACGGTCTCTTGAAGTCAGTGACACAAAACTACATACGCCAGTTTATACTAGTGATATTAGTATGTAGCCACACATTTGTTGCTTAGTTAACAAAATAGACGGTCAAAAGGATAGAATATATGAACATCAATCAAGACAGAGAAAGGACTGAAGCAAAGAAAACATTACTAGAAAGTGTTCACACTCTCCTCATTTGATGCTTCATAGCCGCTTCAGGTGAAGAGTAATCTTTCAACAAAATCTAAACCAGCAATCAGAAACATCAATGTTAGTTTTGATGAATGCCAGAGAATTTGCACAGAAATGCACCAACAGAACTCTGTTTTGAATATGAAAAAAACAGTGGATTTCCAGTCCATTTCAACAGGAGCATGATCGTTGCACAAAAGCCGAATAACAGAAAATTACTGAATCAAATAAAATACAGACATGAAGAAAACAAATTTAACATGCAATGCGTACTAACGTTCCCAAATAGAACATTTTTCTCTCCTATTTAGCACATCTCTCCTTGCAGAATATGACATGTTACAGATTAGCCTGAACTAATTAGAATAATTATATAGACTAAAATTGTTTGGTACCAGGTAGTGGCGATAAATTGTTGCATCAATTCGAAAGTAGACGACTTTATCGTCCAAAAGTTCATGCCAAGAGAAAGGCAGCAAACCCTGGCATCATCTTTTGGCCAGGGAAGCAAATGATGCATGCCTCCAACTGTAGCCCTGGAAAATGCAGGGGATTGAAGACTGATCAACAACTATCCCCAAACAGAAACTTATGTGGTATTCCTGCCAAAAGTATATGTCCAATTTTTGGTCAATAACAGAAAAAAGAAAAACATCTTTGGCATACCACTGAAGTTCGCTGCATACAACATACATGCAAGAAACCCATTACTCTCTGAGCAGAAGGTAAGTAGAATGACATTTTAGTTTAGCTCCCTACCCTATATACTGTCCCAAATTCAGAAGCCAACCTCAAGATGCCATTGTTCGGTAGTATAGAGTGATATCCGGGAGTGCGTACCTCAATATTGTGGTTTGAGACATGTATGTCATGTGGGAGTTCATAATAAAAGTATGTCATATTTTATTCAGAAAAGACTTTTGTTGTCAAATGAAACATTTAGAAGATTCACTGCTTACAATACCAGTATGGATCTTTAAAACCTGTAAAATGCCATACATAACAATTATACCTTCAGAGAAAGTTTCTAGCAACTGTAGAGACAATAAAAATGATGATACTCTAGAAGAACCAGAACCAATAAAAAACAAGTAACCAAGGGTAATAATATTTTCTTTGGAAGAATTGTCTACATCAATTGACAAACGAGAATTTGATACAAAGCTCTTAGTTACAAAATGCCACCTGTCTAGACAGAAGTAGATATAATAACAAGACTGAAGTTACATTTGTAACAATAAAGTTTCTCCTTACATTGTTGAAACAGGAACAACAAGGTCTAAATTCTACTATGCTAAAGTGATAAAAGTAACATTTATTCAACCGTTATCTAACATTTATAGCAGTTTTAGCAGAAATTAGGTGCTTCAGCTCCATCAAATGTTCATCATTTGAAATATGGAGCATAATACGAAGATTAGTCAACAATGCTTCCTGTTCCCAACTTAAGGGACCAGAAGCATACAAAGCCTCAAGAGTTCTGCGATAAGCACGCAACTCTAACCTACGGATACTGACAGCGACTTTCTCTTTTGGAGGAAGAGAACTACTTTTTCTCTCAGAACCTGAACCATAACAGGACTCTGCATCACTACAAAAGGTGTCTGTCTCTTGGCAAGCCAGGGACATAAAAGGAACGAAAAAGCTGTTTGGACTCTGATCAGTAACACTACAACTACCAACAGAACATGCATCAGTGTCTGAACTATTTAATTCTGAGTTTCGGATCCCAGAAGAGCCAAGAACATCACTTAGTTTTGCTCTCTCCATATGATTATATCCAGTTGATATAATTTTAAACGAAGCATGCATGTTTTTTCCACCCAAAACTTCTCTTGGGTAAGCAACAGCATCTACCTTTTCAAGCACCGGGGTGGAGACCAGTCTATGCTTCCTCCCATCTCTCTCAATTGCTCTTAATTTTTGGATGTGTCCATTATGTGCTTCAATGATAGAGGAGCCATATGGGGACATCCTCTTTAGGGGTCTTGAAGAAATCATATGAGATTCCCAACCTGGAGCTTCATCCTGAATGTTCGCGCTACTCCTTTGAGGTTGCTTTGCAGCCCTTTCATTGAGTTGGGGGACAGGGAATCTCGTCTTCTGATTTGAAGTTGATGGTTTGCTAGCTATAACATCCTCCCCTCCTTGGGAACTCTGAAAGCAAGGGAAACTATGAGATCAGAGATTGCGAAATTGCAATCTAAAAGGATATGTTTGTGTACTTGTAAATCAGAAGAGAACACTACATTTGGAGATGGCAAGATGGTGCATAGTATTAGCAATAAACACTTATAACATAACAGAAACCAGGGGTATTGGTGTGTGATACTTAAATTCTATTATTCCATAGAACATTCAAGTCAAATTCTATAGTTACAGTTATCATTAGGTTGAGGCAAAAATCAAAGTCATTATATACAATGAAATAGCACATCTGCTTTTATTTTTCTCCCTTTTATCTCCCAAAGGAGACGGATTTAAAAGGATGCGTGCAAACAAAGCAGATTAGATGAAACTGATAGTGTTCGAAATGCATTGCCCAAGTCAAGATATGGAACTCACTCATTAACTTCAAAATAAATTTACAGCAGAAAGGAAAGAGGAAAATGTTACAGCAACCTCAGAGAAACAGAAAAATGAAAATTACCTTTCCAATCAGATTCCATTTGTCATCTTGCCAGGTTTGTCTTATCCTGATATTTGATTCATCCACAATTAATTCCTGTGAGCACCCAAGTAGTCTCACCAAATACCGGATCCTTTTGCTTTTACTTTCTTTTTTGCACCCGAGAACCTTCAAGATAGCAGCAATCTTCCAGGCATATTCATAAAATACCTCTACAATGTCTCCAGCAATGCAATTATCTACACCTTGGACCAGAGGCGGGCATGGTCTCACAAACTTTCTTGAAACTGTCTCCACCATCTGTATGCTTGCCATACCAGGATATGGATCATATTGCACGCGATAAGTATGGCCATTACCAGAAAGTATCTCTGCGACACGCCATGAAACTGGCGCCTCTGTTTTGTTCATAACCTCCACTTTGTCCCCTTTTCTTAATCTCATTATAAGCAATCTTGTTCAGCAAATATCAAAAGTCTGGTACAAGAAAGGAAACAAGATGATGTCATATAACAGCACATAAGTTTGATAGCCAAACATTTAAACAAGCAACATAATATCAATATCAGCTGGACAGTAAACTAAAATCAAATCTGCAGTTTACACTTACAGAAATCAAAGGGTTTACAGAAACAAACTACTGTTCCCTTCACCAAATATTGGATCACATTAAGACTCCATAAGCCGTGGAAAAACAGTATAATCTATTTATTGTTAGATTACTTGAAAGAAAAAAGAGAAAGGGCTTTTGACAACTGTTATTATCAACGAGTTGAAGTTCTGCAGAAAATTCACAATTTTCAATCTGTATTGAGAATCAGCGAATAGCAAAGGATTGGTTAGTACTTTAAAATATCCATAATAAAATTTTCAAAATATTAAGAACAAAATTTCCAATTTTTTCGTAAAGAAAAGATGAATCAGTAATTATCAGTTGATTCCTAGAATGCTATGAAATCTCCAAGAACTCAATACTTTAAAATTAAACTAACTCGCAAAAAATTAAAAAAAAAATAAAAAGAAAAAAAAGGACTATGGAAGGCTGTGCAAAGCCTTCTAAGAGTGGCCACAACATCGACACAAAACCAAATTTCAACAAAATAATCAACAAATTAGATTCCAAACCTGTGAAAGACTCAGAATTTGATAATATCCCCAAATTAAAGCAGCTAAAATTCTGATTAATTTAGGGATTGAAAGCAGCGCAAGTGAAACCCTAAAACTGAATAATCACTCACCTTTTCTTGCAATTAAAGGAGAATTCTCGACTTGAGCAGTTGCAATTAGGTAGCTTTGATCTCTGAATTTCTGTCTCTCTCTCTCTAAATCAGAACTTTGATTTTCACTTTATGTTCTAGGGTTTTTTTCTTTTTTCTTTTTTGCTTTTGCGTGAGGAAAAATATTAATTGAAAAATAATATTAATTAAAATTGAAAATATATATCTGGTGGAGGATATTATCGGAATAATGAAAAATAATGGTTTATAACTCAATCAAAACCATAAAAAAAGTCGGGGGTGCGTAATGCACGCCCTTTGGTTGTACGAAACCACCTAATTTGTGCTGGGCCTGGGAAGAATATTTTACCTTCACGCGCATATCTTTATCGTGTCATTCACCGCCCTTTTTTTATTTTATTGTCCTGCACTGTGAATGATGGGATAATTACACCGCTCTTCGTTGAAATTTGGTGTAATTATATATAAATTTTATATAATTTAAAAAATTATTTATAGTACCCCTAATATTTGATTTCTTCTAACAAATAGACTCTTTATCAGTCAAAATTCACTGAATTTGTTAATATTAGCAAAAAAAATTGAATGAGAAATCATATTTGCACACGATTGATTTATTACTGATTCATTGCAGGTCAAATAAATATTTTTCTGACCAAACTACCATTATACATCTTCACACGTAAATGCATGTGATGAGGTATATCTTCACCCTTATAAGTATAGTTTGACAAAAAAATAAATTGTTTGACCTGCAATAAGTCAATTTTAAATCAACCGTGGATAGTGTGTGGATTTTTATTCAACTTATTTATTAATATCATCAAATTCAGTGAATTTGGACTAATGAATGAATCTATTTATTAGATGTAACCAAACATCAAGGATATTAGATATAATTTTTCAAATAACAAAGGATCCATGTGTAATTATATCAATTTTAGGAAAGGATGGTGTAATTATTTTTAAATAAAAATAGAACAAAAAGGGGTATATATAAGGTTTTTTATTCACCACAAATTTGTTACACCAAATGTAAAATCTTGAGGAGGGGGTCTGTGGGCATTAAAGTCTCGTTTCTCTTTTGCTAATGCACATTGGTTTAACTGATAAAAAATAATTATTTTTTATTAAAAAATTGCGTATTTGATTCTTTCAGTCAGTATATATATATATATGCCTTGATGGTTAAATGGTGACTAGAGTTGAAATAATCTTATTATTTTTATTTTAACAAAGAGAAAGAGATTATTTAAATAAAAATAGGTGTATCGATTTCTATCATGGAAGTACTATTTTCATTAGATTTTTTTATATCACTAAAAAATGAACTATTTGATATATTATAAATCACTATGCCTTAAAAATCAAGACAAATCAATACTACATGCCACGAACATAAAAAAGCTAATGCGAAAACTCTAAATTTTGACAACATCAACCAACATTCATTGTGTAACTATGGTCAAAATATTTGTCATGGTTTTAATTGTGATTAATATTTTAACCTTATTTGTAGAAAGAATAATTAATAGCTGTTGTATAGCTGTGATTAATTAGGATTATTATTAATGTTTACGGGATTTTGTGACTCTACTCAATATGGACTAGACACATTAGAAGTAATTAAAAAGCTAGAGATTATGATTTGGCAACTAACAATAAGGCCATTATACTGCTAACTACACGATCGGTAAATGCGATTATAATTTTATTGTCTTCTACGTTAATCCTTTATTTGTTTATAATTAGCCTTATGACTATCAAGCTCTAATACATATAATTACAATAATTATACATTGATCAATAATATTATATAAATGAAATTTAAATAATCCAGTATACAAATAATCCTACTATACAGTAGATTATCATCCCACGTATTGATGGAGATTCGAACCCATGACCTCTAGTGTCATGGGGCCTCAACCTTAACCACTAGGCCAAGAGATCATTGGTCCTTTATTTGTTTTCTTGAAACTATTTTTTTTTTCTAAATGAAAGCGATGAATATTATTAATTGAATTAAATCGATTACAATCAGTTCTATCAACTATCAATATCTAATAGAGGTAATTACAATATTCATCCATTGATCAATAATACCACATAAATTAAATTTCAACAACTCCTTACTATTACAATACACAAATAATCATACTATACAGTAGATTATCATCTCATGTATTGGTAGGATTCGAATACATGACCTTATCTCAACTTTAACCATTAGGCCAAGATATTATTGGTTGTTTTCTTGACTTTGGTCATCTTAAGTTTGTTGCAGCTTGATTGACTTTTTTTGTTTTTGAATGTATTAGATTGTACCTAATCTATGTAGTTATGAAATATCAAAGTTGAAAATTTTGATATTTATATAAGTGCAGTACTTTTTGTATTTATTCCCAAGTTAGGAATCATAAATTATTCGGATATTGTTCTGGAATAAATAATCATACAACACGTGGAGAGAACTATTTTACAAAATTATGAATACTTTTTAATTATACGCTATATCCTAGAAGGGAGCTTATTGGACAATACGATTAGCTGAGCAGTACATTCGTCAGTTCAATCAATACATCAATACAACAAATGCAAATAAAATGAGATAAATATTACGCACACATGTGATGAAACTCAAACACAAAACATTGAACTTGTTCATGCGAACTAGCTCAAGGTGGCGTTAAGCTTTTCCAATATTATATTATTTTGATAAAATTAATAAGAAAATGAAGTTGATTGTCGTACGTTGATTGTTGATAATTGAAATTTATAAAATTATTTTGTAATCAATTCACTATTTTTTTTACATATATCCTCAGACGAATATAAATTAGAAAGAATATGAAATTAAATTATAGTTTAAATTTTGGACACAACCAAAATAATTAACAAAATGTATCTGTATATATTATAGTTTTTCAGAAATAAATTCTGTGAAAACAGCATTGTGTTTTCGTAATAGAAGATGGTAATCATCATCTTTTCATAAAAAGAAAAACTTAAAAAATTACCAGAGGGGTAGAAATGAAACAAGTCTCCGAACTTTCTTTTTAGAAACTAGTCGTGGTGGTACTGGTACGTCGTTTTTGCGTGCATATAATGGATTAATATTATTTCTTGTATTAAAATATATTATAATTATACTTAAGAGTAAATATATAAATCAATACATTATACTAATAAAAAGAAAAAAAAATTAATTTATCACTTAATGCAAAATTTGAAAGTTAAATAAATTAGTTATCTTATAAGTTGAAGGACATTTTCGACTTCATAAAAAATGGTGAAGCATAGTCATCATTTTATACTAGTATAGATATTAGTATAGATATATGAAGGCTGACGTGCATATAAACAATATATTATTGTCTACTAATTTATTGAAAAGATATTATTGAAAAGTATTAATCAATTTCACGTCCAATTAAAGACTGATCTACATATATAGCCACGTACATGTTAGTGGGTCTAGTATCAATTGGAAATCAAGAAACAACAAAACGGTCAAAGCACAATTATATTAATTAGGTAAATTACAGGCATCTCCAATTAAGTTTGAATAATATCTTTTATTATTTGATAACTTATAAATATTAAAAAAAATAATTATGTAGGTATTTTTGACCAACTCTATTAATTAGGCAGGTGGCTGATATCAAAGTTTTGGTGGCTCTCCCTCTATATATATTTCAAGTCGAAGTAGGTCTCTCGGACAACCCAACAATTTAAATTCAATTTTTTTATGGAAAATTTTGTACTCGAATTTGAATGCGTGAATGAATTTATTGGAAGTTGCGTGTGAAAAAAAAACAAAAAGATTTAAGTAGAGACGTAAACAGACAATAGATTAGATGAGGCTATTTTTCACAATTCAAGAGCATGGGTTTCTTCTCCGAGTCGAATCTTCCACTATAAATACATGCACGACATTGAGTTTCATCAACCAACACTCAAAATAAACAAGATCTTGATTGGAACAAATCTACCAGTATATCTACTCCAATTTCCTTTCCATCAGCGCAAGTAATGATGGAGATCCAGCTGATCTTCAGCTTCACTACTCTCATGCTTTTTTCATCTTTCATCTTGATCTTACTGATCAGGGCATGGAAGAAACCCAATTTCCAGAGAAAATACGAGAAGTTGCCTCCAAGCCCGCCAAAGCTGCCGGTGATTGGACATCTCCACCACTTGGCCGGCGAGCTGTCACACCATGCATACAGAAGAATAGCCCAGAAGTATGGACCCGTCATTCATCTGAAGCTTGGACAAGTTTCGGCTGTCGTGATTTCATCGCGGCAGGCTACTAAAGCGGTGCTCAAAGATCAGGACCCTGCCTGCGCAAACAGGCCCGAAAGCATCGGCATTGAGATCATGTGGTACGATTACGTTGACATCACCTTCAGTCCCTACAACGAACACTGGAGGCAAATGCGTAAGATTTGCATTTTGGAGCTTCTCAGCGCTAAGAATGTCAGGTCTTTCGGGTACATTAGGCAGGAGGAGTTGTCTATTCTCGTTGAATCTCTCCGGGCGTCGTCTGGAGAGGCCAGCAATCTGACCGGAAAGGTGTTTGCGTTCACTAGTTCCGTCATTTGCAGGGCGGCTTTAGGTAAAGTGATAAGGGATCGTGACACGCTGATAGAAATGGTGAAGAAGGCGGTGACGATGGCCGGGGGATTTCAGTTGGCTGATTTGTTTCCGTCTTTCAAGTTGCTGCATGTTCTCAGTTGGAACAAATACAAGTTGTCGAGGATGCGGCGGAAGCTCGATGCAATTCTTGATGGCATCGTGGAGGAGCATAAATTGAACAAGAGTGGAGATGTTAGCCGCGGTGAAGACATAGTGGATGTTCTACTCAGGATGCAAGAAAACGGAGAACTCCAATTTCCCATTACTAATGACAACATCAAAGCCGTCATCTTTGTAAGCAGATTTTAATTAGTTTGGTTGCTTATCACGAAACACTATTAAGTTCAGGAAAAATGACTAATCATATAACAAGTATAGATACGTGGGATTGTTTGGATTCAATCAGACTTAATTTGAGTAATAATTTTCTGTATACAATCAGGACATGTTCTCTGCTGCAACTGAAACATCGTCTAGTACCATTGATTGGGCCATGGCGGAACTAATGAGAAGTCCGCGGGTGATGGCGAAGGCACAAACAGAAGTAAGAGACGCCTTCAAGGGAAAGACAACGGTGGACGAGAGCGACGTTCAGGATCTGAAATATTTGAAATTGGTGATCAAAGAAACTTTGAGGCTGCACCCTCCAGTCCCATTACTCCCAAGAGCATGCAGAGATGAATGCAAAGTTAATGGTTACACAATTCCTCTCAAATCCAAAGTCCTGATTAACATCTGGGCCATGGGAAGGGATCCTGAATATTGGCACCAACCTGAAACCTTCCAGCCCGAAAGGTTTGAGAACAGTTCCATTGATTTCTTGGGGAATAACTTGGAATACATTCCATTCGGGGCAGGAAGAAGGATTTGCCCAGGTATGAACTTTGGAATGGCAAATGTTGAGCTTCCATTGGCTCAACTTCTTTACCGCTTCGACTGGAAAATGCCTAAAGGAATGAGTCCAGATGATATAGACATGACGGAGGTTGAAGGACTTGCTGCCGCGAGGAAGAATGGTCTGTTCTTAGTTCCTACTGTCTACAATCCTTCACTGATGAATCTAAGAACTTGATCAAGATGCATGGATATATATATATATATATATATATATATATATTCGCTTCATGCAAATTTAATTTAAACTTTTATTTATCGTTTCAGTTCAGAACCCAATTTGGTTGGATCAAATATGGTGAAATCTGTAGGTTGAAGTTGGAAAATTCTTGTTCGGATCACGTTTGGTTCAACCAAACCAATCATAAAGCAAGTGTGGTACACTTGTTATATGATTGATCACTTTACTTGAACTGTATACTAATCACACGACAAGTATGTTGTACTTGTCATATAATTGATTCAAATTTGACCAAACCAGATCTGAATTAGAATTTTCGTCGAAGCTATGGTCTTAAAAATTTTAAAAATCAAATAAACCCCAAAATTAATAAATATGTGCAGTCCTAGCCTAATCCTATTACTCAAAAGAAAAGAAATATGTACAAGCGTGGAGATTCAATAAAAGTTATTCGGGAAAAATACAAGAACCCTTCCTGTGATAAAGGAAATATTCAAAAAATCTCTTGTGAAATTAAAGTATCAATTACACCCCCTGTGATATAAAAAAAAGTTCAAAAAAACCCTATAAGGTGAAGTTTTGTTATGCACGCTCGTTGACAGCGCTTGGCCTTATGAAAAGTGCATTTTTTGACATTTTTGTCCTTTTTCTCTCTCAACCTAAGCTAATATATTTATATTAAAATATCATATATAATATTATATACATTATATTAATAAATCTTAAAATAATATATAAACATTTTATTAATAATAAAATACAATTAAATTAATTAAACTTTTATATAAATAAATTAATTAAAAAAAAAAAGAAAGAAAAAATTCGCCGCCGCCGCTGCAGGAAAAGCCGTCGCCCATCTCCTCGTCGCCCTCTGAGATCTGGGTGACGGGCGACGCCATCACCCAGACCCCCGCCTCTGGGCGACGCCGTCGCCCAGACGGCCGGAGGCAACGTCGCTGCCCCCTGCGAGGGGCGACAGGGTGGGTGGGGAGGAGGGTAGGCGGGTGGAGAAAGGGGGGGGGGGGGTGTTATTATTATTTTTAAATAATAAATATATTAATAAATATATTATAAGTAATTTATAGGTATATAAGGGGTATTTTAGTTATTGTCTCAAAAAAAGTACTTCAAGGTTGACTAGGGGACAGTATGAACAATTATTTATATCACAATGGTATTTTTTGATATTTAAATTTTTACGAGGGGGTTTTTAATATTTTTTCATATCACAGGGGGTCAAAATGGATTTAACCCAAAGTTTTTCTATCGAGAGGGAGTTGACTGCATTAATAGAAATATTTCCATTGAAACTTCTATCGGTTAAAATGACGTACTAATAATGGTCAGAAACATATATGTAAATGATTTTGAGTTAAAGAGGAAGTCGTCATTGTTTGAATTATTATCGAACTTGAAAAATTGTATTTGAATTTGGGCTAATTATTATCTAATCGAGATTTAATTAGATCAAACACAAATTGAATTCGAATAATATGATAAGTTTTGTATAAATTATCATTTTTGTGCTAATTGAATCGAGCCGAATCAAGCTTGCAAGCTTATCGAATAAATCTTTTTGTTCATGTGTGCTTTGTTGTTTGATAAACAAATTCAAATGAACTTTACTCAATCAATTTAAATAAATATCGAGTAATTTCAAGTTTAATTTATTTTCCACCCCTAATAATGATAACCGGAGTAGGTATATATATACTTTTTATATGATAATTGAAAACTTGATATGAATTGATTCTACACTGAAAAAAATTGAATATTTGAAGTAATTATAAGTATTTGGTCAAATATTTGAAAATTCCTCATGTGCTAACAAAAATATGGACCAACTTCCGTACCAGATATATCTTATAACTTTATAATGTTTTGATAGAATATGATCACTCATTTACATAGCTCAATGGAAAAATACACCTAATTTTAAACAAAATTATATATATATATATCCTTGGTCATTGTGCCACTTTAGCCCTCAATTAATATATTAATATAATAAAAAATAATAAAATAAATTACAATAAACTCATATAAAATAATATAAATATCCACATATTTAGTCGAGCTCGAAGTGATAATCTAAGATATCATTGATCATATTTCAATTATCTAACTCCAAAATTAAATTAATAGGTTAGTGTTCCAAAAACACTTAGTTTGCGTGCCGTCTCTGTACCAACTACTTAATTTCACTAGTCAATTAAAGATAAAATCACGAATGCAATATGTTCCGACTTAATTGGCTGCCTCAACGAGTGGAGGAAAATTTCTGAAATCAAATGATTTACTTAATTCCAAGCAGATGCACAGTAAAATAATCAAATATAATGAAATCATATGAAATAAGATAAATATTTATATTTGATATAATTCAAATTGATGATCTATAATTGTCTATGAGATCTTAATTTTAATTACTAGACCAAAATCATATAATATTAAACATTAATTCAAATAAAAAACTGAACTTATTTTTAATTTTTATATTTATTATGATTGGCGTTGTCATATATATTGCCGATAACCGCACTCGTTTTTTTCTCATTTCTTTTGTCTTTTCTAAAATTTGTATTTCTTGTTGCTTCGTATTTTCCAAAGTCAAATAATAACTTTAATAATTAGCTTTCTCTATAGTATACTTTTATCTTATCTTGATTACTTTTTTGTGCATATTATATTATACACTAAAAGCATCCAACAATTACACCACAATAGTACCACAAAGACGGCCATTTTCCGAGTCAATATATAGAAGTATATTATTATTATACCCTTATTTGGTTCAAGTATATGCATTTTACAGTTCTAATACGAAAAACAGCATACCTCACAATTAAATTGTTCAAGTTGATATCAGTTTTTGTGAACTTGTCTTCCAGTTTTGAATTATATTTTGGTTTCTTTTCTGTAAAGTCGAAATGTAAAAAATTTTACTTTATTTTGAATATCAGTTTTTTTTCCAAACATTGTTATCAAATTACTATATTATTATATCTTGACACATATTTTTTATTTTTTATATAGTGTTGTTAGCTAGCTTATACTGTTACGAACTAGTCAAATTGGCACACCTACAAGTCATTTATCAAGTGAAAACCAGGTATTAATACACATAAGTTGATGGCATAGAAAAAAAAAATGAACCCTAAAATAACATAAAATTAATGAATTATGAATATTTAATTGCGAACTCTTGGTTACTGTAGTCTGTAAAATGGAAAAAATGCAAGCAATCCCCCTGTGATATTGCAAATGTGTAAATTATCCCTTATGAAAATATAAATAGCAATTTACCACCTTTTATTTTTTAAAATGAAGCAATTTCTACCCCTTGTGTTTTCCAAAAACACAGGGGGGTAAATTGCTATATATATATATATATATATTTTCATAAAAGGGTAATTTGCTCATTTGCAATATTATAGAGGGGGTGAATGCATTAAATCCTCTGTAAAATGACACCCCTCGACATACAAGGCATAAAATACAATTTAATTAGTTATCGCTTATGTGGCTAAGGGGACTGATTCAATGTTTCTTCAGCAAAAATTTCAATTTAAAAAACTATCATTTCATCAACCTCAGCAATTTTGGCGAATTATAAAGCTCTGATAATTGGAGTTCTCTAATTGCTAAATATTATTAAATTATGGGTTATAATTTGCTATTTTTATAACTAGAGTCCTAAAATTGCCAACCCTGACACACGGGACAGTGGGCAAAATTATACTTTTTGCCCCATACAATAGGAGGTTCAACATTTTTAGTTCTTTACTTTACAGAATTTTTGAAATAGTCCCAAAATTTGGAAAGCTCGACACATTTAGTCCAATACTTTACGAAATTTTCAAAATGGTCCCAAAATTAGAAAAACTCGATAAATTTAGTATCATATATCCCGTAAAGCAGAGGATCAAATGTGTCGATTTTTCTCAATCTTGGGATGATTTTAAAATTTTCGTAAAATTGGAACTAAATATGACGAGTTTTTTCAATTTTAAAAATCGAATAACATAAATGACTAAATATGTTGAACTCTCTATCTTATGGGACTAAAAATATAATTTTGTCCGGGATAGTAAATGCAATTTAAGCCACGAATAGTACAACAATCCGTAGGATTTGAAGCAGCCACGAATTAGTTAATTCAGAAATAGGTTAACTATTTCATTGAATAATGTTGAATTTCTAAACTAATTCTTCCTCTAAACATGCAATAAAAACATGCATGCCTATTTTTACTATGTTGACAAATATCTTTTAAAACGCAATATGTTAAAGTATTTAATAAGTTGGGTATGAATCTTTTATCCAACTTTTATGTCACTCGTTATCGCCGTACTAATGAATTATTTATATGTATTTTTTTTCAAATAAAAAAATATAATTAAATTATGATATAATGCTGCATATAATACACATCTCAGATGTTTCACAACATGTACCAAGAACAATTGAACTGTGCATGTTCACAATTCACCAATAAGGTAATTACCTGACAATAATTATTTTCATTAACATTAGTTCCCAACTATTAAGGCCAAAACGCCGTAGTTACAGATGAAAGAGTACATAATTATGGAAAAAAGAAAAAAAAAAAAAGGAAAATTAACTATTACCATATCAAAGAATAGAATAATTATAACACTAATTATTTTATTTAATGAGGCGACGTCTCCGTCTCCGTCTCCGAGCAGTGAAGAGTCATCATGATCAGTTGTGATTATAGATTGTGGGAACCAAGAAAAGACCATTCCTTCTTGAGACAGCAATCCCTTCCGCCTCCGTCATGTCTATATCATCTGGACTCATTCCTTTCGGCATCTTCCAGTCGAAATTGTAGAGAAGTTGTGCCAATGGAAGCTCCACGTTTGCCAACCCGAAATTCATACCTGGACAAATCCTTCTTCCCGCCCCGAATGGAATGTATTCGAAATTATTCCCCAAGAAATCAGTGGAACTGTTCTCAAATCTTTCGGGCTGGAAGATTTCGGGTTGGTGCCAATACTCAGGATCCCTTCCCATGGCCCAGATGTTAACCATGACTTTGGATTTGAGAGGAATTGTGTAACCATTAACTTTGCATTCATCTCTGCAGGCTCTTGGGAGTAATGGGATCGGAGGGTGCAGCCTGAATGTTTCTTTGATCACCAGTTTCAGGTATTTGAGAGCCTGCACGTCGCTCTCCTCCACAGTCGTCTTTCCCTTAAAGGCCTCTCTTACTTCTGTTTGTACCTTTGCCATCACCCGCGGGTTTCTCATCAGTTCTGCCATGGCCCAATCGATGGTAGTAGATGATGTTTCAGTTCCAGCAGAGAACATGTCCTGTATGTATGAATCATTGTTAATTAGTTGGTATAATACATCACAAAGAAGGAGATATTTATATATATATATATGGGTATATACTTACAAAAATGACGGCTTTGATGTTGTCATTAGTGATGGGAAATTGGAGTTCTCCATTTTTCTGCATCCTGAGAAGAACATCGACTATGTCTTCACCACCAAACTCTCCACTCTGCTTCAGTTTATGCTCCTCCAAGATGACATCAAGAACTGCATCAAGCTTCCGCCTCATCCGCAACAGCTTGTATTTGTTCCAACTTAGAACATTCAGCAACTTGGAAGAGGGAAACAAATCAGCCAACTCAAATCCCCCGGCCATGGTGACCGCCTTCTTCAACATGGCTATCAACATGTCGCGATCCCTCATCACTTTACCAAACGCCGCCCTGCAAGTGATGGAACTCGTGAACGCAAACACCTTTTCTGTCAGATTGATGGCTTCTCCAGACGAGGACTGAAGAGATTTGACGAGACGGGACACCTCATCTTGCCTAATGGACCCGAAAGATTTGACATTCTTAGCGCTGAGAAGCTCCAAAATGCAAATCTTACGCATCTGTCTCCAGTACTCGTTGTAGGGACTGAAAGCGATGTCAGTGTAATCGTACCACATGATCTTACTGCCGATGCTTTCAGGTCTATCTGCGCACGCAGGGTCCTGAATTTTAACCACCTCCTTAGTAGCCTCCCGTGATGAAACTACGACTGCTGAAACTTGTCCAAGCTTCAGATACAAGACAGGGCCGTACTTTTGGGCTACTCTCCTGAGTGCATGGTGTGGCAGCCCGCCCACCAAGTGGTGGAGGTGCCCAATCACCGGCAGCTTCGGCGGGCTTGGAGGCAACTTGTCGTATTTTGTCGGGGAATTGGGTTTCTTCCATGCCCTGATTAGTAAGAAGATGAAAGATGAAAAAAGCAGGAGAGTAGTGAAGCTGAAGGGCAGCTGGCTCTCCATTACTGAAATTGGAAGAGATTAATAGATCTCTGTTGCAATCAAGATCTTGTAAGTTATTGTATGTGTTGTTGGATGAAAATCTCTTTTGCACGTATTTATAGTGGAGAGTCTTGTCTTAACAGGAGAAGAAAAGTATGGTCTTTGATCATGAAAATTACTACATGTAATCTATTAGTCTGTGCATCAAGTTTGACGGGCGGGCATCGATCAAATGTTCTTACTCCACTCTTTCTTCATAGTAGTTTTTGTTGTGTGTTTGTGGCCTTTGCGTTTGAATCTGATTCATACATTAAAATAATTTATAGTTACTTTCGTTGTTTTGTCTTCCTTCCTTAATTGGTCCAAGTCATTTTCTTTTATATTCTTTTCCTCCGAAGAATTATTCGATAATTGGAAGACTTGAGTTGTAAGAAGAGGACTAGTACTCAAGTTAGTCTACAGGTTAATTAGAATTATTATTAAATTAACCCATCAGAAGAAGAATTTTCGTCAAGCAGCCAGGCAATAAAAATAAAATAATAAAACTTTTCAATAAAAATACAAAATAAAATAATACTGGGATTTCAGTCCTTCCCACCTAAATTATTTCTTTTTCAAGATTCGGGTCTTCTTTCTCTCTGCTTTTCAAGTAAAATATAAATATATATATTTCCTGGTTGACGGATCTTCGGAGACTTGAATGTTGTTCAAATGTGTTTAAAAGGATGGCTTATCTATCGAATTTTTTTTATTAAAATCAGCTTTCATCAAATCAAATTAATAATAAAATAAGTGTGATATACTTGTTATTTGATTGATCAATTTTATCAATCATGCAATGAGTGTATTACACTTATCATATAATTAATTGATGAAACATATTGTAAATTAAAATTTTCCCGTATCCAGACCTATAACTTCAATAATTCAGACAAAGTAATTAAGGGCCATCTTATTTGAATGAATAATTCAGTATTCAGTTTCTGAACTCTTGAGTTTTTATTTCATTGGCTTGACAATTCTTGAGACTTCCCGATTGGTAAATTGGGCAGAACTGCGACTACTGTCATGTTTGCCTCCATTTCTCACTCCATCCACTATCATCATAATATTACTGGTGGATTAGTTCGTTGTTGGATTTTCAAGGGTTAACTTTTTTAATTTTTTTAAAGTGAACATGATAAATATTATACTCCCATAGAATATCAATATACAACAATTATATTTTGATCAACAATATCACATAAATTAAATCTAAAAAATATCTTATTATTACAGTATACAAACAATACCTATTACACAATAGTCTATCATTCTACGCATTGATAGGATTCGAAAAGTTATGAGATTTTAACCTTAATTACTATGCTAAGAAATCATTGGTGCGGTTAACTTTTTCGTTGGGGTCAAAGTTTAAGTGCAAGTCAATTCCAATTCCGAACTGCTCACTGAAGAATTTGAATTTTCATCTCTCCCATTCTCTCTCTTTATATATATATCTATACTAGCCGTCCTAGCACGCCGTTCCTGTGTGCATATAAAATAATATTACACGTTTTATAACACCAGTGTGTTCTCATACTATGTACGGAAATAATTTAAAAAAATAACATATATTTTCATGTATATCACTGCCAAACTAATTTTCTTGTAATCAAGAACTATGTAATTAATTTTATAAATACAAAAAAAAGTACATATAACTTCAAAACTAATTTAATATGTTATTTAATATATTAACAAATTTAATTCTATCTGAAAAGCTAATGGCGGGTGATGTCTTTTACTGTCTTTATTCCTCTGTCTCTCACGTCTCATGTTTTTATTCATTCCTTCATTTATCTATTATTTTACTATAATTTATTTCTTATCTTTTCCTTTCAATCATATAATTTTATCTTGTTTTAACCGATTTAATATTCCACTCATCATATATAAAATAAGTTTGTCGGATAAAATTATATGTTAAGAAATTAAACATACAAAACAAGGACTTCTAGTGTTGGATTCATGCCACGCAAACATTGTGTACTAAGTGCATGAATGATTGTTGCATACTTTTTATTTTTTGAATGTGTAATAGTTATTTAATTATTGTGTGTATAAAACAGTACCATCTTGAAAACCCCTAATGCGGAATCTTGCCAATTAGAAATAATCGAAACTCTAGAGTCACACTTTTTTACGAGAAATTTAACTCTTTGCTTCTACCCAAAACATGATTATCTTAATTTCTAATGCGATTCGAAAACACTTGCAGTAAAAACAAAAAAAACTAGTAAAAGCTAATTCAATTTTAACAAGGGTAAATTACATTGACACCCCCTAAAATTAAGTTCAATTACAGCTATACTCCCTTAAGGGTGTTAGTATAATATTTTTTAGGGATAGTAGTATAAATTTTGCTTTTAAAAAGAGAGTGTAATTGTAATACATATATAACCTTAGAGGACATGACTAAAATTTTACAAATAATAAAAAATATTTATATATTTTAATTTAATTTTAAAGAGTATCACCGTAATTTATCCTTTTTAACAACGGTCAGATTGCACTAGATAGACGTCAACCAAATTGAAAAATTTGCTTTCTGCAGAATTCCAATTCCCAATCAAATTAGACTTTTTGCCGTCTTCTTAGGCGGGACCTGTAAAATTGGACTCTTTCCGCAAAAAATAGTTTATGATATCTGGAAGCCAATAATTTTAAAAAATTCCTTTACACATCCAGTCAATTCAAGTATTCCTGGGAGAAGTGTCAAAATGTTCCCACATGCCCTATCAACATAGGACAATATTATTAACATCCTATTTATGATCAAACCTATAATGGCAGTTTATTTTCCTTTTTCATTCTTGATTTTCAATTTTCATCATATAGAAAATGTGAAAAATGTTTGTTTTTTTGAACAGAAAGTAGTATTTATATATATTAATGCACCTTTAATTCCATTGTACAAGGGGAGGAAGTAGTCCTCAAGCTAACAAAGTTAGGTCTGAAACAACAATAGATTCAACAAAAGGTGGTAAAGACAAAAACAGCTGCAAAGGTGAGCCAAGTAGCTGCAGATTTGGCCAAAATATCAGCGACTCTATTACTTTCGCTATAACAAAAGCACAGTAGGACTGCTTCAAGTTCAGTGGCGACTTGACGGAAATCCCGAATTAAAGGCAGCAACGCCGTTGGAGGGTGGGTTCTCCGACCTGCTAAGAATATAGATCAGAAATTGAGAGTCAGTCTCAATAAGGAGTTTAGAAAACTTATACTTACGAGCAAAGAATAGTCCATCTCGTAGGGCTCTACATTCAGCCATATTGTTAGTTGTTAATCCCGCTGAAGAGGAAAAAGCAATTAAAAACATGTTAACCTCATTTTTGAATATACCCCCATAGCCGGAAGGACCCGGGTTTCCTAAGGAGGTCGAAACATCCAATCCAATTATCATCCCAGAAATTGATAGAATTACCATCCCCTAGAATCCATGTGATAGATCTCCGAATAGAAGGAATGGTTTTGATAATATGACGCCAAATGTAACTGTGGTGAGGTTTAGAACAGGCGTCTAAGAAGGTCGACGTAGGAAAATATTTTGATTTCATGAGGTTAAAATATAAAGAGGAGTTTGCTACTAATAATCGCCATCCTAATTTAAGAATACAAGCAGTATTAAGCAATCGAAGGTTACGTAGTCCGAGACCTCCAAGATGATGAGGAAGACAAACAGTATGCCAATTAACTAAACTAGATTTATGACTATCCAATGAGGAATTCCAGAGAAAGTGTTTACTAGATTTATCCAGTTTTTGAAGAACAAATGCTGGGATATGAAAAACAGACATATGGTACAGTGGCATAGAATTAAGAACATGTTTTTATCAAAATTAACCTACCTGCATATGACAAGGTTTTATTATACTAAGCATTAATGCGAGATTCAGACTTGGAGAGGATGGAATAGAAGTCAGTTTTAGACATGCGACCCATAACATAAGGTAATCCAAGATATTTATCTTTAGAAAGTCCACTGGGATGTGTAAAATTTCGGAAATTTCTCTTTTGAGGGAGACAGAGGTGTTAGGAGAGACAATAAATTTAGATTTCTCCCAACATATGTTGAGGCCAGAAAATTCCGAAAATTCAGTAAGGACGTTTTGTAAGTAGGTGATAGATTTGTGGTTAGCTTTAAGAAAGAGGAGACAGTCATCTGCATAACATAAGATGGGGATAGCCGGCCCTTTCCGAGATGCTTTCATTGCATTTACCAGATTTTTAGAACTATCCATAAGTATTTTTTGGATTAGAGGCTCCATGCATAAAATAAAGAGATATGGTGACAAAGGATCACCTTGTCTAATGCCACGAGTAGGTGACCAAGATGCATAGTGTAAGTTATTGATACGAACAGAGTATGTAACAGAAAAAACACATTCTAGAATCCAGTTTATAAACTAAAGGGGAAAACCAAAGGAAGAAAGGCAGAATTTAATAAAAGACCATTCTAACGTGTCAAAAGCTTTCTCTAGATCCAATTTTAATGCCATGAAGGCTTCTTTGCATTTTTTAAGCTTCATTGTGTGTAGCATTTCATGAGGGATAATGATGTTATATGTTATGAGGCATTGAGGTAGGAAAGCAAATTGGTAGGGGGGAAATAAGAGTGTTGAGAAAGGGTTTTATACGAGCTACTAAGACATTAGACATGATTTTATAAATAGTATTACAAAGACTAATAGGTCTGTAATGGCTATGAGTGGAGGGGTTCGGTCTTTTAGGGATTACAATTAGGTGAGTATGATTATTGAAATTATGCATTTTACCAGTAGTAAAAAAGTTATGAACCAGTTTTGTTATAGTAGGACCAACAATCTCCCAGTATTCCAGAAAGAAGAAAGAATTAAGGCCATCTGGGCCAGGTGATTTAGTGATACCGATTTTTTTTAGCCCTGCATAAATTTCTGCAACTGTAATAGGTTGCAAAAGGGAATGTTGTTGGACAGAGGAAAGGGTAGGGATATTACCTATGAAGAAATCATATGCAGACTCAGAAGAAAACTGAGAAGAGGTATTAGAGTTGATTTCTTGGAAAAAACCAGCGAAGGAATTAGCAATGTCAGAAGAATCATATAGCCATATATTATTAGCACATTTAATACCTTGTATAAATTTTCTTCTACGATTATTACTAGCGAAAGCATGAAAGAATTTGGTATTAAGATCTCCACTTTTAAACCAATCTGCCTTGGCACGTTGTTTCCAATATAAATTTTTTTGAATTAGTAATTTTTGTATTCGGGTGGTCAAGGTTTTAATAGACGTTAGGAGATCATCCGAGTGTGACAGGGTATATTGGTTCTTAGTGAGCAAGAGTTGATGTTCTAGAGTTTGTATCTCCTTATCAATATTACCATAGACATGAATTTTCCAACGTTTTGTCCTGGAGATAAGACATTTTGTATTTTGAAGATAAACATAATCAATAGATAAAGATGGTGGAGCATGCCATGCATGTTTAACTAAGTTACGGTATCCTGCATGTAGTGCCCAAGCATTATCAAAGCGGAAAGGACGAGGAGGGCGTGAATGACTACTAGTGTGTAAGGATAAAAGGATAGGGGAGTGGTCTGAAAATGATGAATGAAGATGAAGAACCGATGCATAAGTGAAAAAATTTATCCAAGACAAGTTAGCAAGACATCTATCAAGTCTTTCAATAATAAAGGAGCGTCCAAATTGTTTGTTGCTCCATGTAAAAGGATGTCCACTAAATCCAAGATCAGATAATTAACAGGATTGCATGCAGAGTTTAAAAGATGATAATTTTGCATGAAAGAAACGTCCACCAATTTTTTCGTGCGGGTAGAGAAGATTGTTGAAGTCACCTAATATAATCCAGGGAAGAGTAGTAACCGAAGAGTGAATATCAATAAGAGAATTTCATACTTGTTGTTGTAAATGGGCTTGTGGGAAGTTGTAAACCGCAGTCATGATGAACGGATTGTTAACAGACGGGAATTCAACTTCCATGTGGGTGAGTCTAGGGGATTTACGAATCTGGTGGACCGTAACCTTAGCCGCATTCCACATAATCCAAATTCCGCCGGCCAGGCCAACAGAGGATTCGATGATAGAGTCGTTAAAAGGGAGTCGCTTGATTACTGCAGGAGCACGGTCAGCATGGATTCTCGTATCCATGATAATGAAGACTTGCGGTTGGTAGCGGTAAATCACATCACGAGCAGCGATTACGAATTCTGGACGAGATGCACCTCTACAGTTCCAACTGAGGATTTTCATATGAGGAATCATATGTGTTGAGGTTTGGGCAGAGGAACCATGTAGGTTTGGGGCCATGGGAATCGCAGCAGCGTTTGCAACTGGAGTGTGTGTTAAGGATGGATGGAGGTCTCTTCCTAGGGGGTGGAGACAGAGTTTGTATTGAGTTTTCCTCTCTCTGCCGAAGCCTTCCCTTTCCTGTTCTATCTCGATAATAAGGGTATTAGCAAATGGTGGGCTAGCAAATAAGTGAGGGGTTGTGTGGAACAGTTGAACAAGAAAGTTGTTCGTCCCGAGAGCTATTAGGTGATTGCAGATTCGTGTTGTCGGTGAAAGAGGAGTCATAGGGTTTGGGTGTAGATGGTCGACTATATGAGGGAGAGGGTGATCGTGAATCGGACTAGAAGTGAAAAATCTGGGAGGAACAGTTGGTGAGAGCCTGCGAGAAAATGGACGTGAAGGGGGTTGAAGGTGGGCCAAATGAACTGGGGATGAGGGACCTGATTGAGGAGAATTGGATGCATGAAGGCCGTCTGGGCCTAAGCCTAGTTGGAGAGACTCTAGAAGCTGGCGGGCCATATGAGAATGATAGTGTATCAATCTAAATTGAAGATAAGGAAGCCTGGGTGAAAGATGAGGGATTTACCATCGGTAAAATAGGATTGTTAAATGCGGTTTGTGGGGTCTGGTAAGGGGCTAGAATCAGTGACAGCAAGGAGATAGTGTCAATGTGTTGGAGGTGTCTGAGGAACATTGGGTATGTGGGCTTTGGGAGTGGGGACGGGTGTTGTATGTAGAAGGTTCTGAGCAGGGGGCCACTGGATTTAAAAAACCATGGAAGGTAGCAGATTGAGGTTTGTTGGTTTCATTTTGGTGATGGGCCATTGATGGTAACAAATAGGATTTTTGTTTGGAAAGGACACTGAGATGAGAGGACTTACCTGGCATGAGACTCGCAGAGTTGGATGATGTGTCAGTGTGTGATGTGGCAACCACTAGTGGAAGAGTGGCCACGTCATGCTCCTCGGCATCGATGACCATGCAGGCAAACGAGTCTGTCGGGGTTGAGGATTCCAAGATGTTGAGAGGGCTTGGATAAACTAAATTAGGGAGAGGGTCTTCGACAGACTTTTCAGCATACTCTAAAGTAGAAGGTTTATCTGAAGGTTCAGTAGGGAGGAGGTCAAGGGGATTGGAGGTATTGGTGGGTTCAAGAGGTAGAGAATCGAAGAAATTGGAAAGCTGGATAAAGTTGAAGGTAGGTCTGGAAGTTTTGGACTGAGGGACAAGGGTTTTGGCAACCCAGATCTGGTGTGTGATCGTATTGGTGGATGTAGTTGTACTTGGCATGTGTGCGACAGTTGTTGTGTGTTGTCTTTGACGGGAGGATTCAGGTGGATGGTCTGGTTGTCGGCGACGTGAAGGCGGACGGACGATTTCCCATAATTGATTGTTCGGTGTTGAAGTGGTTGGAGAGGATGGAGGATGGGGTGGGTGAGGAGGAGGATTTTGAGGGGGGGAAGAACTGGGGTCATTGTCAGGAGATGGAAAATCTGGAAATGGGCAGTCAGGAATAAGGTGACCAACAGAGCCACATCTATAGCAGAAAAGTGTGTTGAGCTCATAGCGGATGGGTTGGAGATGATTGTGAATACGAACAAAAGGAGGGAGAGGTAAGGAAGTGTCAATTTCAACACAAAGACGAGCAAATTTACAACGAGATTGATGAAATGCATGTGAATCCATTTTAATTGGGCGTCCAATTGATTTAGCAATATAAAAGAGTGCATTAAAATCGTAGTATTCGATCGGAAGATTTGGTAGCTGGAGCCAAACAAAGAGTGAGGAAGGGATATTCTTGGTGGGAACAAAGTGGGGTTTCCATTGTTGGATGTGTAGGTAGTGGTTGAACAAAAACCAAGGTCCATCGGCTATAGCCATGAAATAATCTTCTAGGGAGCTTACTTTAATAACATAGCATCCCTTTCCTAAATCAGAGCAGGAGATAGGGATGTCGGTTTTCCAAAGCCGAGCAAGGTGCTGTGTTAGTATAGGAATGGGCCGGTGATAATTTA
The DNA here is from genome assembly GCA_034509735.1 of Sesamum alatum. Taxonomy (NCBI): domain Eukaryota; kingdom Viridiplantae; phylum Streptophyta; class Magnoliopsida; order Lamiales; family Pedaliaceae; genus Sesamum; species Sesamum alatum. Next base: position 44,977,133 of record JACGWO010000002.1, on the reverse strand, counting down.
GTGTATGAACTATAAGAGCACGAGACCAAGGTTGATGAAGACGTTTTAAATTTTCCGCGGGAAAGGTGAGATGAGGGTGGGGAACGTGAGTAGGGGTAGGAGAGGTGGTATCCATTGTTGGTTCTGTGAAATCCCAATCTTGGATCCAAGTAGGGAAATAAATGTGCTGAGTGTGTGTTGCAAGTTTTGCTTTGTACGATTATGGAAGTGCTTCAGGATGATGATAAGAAAAAGTTTAAGAGGATCAAAAATGTGAATTTTTTAAAGTTACAGTAGCAGAAATGTTAATCCCATAATAAAAAAATACCAAAAAGTGAAAAAAATTCAACTTATGGGATAAAAAATATTGTTTCACCGCATTGAAAAGAAGGAAAGTAATGTATTACAACAACTTTGACTTGCCAAATTCCTCACATTGAATGTTGATCAATATATACTAGTAAAATTTGTACACTCTATACATATATATACTTTTAGATTTATAAAAACAAAATATTCAATTAGTTATTTTTTTAGAGTAATAAGTTTCATATTTTCTGGGGTTTATTTTACTTCTTTTACTGAAAATAGAAGCAAAAATAAATTACAAAGAGAAAGAACAGAATTATATAAATAATAAAAAGAATAAAAATAGTCGATGGACATATGTTTATTTATATGGGTGATGGTCAATTAATAAATTATGTTATTATGGGACATATGATAAGAATTAATTCATGCATCTCAGATACTGTGCCATATCAGAGCCGACTGCTGTTCACGTCTCCCATCAGTCACCACAATATTTATTTATCCATAATTTTGTCTTTTTATTATTTTTCTTTGGAAACAGAAACTTTATCATTTTACTACTGTGACATTGAAAATTATTATATTTTCTGCGAATTTTGAGAGATCCCTGTCCCGGATGCAATGTCGGAGTTGCTGCAGAAAGCTGACCCTGTTATATTTTAATAACTATGAAAAGAAAATGTATTATTTCTATATAAAAAAATGTATTATTTCTATAGAAAACATCTCATAGACAAGTTCTAGTAGGACTCACTTTTCTCCTTCAATATTTGTCTTCTTTATAAACAAAGTTCTAGTATAACTCATATTTTTTTTCATTTAAAGATGAAAATAAGTTATGTTTATGTTCAATGAATTTTGTCTTGCAGGCTTGGGCTAAGGTGTTGGGCTTTATCTTAATTCTCAATACTAAATCTAATTTTAATTAATTTTTAATTAATTGAGTTCAATTATTTAACTCGTGATATTTAACTCTTTAATTAAATATAAGCCCAAATCAATTAATTCAATTTGTTGATTTTCAGACCCAAATAAATTAATTTTAATTAATTTATCACAAGTCTTACTTAATCAAATTAATGCTTGTGAACTTAGACTCTAAATTAAATAATCATATTATTTAATGTGCTCGTGAATTAATTTCATAAATTATTTCAATCAATTAATTTAACTCCTTAAATTAATTGATTTATTCTCCATAATTAATTCTACAAATTAATAATTTCATCATGGATTTATGTGTGATCCTTTTAGGTTCATTACTCAGCTAGACTTGAGTTTGTATCACATACAATTTAATTAGAAACTTACTTGTATTAGATTAATTAGATCTTATCATAATTAATCACCCTCGATCAACTTTTTAATTGGAGGGTACCTGTCACCATGGGTGGTCATCAAGCAATGGTTCATGGAACTAAAGAATAGGTAAATTATGCGTGAACCTGTGAGCTGCGCGTATCATGCAGATACAATCATCAAAGTTTAGGGCATGAAATTAGTTATCGATTTCAATTACCAACTTTGATGTCTATGTATCAACTCCACAAATTATGCTTCCAATTTATCAATATAAGAAAAATCCTTTATCCTATTCGATCAACAGCCATGGCCATGGGTTTCAAGGAACGCATACTATAGAGAACATAAGAAATTCGTTATCATCTCATGACAAGTAGCAGATCCTATTTTGGAACTCACCAACCTCCATGCATGCTTCAACTATGTCTGAAACATGACCGTATGGTAATCCAAGATGAAACTTGAGATCACGTTCGACATGATCAAGTCATAGCCATCTTATGCACGAGGTTACTGTGGAACGTCAAATCCAAGGACTAGTTAGTGCACTATCATAGCATAGGAATTCTAGTCATATCGATGATGTCATATAGAGCTTCCATATAACAAATTCTGTGAGTCAATTCAGTGAACTTGATAACTCCTTACCAAGCACCCACTAAAATGCGCAGACATCATACGTCTCTGTCTATGAAACTCGACATTCATCATATGAACACATCACTTAGTGCAAGTCTTTAAGGAATGGTCGATGATGCCCTGTCTTCACCGATTCATCGACTTTGAATATTTTAGATTAAACCATAGAGGCTGGTTTCATGGTCGCCATCATATGCGCGAGCCAACCTCATAGCATACTTAATTTAAGGGCTTCAATCAAATACACATATAAATATATGTCTAAAACATATGATGGAGATGACCAAAGAACATTTCTTAAATTAACATATTATTAAAAAAGATCGTTTAGAATAGTTTAAAAAGAGTCAATCATGACGGTCACCTATTCTAACAATTGAGGCGCATGTCCTGACGGCGATCAAAGCTAAAATTACCCAAATTTTTTCCATAAAAAGAAGAACAAAAATCAAAATAAACAGATCTAAGTTATTGGACAAATATAAAACTTTCGGTAGCAACTATACAGAATTTTGGTATTAGTGACTAGACGTATAAATCGTCTAAATTGCATTTTGTGGCATATAATGTACATTAATTTTCGAGAGGGGTCCTGCCAAGAAAGAAATCATGGATGTTTCTTTTCTGATTAATCATTTAAAGCGAATAAAGATTTTCTCATTCAATGATTGATTTTACTGTTTGGATCTTTCTTTCAGAAATAAATAAATGAGAGCAGCACCGCTGGATCTTATCCCGTTGTTAATTGTTATTATTATTTAAGTTTATCTTCAATGAAAATCATCCACCCCCAGTCTTCTTTGAAATAAATATAAACGTGCCTAACATCACTTCATTTAAAATTTATATTGTTAGAAAAAAAATAATTTAATATCAATATTTTAGTATGTCCCTTTATATGCAAATTCTACACATAAACGATAATAATTCTATTCTGATCCAGGATTTTTATTTGATTTGGTTCCGATACCATATCAAACGATTTCTCAATTAAAAACTTTAATTGTTATGCAAAACTTAATATTATTATCTTCACAGTCAACAATGTTGTATTGAAACAACCAAACACCAGGTCCTCGAAGAAAGCGGCCTCTCCAATTTGAAATAGTGTAAATTATATCTATTTTTTTTAAAGTTTGATATAATTATAAATATTTCATCGTTATTTGAAAAATTATAAATACTCCCCTGAAGTTTGTAACCATCTAATAAATAATCCATTTCCATCTATTTTTATGGGTAAACTGACCAAAATGCGCTTATGCACTGAACTATTTTTTATTTAATTTTTAAAATTTTTTGGGCTACAATACATAGGGGAAGGTTTTTTAAGTTTTTTACACAGAAGAGGAATAATGGAATTTGCCTTGGGTGGTTTTTCTACAATTCTAATAAAAAATTTAAGGGCAAAATGATATATTTTAGGCATTTGATTAAAAATTACAAACCTCAGGGGGTATTTGTAATTTTTCAAACAACGAGGGAATATTTGTATTTATATCAAAACTCAGGGGAGGTAGACGTAATTTATCCTTTGAAATAAAACATGAATCGTACGTGCGTATAATTATGTACAAGGGAAGAATATTTTACACAAAAAAGGATCTTGCTCATTTTTGTGGATTAAATTCTGTTTTTAATAAGAAATATATATATATATATATATATATGTTAAACGTACAAGCTTAACCCAAATATTATTAAGTATTCAATAGGAAGAGTGCTAAACCAAAATTTAGTTGAATATTCTATTGTGATTGGTTGGGGTATGATTGATTTCAGTTGGGTGTGAAGTTTTAGTTTGAATTAAGTTGAAATGAAACCAAGAATAATCCTATAATATTTGGATTATATATTTATCATGATACTATATTATGGTTAATTTAAAAAAAAAAATGTGTATATTTTCATCTCTCCCTTAAAATAAGGATTGCAAGTAGAAAACCATCCCACAAAGGGACAACGCGTCTGTAGGGTATATTACACGCAAAAAATTGATTGAGGCCAATAGAAAATGACCCTGATGATATTAAAAAAAAATAAAAACAAAAAAAAAAATGATGTGTTTAATTTCTTATAATTATATTTGATTAATTAACTGAACTTAGTCTTATTATCTGGCAACTGAAAGTATGTTTAGCATTAACGCCATTATTACAGAAGAAACACTAGTTGTTTATGGAAAAACAACAGGAAAAACTAACGAGTGTGATGTGAAGATTCATCCTTTCTCAGTTGGAAGGATTGTAATTGTAGACTGTAGGAACCAAGAAAAGATCATTCTTTCTTGAGAAAACAAGTCCTTCTACCTCCGTCATGTCTATGTCATCTGGACTCATTCCTTCTGCCATTTTCCAGTCGAAGTGGTAGAGAAGTTGTGCCAATGGAAGCTCAACATTTGCAACTCCAAAGTTCATACCTGGGCAAATCCTTTTTCCTGCCCCGAATGGAATGTATTCCAAGTTATTCCCCAAGAAATCAATGGAACTGTTCTCAAACCTTTCGGGTTGGAAGGTTTCAGGTTGCTGCCAATATTCGGGATCCCTTCCCATGCCCCAAATGTTAATCAGGACTTTGGATTTGAGAGGATTTGTGTAACCATTAACTGTGCATTCGTCTCTGCATGCTCTTGGGAGTAATGCGATTGGAGGGTGCAGCCTGAATGTTTCTTTGATCACCAATTTCAGGTATTTGAGAGCCTGCACGTCGCTCTCCTCCACCGTCGTCTTTCCCTTAAAGGCCTCTCTTACTTCTGCTTGTACCTTTGCCATCACTCGTGGATTTCTCATTAGTTCTGCCATGGTCCAATCGATTGTAGTAGACGATGTTTCAGTTCCAGCGGAGAACATGTCCTGTATATATCATCATTCTTTAGAATACACATTGCATTGAGAGAGACAGAGAGAGAGTGAATATTTGATGGTAAAATCTACTTACAAAAAGGACGGCTTTGATGTTGTCATTAGTAATAGGAAATTGGAGTTCTCCATTTTTCTGTATCCTGAGAAGAACATCCACTATATCTTCACCGCCAAACTCTCCACTCTGCTTCAGTTTATGCTCCTCTACGATGACATCAAGAATGCATCAAGCTTCCGCCGCATCCTCAACAACTTGTATTTGTTCCAACTGAGAACATGCAGCAACTTGGAAGAGGGAAACAGATCAGCCAACTCAAACCCGCCGGCCATCGTGACTGCCTTCCTCAACAAGGCTATCAAGGTGTCGCGATCCCTCGCCACTTTACCGAACGCCGTCCTGCAAATGATGGAACTTGTGAATGCAAATACCTTTTCGGTCAGATTGATGGCTTCTCCTGACGATGACCGGAGAGATTTGACGAGACGGGACACCTCATCTTGCCTAATGGACCCGAAAGATTTGACATTTTTAGCGCTGAGAAGCTCCAAAATGCAAATCTTGCGCATTTGCCTCCAGTACTCGTTGTAGGGGCTGAAGGCGATGTCAATGTAATCGTACCACATGATCTTGCTGCCGATGCTTTCAGGTCTATTTGCGCACGCAGGATCCTGAACTTTGAGTACCTCTTTAGTGGCCTCCCGTGATGAAATTACGACTGCTGAAACTTCTCCAAGCTTCAGAAACACGACGGGGCCGTACTCTCGGGCTACTCTCCGGAGTGCATGGTGTGACAGCCCGCCCACCAAGTGGTGGAGGTGCCCAATCACCGGCAGCTTTGGCGGGCTTGGAGGTAATTTCTCGTATTTTCTCGGAGATTCGGGTTTCTTCCATGCCCTGATAAGTAAGAAGATGAAAGATGAAAAAAGCAGGAGAGTCGTCGTGATGCTAAACGGCGGCTGGACCTCCATTATTAATTGCTATTATATGGATGTTGCGGGAACGAGTACTAAATTGGAGCAGATATATACAAACCCCAAATTCTGTTTTTATCAGGACCTTAGTTCTTTGGGAAATTTTAGCACAAAATAAATTTGGCGGACCTAAATCAATTATATAGCAAGAGTAATATATTTGTTGTGTAATTAGTGTATAATTATGGGAAAAATGATCAATCACATGTCAAGTGTATCACATTTGTTGTGTAATTAATTTGGTGGGTTAAACTTGATCTAGATAATAATGTTCTTAATTCTTTTGAGTTTTGTAAATTCGGCTCTTTGAAATATTTTTTTTCATAAATGAGTGATAATGATATTCGAATAGAGAATCTCTGTTTGGTCTGACTCTGATACAATTTTAAACGATCACATATTTAAAAGTTTAAATTGTTCAAGAGAATAAATATTCAATATTAATATTTTAATAACCAACATGGTTTATTGAAACGAACAACCACCAAGTTGCCAAGAAATCAGCTTATACCATTTTAAATTAATGGGTAAGTACAATTACCTCTATTGAGATTTGACATAATTATAATACTCACTTGTTGTTTTCAAAATACAAATATCTCCCTCAAATAAAAATAAAATGTCTAAATATACAAATAAAATATAAAGTTGAGTAAAATAAATAATCATAGAGAATATTAGTCCATAAAACTCTTTTAGAATATTTTTAAAAATATATAAAATTATTATTAGACGGACGTCAAAATATATAAAATTATTATATATAAAATATATAATTCAAAAAAAGTATTTTGATCAGTTCACATAAAATTGGATAAATACTTAATGGAAGCTAACGAAATGTTTATTATTAGACGGATGTCAAAATGGGATGAATATTTATAATTTTTCAAATAACAAAAAAATATTCTTAATTATATCAAATTTAAACAAGATGGTTGTAATTTACCTAATTAATACATGAATCATACGTGGGTCATAATTACGTACAAGGGAAGAATATTTTACACAAAAAATAACTTGCCCAATTTTGTGGATAGAATACTGTTTTTAATAATAAATATTTTAGACGTACAAGCTTAACCAAAATAGTATAAGTATTCAATAGGAAGAGTGTTAAACTAAAATTTGGTTTGAATATTCTATTGTAATTGGTTGGGGTATAAATATTGATTTCAGTGATACGAAGCTTTAGTTCGAATTATGTTAGAATTGAAATAAACATAACCCTATGGGGAAAATTGCAATTTCAATTAGGGATTCGTATTTTTGATTCTGCACAAATTGATTTTCGCGATTTATCCTATAATTTTAAAAAATGACAATTTTAGTCTTTTGATTGAAAAATTGCATTTGACTTGCACATGATCAAATTATTGCAATTTTGATTCTATAAATTAATTCATACAGGATAAAAAATATCAACCCAAGTTATAAGATTAAAATTGCAATTTATTTGATTATATACAAATCACGTGTTGTGACCAAATTGGTCTAAAAATTGCATGAAATTTCAAGATTCGAGTTATTAAATTGGATTGTATTAGGTTTGTATTTTTGTGGAATTCTTTTGTGATTTTTAGAGTCCGAAACTTTAAGATTCCAGTGACGTGATATTTGGAAATCTAATTCAGCTACACAAGTTGAGAGATTTTCTTTTGACTTTTGGTAGGGGCGTTTCAATTCATCAATAAGTCAAGAGTTTTAGTCTTGGTATGGTTTTTCTTTTCTTTTCGTTTTTTCCAATGTATACTATATTATTGTAATTTCAATATTTGTTCTGCTCACCATGTGAGTTTCAATTTTGTGGGAATCTATACTAATTAAAGGTATTGATTCGTGTTTATCTACTACTTTTTGGTAGTGTATTATTAATTTTATTAATTAGCTTTTATACTTATAATCTTAATTGAATGGATCACTCGAAAGATTACCTTTTTGAGTTAAATAGTTATATTTTCTAAATATAATATTGAACTTTTAACTTTTGTCCAATTGAACTTATAAATTAGATGTCTCTCTATATCAAGACTTACATATTTGTACACTATTTTTATTTCTTTGGCGGCAATTTACACGACGAAAAATGTAAAATATTCTCCTATGATATACAATATGTGCAGATAACCCCCCTTTAAAAAAACAAGTAGCAAATTATCCCCCTATATTTTTTAAAATGAAGCAACATATCCCCGTATATATGACTGTGTAATTTAGGGGCCATATGTGCAATATTTTATAATTTTTTAGAATAAAATATTATTATATATAAAACTATATAATTTTATATTATATTAATAATATTTTTTTATTTATAACAATACATATATTTTATGTCAAACATATTAGATCATATATATAATTAGAAAAAAAAATTAGACCCACCTAAACTCCAACTCTCGCCGGCTACCCCGCCAACCCACCATCCCTTTCCCCGGCCTAGCTCTGCCCCTCTCCCCAACAACCCATCGCCCTCGCCCCTTACCTTCCCCCAGCCCTGCGTCACCTCTCTTCCCCATTCCGCAACCCTGCGCTGCCCCATTTCCCATTTCCCTGCTCCCGTCGTCGCCGCCTACCAATCCCCTACCGTCGCCCCTACCCAACCCGCATTGTCGCCATCTCCCCAACCCCTAGTCGTCGCCGCCCCCTCGTTAACGTCTCTCTCTCTCTCTCTCTCTCTCTCTCTCTCCAGAAAGGTAACCCTGTTCCAAAAGCAGGCTCTATCCACAAGTAAGCCCTGTTCACATACAGACGTATCTAGCATTCCTCTTCAAAATGCAAGGCATGTACCCCTTCCAAAAGGTACTTCTAAAATTATATTTTCCTAAAAACTACCATGCATTCGCAGGTTCAAAAGGGTACGAACCCTCAACTGAAATACAAGAAACATGCAGGGGGTCTTAGACCCAACAGACGAACGGGGGCGGCAAGCCCCTAATAGCAGGAGAATTCAAAGTATGCAAGCAAATGAAAAACTAGCATTAAAAACCCCTGGCTAAACCGGCCCCAAGGGGGAGGAAGCATCATCCAAAACAAGGAAAAAAAAATAGCAAGTAAATTGTTTCATCCCCAGCGCAGGGGGTAAACAACCAAGGAAATTGTTTTCAAGGGGGAGGGGGTACAAATCATTCATCTTTCCCTACCGACGGGGTCTTCTCAGCTTTTTCCATAGGCTCAGGCTCTGACGGAGGGAGGATCAACTTCATTCTGACCTGGAGGGGGGGCAGTATTGCCTCAGAAGGCTCTTCCTCGAGGGCCTCCACCTCCATGCCTTCCTGCCGGTGAGCCCTGACCTCCTCCATCACGGTGTCCAGCAGGTGGTCAAAATCACCTTTTGCAAGGAATTTCCCAGCCGTATCATTTAATAATTCTAAGGACTCCGCATAAAAGAGAAGTCAGCATAGTAATCTTAGTACCTAGCTCGGTTGATGGAGGAGGTGCGAAAAGGTACGGGGTATTCTGCAGGGCAGCATCAAAATCCAGGAAGGTAGGCTCCGTCCCTTCTGGGGATAGCCATTGGCTGCAAACTGCTCGGGGCATGCCTGGAACCCGTAACGCAAGAACGACCTAGCAATATCGGCCACCTCATCCTGAAAGTCATCAGATTTCCCAATAGGTGGCCAGGAAGTTTTGTCCCTCCTTGGAGTTAGGGAATTCTCGGCGGGCCCGATATGCTGCGTTCGCCAAGGCGTCCGCCTGATCCTTTAACAAGGATAGGAAGTCCTGGTGAAGTTTCTTCCTTTCCTTTCAGACTCATGGAACTTCTCCCAGGCCTCATTCCCAACCCCTTCAGCTTGGTCATCTCCGCAGCCATCATCTCCAGGCGCTCCTCCAGCTTCTTCGTCTGCCCGTCAACGGGGGGAGGAGGGGGCATCTCCCCAGGGCGACTCAGCAGTCCCCCTACCAAAGTGGCTACCTGCACCAAACAATTCAATATCAGCTTCAAAACAGGCTTACGAAGAAAATCCAAGTAAACTTCTGAAGGATACAACCTTCGAGGCGTGGCATAATAAGGCCTTGGTCATATCCTCATAGGAATAGGAGTCCATGGACCGTCTGTCTGCTGGGAGCACCATCCCTCCTAGGAGCTTTGGGAAGAGTCTCAATTCCCCTTCTCGCTTCTGCAAGACGGACTGAGAGGTGGATAAGGGGTCCCTATGGTAGAACGAGTGACTGCCCTCTGGAAGCCTCCAAAAGTAGGCTGGCTAGAGGAGGCCCCTTAAGCCCTCTTGGAAGAACCCCCTTTAGCCCTCTTGGAGGAGGGGCAGTCCGTTTCCCTCTGGCGTCGCTAGGGGTCCCCTCAGGGGTCCCGGTGATAGAAGGGGTCCCTGTTGGGCTGCCCTGGGCTTTGTCTCGCAAACACTTCCCGAACATGATGACCTATGTCATAGAAGAAAATCAACAGTCAAATACATCTCATGGCAATACAAACAACACAACAAAATATTACAAGGAGTACCCAGGGGTTCCTCCAGAGGGACCTCCTTGGGACTCAACCCAAACCAAGAAAGGAGCTTTTCATCAATCATATCCCAGATGGCATAGGGGTGTCGATTCAATTCCACCAGGGCAGACGAGAAGGTGGTTGGATGTTCCTTTATCGAAAAAGAGGGGACAACATGGGGATCCATGATCCACTGGATGGGGAAAGAAAAAGGCCTAGGAGGGGGGACAAAAACAAATGTCTCCTTCCAACGCTTAAGAGCACTAGGGGCTGGTAGAAAACTAACACCCTGGCAGGGGAAGATATGAAAAGCTCGAAAGCATAAAAATAAGTGGTCGGTTGTGACTAGCACATCATTATGGCTCAAAATCATGGCGAAACTGGCTAGACAACTAAATGGGTTGGGACTCAACTGGTTCAAAGGGACCTGATACAAACTAGACACGTCCTGGTAGAAGACAGGCACGAAAAACCTAAGTCCTATCTGCAACTGGGCCAAGAAAAAACTTAAACAGCCTCTAGGAGGGCGTTCAGGCACATCGGTGGAAGAGGGGGGTATAAATAGTAAAATCTAGAGGGATGCCAAATTCCTCCCTCACGGCAGCAACATTGGGAGATGAAGCGGATCTACCTGTCCCAGCCAGGCTCATCTCTCTTCCCTCATCCTCAGGATCAGACATTGTTCCCACCTCCTGGGGAGGAGCCTTCCGCCTCGTCTCCCACCAAGCTCTCCCCATTAGAACCCTCAACTTCCTCCTCTTGTTCCTCCTCATCTCCCTCCTCCGATTCATCTATCAAGCGCCTAGAAGGTCGCGGGAGTTGCCTAATCTCCACATCCGGCCACCACGGGCAGCCGCCGGACCATAGCCCGCACCCCGAGAAGTGGCCTTGGAAGGATCATCGCCTGCATACCTCGCCCCTACGTACCATACAAATTCATCAGAAGGGGTAGAAGAAGAAGACATGCTCATGTCACAAGGAAAGGAAAATGGCAAAAATACAAAAATGGAGAAGGTGAACTTTCAGGTTATGAAGGGGAAAGGGGAATCAAAATTTAAATTTTATTAAAATATTATTGAAAGTTTTTTATTTGAATACATTTTCTTTTAGTTTATTCAATTAACATTGATGCCCCCTCAAAATCCACCGGGCCAGCCCAAGAGCTAGGAACAGGCCCCAAAGCTGAGCAGCCCAGCAGGCCGACACCCCCAAGCCCAGAAGTAAGATTTCTTCCATATATAAAGCCCAATTGTAAACACTAATCTGGCAGGCCCACAGAAAAGGCCCGTACACCAAGCCTAGTCATCGAACAACTCGGATTCCACGTCGCACAGCTAGCCAACACCTAAATTCACGTCATGTTAAAATATCTCATCCAGATTCCTTATAGATTTGCTAGAATCCGGATGTTTCTCAGCTGGTAACTACATTCCCGGAAAATTTGACAGATGTGGCAAGGTCCACTCAAACGGATATATTTTCACCAATTCAACACCGATTCACACCTGGTTTGTTTAGTTAGGAAGCTGACTCTTCAGGCTTTCCAAAAGTATATGGCACTTAACAAATCTCCTCCAAAATTGAGTTCCACACTGGCTATAAAAGGGACACACTGTGCAGTCATTTGACAAGTTGAACATCTCACAAGTTCACTACTTTGAAAACTTTCAAGTAACTTTTATCCTATCTTCTACACACAAAATTCTTTTCATTTTTTCAGCGTATTATCACATCCCTTTCACCATTATTCTCGTCTTTCTCAAGTGTTCTTTATTTATTTTATATCGAACATTACTGACTTAATTATCGGAGTGCTAACCCCTCTCTGCAGGTTAGTCTCCCCTACAATCTTGGAACTATCAAGAAGATCCCTCGACATTTTGTGGTGCTGCTGAACCCCGATACGCATCAAATATATTATGTATTGATATGATATATATATATGTATATATATGCATGTAGTATAGTTTGAGTTAGATTTTTCAATTCGATCCAATTAATAGGACCAGTCCCCAATAACTTGTCTAATTTGATCTTCAATCCAGTTTTCAAAACATTGGAAATGGTGACAGCATCTCCATAGTTCAACCAGTCAAGGTAAGTTGACAACAATTATTTAATATGAATTTATTGTGTTAAAGTCGAAACGCCATAATTACATAAGAAACATTCCCTATGTTTGGTTTCATTTTCATTTCATCTCCGAGATGATTAGAAAATAAAATCAAACATAATATTACTTAAAATACTTTTACTGGGTGTTTTGTACATTCTCCCATATATACATACATCCATTTTTAAATAAACAAATATTATTATATATATATATACATTTATAAAAATATATAAAAGAGATATAATTTGACAATGAATAATATTTTTTGTCTCTCAATATACAACACAATACATACAAAAAAACATAAATATTACTATATATATATAAATATATAAAAGAGACATGATTTGACAATAAACAGTGTTTTTTGTCTCCCAATATACAACACAATACATATAATATATTTTTTACACTATTTAAAATTAACTCCAAAAACAAATCCAAACATACATTCTATTTTTAACACGCATTTATTTATCTTCATTTTCTCTCTTTACCTCCACACAATAAAACAAAACATGTTAGAAATGAAACCAAACATAGGGACTTCACGAAGAAAAAAGAAGAAAAGAACAAGAAAAACGCCCGGATGATCACTATATGAAGAAAAAAAAAGATTCAATTACAATACTAATAAATTGTTTTATTTAATGAGGCGACGTCTCCGACTCCGAACATTAGAGTCATCAGTTGTGATTATAGATTGTGGGAACCAAGAAAAGACCATTCCTTCTTGAGACAGCAATCCCTTCCGCCTCCGTCATGTCTATATCATCTGGACTCATTCCTTTCGGCATCTTCCAGTCGAAATTGTAGAGAAGTTGTGCCAATGGAAGCTCCACGTTTGCCAACCCGAAATTCATACCTGGACAAATCCTTCTTCCCGCCCCGAATGGAATGTATTCGAAGTTATTCCCCAAGAAATCAGTAGAACTGTTCTCAAATCTTTCGGGCTGGAAGATTTCGGGTTGGTGCCAATACTCAGGATCCCTTCCCATGGCCCAAATGTTAACCATGACTTTGGATTTGAGAGGAATTGTGTAACCATTAACTTTGCATTCATCTCTGCAGGCTCTTGGGAGTAATGGGATCGGAGGGTGCAGCCTGAATGTTTCTTTGATCACCAGCTTCAGGTATTTGAGAGCCTGCACGTCGCTCTCCTCCACCGTCGCCTTTCCCTTAAAGGCCTCTCTTACTTCTGTTTGTACCTTTGCCATCACCCGCGGGTTTCTCATTAGTTCTGCCATGGCCCAATCGATGGTAGTAGATGATGTTTCAGTTCCAGCAGAGAACATGTCCTGTATGTATGAATCATTGTTAATTAGTTGGTATAATACATCACAAAGAAGGAGATATTTATATATATATATATATATGGGTATATACTTACAAAAATGACGGCTTTGATGTTGTCATTAGTGATGGGAAATTGGAGTTCTCCATTTTTCTGCATCCTGAGAAGAACATCGACTATGTCTTCACCACCAAACTCTCCACTCTGCTTCAGTTTATGCTCCTCCAAGATGACATCAAGAACTGCATCAAGCTTCCGCCGCATCCGCAACAGCTTGTATTTGTTCCAACTTAGAACATTCAGCAACTTGGAAGAGGGAAACAAATCAGCCAACTCAAATCCCCCGGCCATGGTGACCGCCTTCTTCAACATGGCTATCAACACGTCGCGATCCCTCATCACTTTACCAAACGCCGCCCTGCAAGTGATGGAACTCGTGAACGCAAACACCTTTTCTGTCAGATTGATGGCTTCTCCAGACGAGGACTGAAGAGATTTGACGAGACGGGACACCTCATCTTGCCTAATGGACCCGAAAGATTTGACATTCTTAGCGCTGAGAAGCTCCAAAATGCAAATCTTACGCATCTGTCTCCAGTACTCGTTGTAGGGACTGAAAGCGATGTCAGTGTAATCGTACCACATGATCTTACTGCCGATGCTTTCAGGTCTATCTGCGCACGCAGGGTCCTGAATTTTAACCACCTCCTTAGTGGCCTCCCGTGATGAAACTACGACTGCTGAAACTTGTCCAAGCTTCAGATACAAGACAGGGCCGTACTTTTGGGCTACTCTCCTGAGTGCATGGTGTGGCAGCCCGCCCACCAAGTGGTGAAGGTGCCCAATCACCGGCAGCTTCGGCGGGCTTGGAGGCAACTTGTCGTATTTTGTCGGGGAATTGGGTTTCTTCCATGCCCTGATTAGTAAAAAGATGAAAGATGAAAAAAGCAGGAGAGTAGTGAAGCTGAAGGGCAGCTGGATCTCCATTACTTGGAGCAGATGCTTCCAGTGATCAGATGTTAGTTCTTGTGTGTGTTAATGTTTGATTCAAAGCTTGCACAATCTTTATAGTGGAGGATTTTAGCAAAAGCATAAGAAATGTATTCTCTCTGATTTGATCAGTCCCTTTTTTTAATCTTTTTAACTTGACTTGAGATTTCCAATTTCGTTTCCTTTCTCTCTCAGTTGGCTGATCTTCGGAGACTTCAACGTTCCTACAACTGTTGGTTTAAAACTATCGCTTAACAAAATTTACTTCAATTAGTTTGACGGAGTGATGGCCATCTTATTTGAATTTTAGTCATGCAAGAATTATATTTTATGTTCATGAAATTTTCTCCATTTTAATGTGAATATGAGAATGTATTTGAATTATTTGATTAGATTGTGTTTTATATATGTTGTTAGTGATTTCACTTTGATTGAAATAATAATTTTACTTTTTATTGTTAGTAGCTCCAAATCAAAATATACTTTTTATTTATCCTGATAATAAAATATTTCTAGTAAGAATACATGTAAATAAATATATTTTCACTTTTATCAAGTTGAAAATTGAGAATAAAAATAAAACGCTTTAATTACTGTCCACTTCCGTTTCTAATAAATTACTATTTATTTTATTCGGTGTTTGACTACAATAATTAGTCAGGTCTTCTAACTTGTAAATTAGGTCAGTCGTGTGATCAGTGCTGGCTTCATGAATTCTTTCTTTCAGAAGCATTTCACGTTAACTATGATTTTGCATGTTGATGATATTCAACAAGAGAACAAAGATTAATTAAAGTTGGACTCTTTCCACACAACAGAAAAGTCCGATGTTATAAGTTTCCGGGTAATTAAATTTTCCCATTGTCTGAAAATTAAACGCTTTCATGTCTTCAAAAGTATTGTTTTAAATCTCCAGTCAATTCAATTCAATTGAATTCAAACATTCCTAGAATGGGAATGTCCCTACCTCTACCGGTCAACATAGTATATCATCAAACATCAAGCTTCAAGGACATAAATTTTTGCAAGCGATCATCTAGAAGTGAATACTAAGAAATGTGTAATAACAACATGAAATTTTTGTAATTACGGAAATGACATGGAACCATCGTTGGTTCATTTAACTGACTTTGATCCCAAGATTACGGTAAACAATGGGCATCAAAATTTTATAATTCCTGTCAAAGGCACGAGGCTGGAAATTCTACATTGCTCACCGCTATAAAAAGGTCGTGGAATCGTAAATTGCAGCAAACATTCGACATCACAACACTCAGAACGTTTAGAGTTTAATCCATTTCTTCTATAGTACACTATTTTATTACAATGGCCTCGGCTGAAGTTGAAAATGTCGTAAACTATCAACAAGAGATCGTTCGCCCGTTGGCCAACTTCTCACCTAGTCTATGGAGTGATCTCTTCACTTCTGTTTCCATTGACAATCAGGTATGATCATACTCAACTATCATGTATTGATTTTAGTCTATAATAGATGATCTGCAGACTTTAATGACTAGTCGTGTTCTTATAATGCCCCGTCAGGTTGTAGAATTTTATGCCCAAGAAATTGAATCATTGAAGGAGGAGGTCAGGAGGATGATTGTAGCAAACAACAAAAATATGGCTGAAAAGCTGGAGTTGATAGACAGTATTGAGCGTCTTGGGGTTTCATATCACTTTGAACGAGAGATTGAAGAGCAGATTATGAACTTTTACAGCGCCCGTTCCAGCTTTGAGAGCAATGATTTACACATTGTTGCTCTTTACTTTAGGTTACTGAGGCAACATGGTCATCACATCTCTTCGGGTAATTGATTCAATCTGTATAATATGTTGGCCAAAATTTTCTATTCTATAACGGATTTGTACTTGTAGAACGATATTGATTTCATGTGAATACAGGGATTTTCGACAAGTTTATGGAAAATGATGGTAAATTCAAGAATTCACTGAGGGTTGATCCTAAGGGTCTGTTATGTCTATATGAAGCAGCCCATTTACGAACACATGGGGAAGACATTTTGGACGAGGCTCTTGCTTTCACAACTACTCATCTTGAGTCCATTGCTCCGTATTTAAGCTCTCCCATCAAGGAACAGGTGGCACATGCGTTGGAGCAATGCCTGCAACGAGGCATCCCAAGGGTGGAGGCACGTCGTTACATATCCATCTACGAAGAATATGAATCAAAGAATGATTCCTTGTTAAGGCTTGCTAAATTGGACTTCAATTTGCTGCAAATGCTGCATAGGAGAGAACTTTGTGAATTGTCAAGGTACTTAATTAGTTTAAGAAACTTATGGTACATGGTTTATGTGCTTGTTTGTTTCTAACTCGATTATGTGTCTAAATCTTGCTGGTTGGTGGCTGCAGGTGGTGGAAGGAATTAGACCTTGTTTCAAAACTTTCATATGCAAGAGATAGAGTGGTGGAATGCTATTTCTGGACATTGGGAGTGTATTTTGAACCTCAATATTCTCGTGCTCGTATCATGCTGGCTAAAACTATTGCCATGATCTCAGTAATAGACGATACTTATGATTCTTATGGCACTCTTGACGAGCTTGAAATTTTTACCGATGCAATAGAAAGGTACATGTTACATAGATATATATAACCCTATAGCTTGCCGGTCTAATCATTTCTTGGATTAATCAACCAGAATCAATCATAAGTATAGTTTCTTCTGTTTCTGATTCTATCAGATGGGATATTAAGGAAACAGATAGACTCCCGGACTACATGAAGATATGCTATACAGTTCTTCTAGATCTTTACGATCAGTACGAGCAAGAATTAAGACAACAAGGAAGATCATTTGCTGTTCATTATGCAAAAGCAACAGTACGATGATGATCCCTTTTAGTTATCATCCTCTTTCAATTACTTTGATTTTAGTTTCCTGCCTTAAACTAATTGTACATTATGAAACAGATGAAAGAGATAGTGACGAGTTACAACATTGAGGCCAAGTGGTTCATTGAAGGATACATGCCTCCCTTTGCTGATTATATGACCAATGGCTTCATTACCAGCACATATTACCTGCTGGCAGCCACATCTTTCATCGGCATGACCTCCGTTACAACCCAAGCTTTCGATTGGCTTCTGGGAAAACCCAAAATTCAAGTAGCTAATGTCACTATTTGCCGGATTGTTGATGATGTAGCCACGTACGAGGTATATAATTAAAAGCATTTCATTACCAAATATATTAGTACATGCACGGATCAATTCGTTCTGACATGTCATAATTTCTATCGTAGATTGAGAAGAAAAGAGGACAGAGTGCAACGGGGATCGAGTGCTACATGAAAGACTACGGAGTATCAGAGGAAGAGGCAATGGAGGAATTTAAGAACATTGCTGAGAATGCATGGAAGGATATTAACGAGGAATGTGTGAAGGAAAAATCAGTTTGTATGGAGGTTTTGAAAAGAGTTGTCAATCTTTCTCGATTGATCGATGTTGTTTACAAGCACAATCAAGATGGTTATACTCACCCGGAGAAAGTGTTGAAGCCCCTTATTACTGGATTGCTCGTAGATTCCTTCACTGTCTGAAGCTGGCTAGCTAGTTTCTTGACATATAGTTACATTGTTAATTATTTTGTCCAATTCATTCAATTTTTTTCTGTTTTTTCATTCATTTATGTGTTAGGTGGATGACTAATATGTATTAATGCATCACGGAATCGAAGGTGCATATAGATCTATCACATCTTTGGTTGCTAATTTAGAAAATAAATACATTATTTATTTTTAAATTTTGGCATGACTCTTCTCCACGTTCTTTACATTAGTCTCGTTAGTGAAATTTGTTGATAGTCTCGTTGGTGAAATTTGTTGATAGTCTCGTTGGTGAAATTTGTTGATATCAGCATGAAAAACGGAAAAATCCATTTTTAGATAGTGAAAACTCTTGGAATTAAAATTGTTGGGTTGATTTTGGACCTGCAAGTTTATTTTAAAAATAGAAATTAGAAGAATAAATTGATATATATATATATATATAACACAATATCCTAAAATTTTATTGATAATTATTAAATAGCTTGTATTATATTTGTTTTGAGGATTTTGCCCTTAAAAATGTTCTAAAAGATTAAAGTAGAATAAAATTTGATATGAAAATAAGGTGATAAATTATAAATCAATTATTACTAAAGGCAAAAAATGCAATTTACCCCATGGAGCTCTAGCATTAATGAAGGATCAAGAAAAAGACCAGTTAGACCTCTCAAAAGGTGTCCATATATATCCATTACCAAAGGGATGAAGGGCGAAGTGGTCCAAGATCGATATTTGTCGTATATAGATCGATAGTATAAATATGAGCTCAATTCTTTGTTTGGAGGGAGGACACATAAAAATAGAGAAAACCTAGTTAGAAAAAAGAGATAGAATAGCCTCAGGCTAATTGTAATGTATTGGTGATTTTATCTACCTTCTGATTAATAAACAAATTATTTAACGTTCAGTTGACTATTATTTAAATTTTTATTTGTGCAATATCAACATCATTGATCTATTAGTTAAATTTAGACCTTAAATTGAAATTAAAATCTATCTATTTTAAAATAAGGACATAGATGTTATTTTAATAAAAAGATAGAAAAATCGCGTGTGTACTACATCAAACACGTCGGGATGTTTTTACTTCATTTTTTAAAACATAAGAGAATAACTTGCTGGGGTTTTTTTTCATAGGAGGTTTTTAGCTCATCAAACTTCGGGTAAATTGCATTTAACCCATTACTAAATTTAATATCAAACTCAAATTTTAAGGATCAGTAGTAATATTTTCATTAAATACAATATTTGAGATATTTTACAAACTCAATTGCTGTTATTTGGATGTGATCATTTTTAGGTAACAAGACAGGAATTAATGCATGACGTTTGGACGACTACAAACTTATTACATTCAACCTTATAAGCTGCTGATCAAATGGGTCATATTGAAATTGACGTGTTGAAATTGTAATAGTGAAAGGATGGACAAAAATGCTAAAATAATTGCAAATGCAAAAGTTTGTATCAATATTATTATAAAACAAAAGGTATAATTAACTTATTTAATTTTTAAAATTTTATATTAATTTAATTATTAAATTAATATATTTATATATTTTATTTTTATTAATAATTTATTTAAAATATAAAAAATTATTTTCCAAGAAAAGGAATTTATAACAATTGTGTGTAATGGTCGACGTGGCGTGTCTGGATTAGCGGATGGAAACTGAAGAAGATTTGTGGATGCAATGAAATAGCCCATATAATGGCCCACTAGGCCTGTTGAGTTAATTGAGAGGGTGTTTGGCTAAGCTTAAAAGCTATTTAAAATATCTTATAAGATGTTTGAAAGCTTTTAAGATGTCACAAATCGTGTGACAAATTTTTTCTAAAAGAACTTATAAAATCTCAAAATAAGATATTTTGAATCTTATAAGATCTTTTTTAAAAAGTTAAACTTTCCTAACTTTTTTTATAAGATCTTATAAGCTCTATGTAATTAATAATTGATAAGACAAAAATAACTTTATTGACTTGCTATATTTCAATTTTACCCTTAGCAAAATAATATATATTTAACAACAAAAAATTCTCTCTCTCTCTCTCTCTCTCTCTCTCTCTCTCTCTCTCTCTCTCTCTCTCTCTCTCTCTCTCTCTCTCTCCTCTCTCTCTCTCTCTCTATATATATATAATATCATCTCTTCTTCTCATATTTATATAACTATGACATTAATTACATAATTAATATTAATTTTTAATTATTATAATTATGAAAAACATGCTATTGATATTATATGTTGTAATATGGTTAAAAGTAGTCATGAAATTAACAAAAACATATATCAATTATACATCTATGTTAATATTCGACTAGCATGAATGTTAATATTATTTCGATGCAAAAGTTTAAAGATAATAATTTGTCAAATTTTTATTTTTGAAAAAAATCTATTAATTTTTATTTAGAGTTAAACTAATGTATACTATTTATGAAAGTATTTTAAAAATATTCAAATACAAAATACGTCAGCAAAAATAACAATTTATTTGATTCTAATAGTATCATGTCTGTTTTGGTCATTTTACCAATAAAAAGACCTTAATATGCAAACACCCTAACATCTTATAAGATGTGAAAAACATCTTATAAGCTTTAACATCTTATTTTATCCAAACACTTTAGAGCTTATTTTCAAAATAAGATCCAACATCTTATAAGCTCCTAAAACATCTTATAAGATGTAGGAGCTTATAAGATGTTTTAAAAAAGCTTAGCCAAACACCCTCTGAGTTGGGCCCAGTGGCAGCAGTTTCCTGATTTAAGTCGAATGTATGTATTTACTGTTTTTTAGACTTAAAAAGATAGTTTTCCCCCACTATATATTTCTTTTTGATTTTAATATAAGAAGGACAGTGATCTCAAAAAGCTCCCCCATCTAAAGTGGTTTAATTAAAAAAAAAAAAAAAAAAAGTCGAAGATCCAGAAAGATTAAAATAAAGAAAAAAGAAACCGACAATTTTAATATTTTAATTGGGCATTATATATATATATACAAGATCCAAATAAAATATAAATTTCCATGAAAAATAGAAAAGATTTTCAAGGTCAAATTAACTTTTCATTATTAATTAACGTAGTTAAGTCTAGGTCTACATAACAATGCATTTAATATATTGATTTTTTCTTCATTGAAATCTATATTTATATATGACACGTACAGTATCTTAATTCAATCCATTGACATATATAAAAGGTTCCTTCTCCATGAAATTAGTTAATTAGTGATACGGTCAATTGGATATATATAATTAATTACAATGTTTCTATTAGTTAATCGTTCTGAAAAGCCATACATTTTAATATTAAATTGATTATTATATATTGTCCTGTTATTTACTACATTAATTAGAGAAGTCATTCAACCTAATATTTTGACTTGATTATATATGTTTGTACTTTGCACAATTACTTGGTATGGCAGCAACCTGCTTATTTAATTCCCCCAGAAACATGTTGTACACAATATATCAAATCCCACGGCTTATATTATATATTTTCAATACCTGAAAATGAAAAACACAAAAATAAATTTAATTCTTGTACATAAGTAATCACTGTCTTATTTGGGTAATTAACACTAATTCACATGAAAACAACTACAAACGTTAAAAAAGAAATCAAATATTACATCGTAAGAAACAAGTACAACAAGGGAAAATTCTTGTTCGGATCAAATTTGGCCAAATCAAACCAATTATAGAGCAAGTGTATCACACTTGCTATGTGATTGGTCACTTTCCCTTAACTGTACACCAATCACACGACAAGTGTATTGCACTTGCCATATGATTGGTTCAAGTTTGGCCAGACCAGGTCCGTACTAAAATTTCCTGTACAACAAGATCATACTTAATTAACACTACCTTATTTAATGTTCACAACATTAAACTACCAAGTAAATAATTAATATAAATACTGATATATATATTTCTCCAGCTCCAAAGATCAAATGGTACTCAAGATTCCGGCCAGCCGCCTTTGATCGGATTTAATTCACAGGAGAGGAGTATAGGGAGTGGGAATAACAACAAGATTCTGTTTCCGTCCGACAGCAATTCCTTCAGCGTCAGACATATCCATGTCACTAGGTTTCATTCCATGTGGGAGTGTCCAGTCGAAATGACACAGAAGCTGAGCCAAAGGAAGCTCCACATTCGCCAACCCGAATGTCATCCCGGGGCAAATCCTCCTGCCCGACCCGAATGGTAGATACTGATAATGAGCTCCCAAGTAATCAACGGAGTTGTCCTGATCAAACCTTTCGGGCTTGAAGTTATCGGGGTCGGGCCAATAATTAGGGTCTCTTCCCATAGCCCAAGTGTTGACCATGACTTTGGCCTTGAGAGGTATGGTGTAGCCCTCAACCTCACATTCTTCTCTGCAGGCTCTTGGGAGTAAAGGGATCGGAGGGTGCATTCTTAGTGCTTCTTTTATCACCAATTTCAGGTACTTGAGAGCATGCACATCCGCCTCCTCGATTGTCTTCTTTCCTTTAAACGCTTCTCTTACCTCAGCCTGCGCCTTTGCTAGAACCTGCGGGTTTCTCATTAGTTCTGCCATGGCCCAATCAACAGTCGTTGAAGATGTCTCCGTTCCAGCAGAAAACATGTCCTGTAAGAAAAATATATAAATTCATGTCAAAAGAGTTAATTAATGGAGTACAAAAAAACTGAATTTTGGATTAGGACAAAATTGCTTACGAATAGGACTGCTTTGATGTTGTTATTGGCTATAGGAAACTCAAATTCTCCACTTTGCTTCAGTCTCAACAGAACATCAACCAAATCTTCACTTCCCATCTCTCCGTTGCCTTTCTTTGATATCTCCAGGTTATCTTTGTGCTCATCGATTAGTCTGTCGAGAATTGCGTCCATCTTGCTCCGCATCTTCAAGAGCTTGTACTTGTTCCAGTTGATGATGTTAAGTATCTTTAGTGAAGGGAACAAATCAGCCATGTCAAAGCCACCTGCCAAGACAACTGCTTCCTTGAGCAACCCGATCAGCGTTTCCCTGTCCTTCAACACTTTACCAAACGCAGCTCTGCAAGTGATGGCACTCGTGAACAAGAAAGTCTTCTCGGTGAGGTTGATCGGTCTCCCAGCACTCGCCCGAATGGATTCCACGAGACGCGAGGCCTCATCCTTCCTGATGTAATCAAAAGAACGCACGTTTTTAGCACTCAGAAGCTCCAAAATGCATATCTTGCGCATTTGCCTCCAGTACTCTCCATAAGGGCTAAACGCAATGTCGATGTAATTGTACCACATGATCTGGCTCGCCAGGCTTTGCGGCCTGTCAGCGCATGCGGGGTCGACAGTTTTGAGCACCTCTTTGGCCACTTTAGGCGAAGAAACGACGATGGTCGAGACTTCACCGAACTTGAGGTGCATGAGGGGGCCGTGTTTCTTGGCCAAGTCCCTAAGAGAATGGTGTGGAAGTGAACCTAGAAGATGGTGCAAGTGCCCAATCAAAGGCAGTTTCCAGGGACCTGGAGGCAATTTTTTCTTCTTAATTGATTTTGATTTCTTCCATTCCTTCACTACGAAGAAGATGAAGGAGAGAAGGAGGAGAGAAGCACTGAAATTGAAGGGGAAATCAAGTTCCATTTCAGGGATATATTGCTCTATATGTGATCAGTTATTATTGCTGGTTGTGCAGGTTTTGATTTCATGGAGTTAATTTCCATGCAAAAGTTAGCATATATATAGTGGAAAGCCTTTGAATTTAAGAGAAACTATAATACCTGAATTTCTTCTTGTTACGTCTATCAAAGTTGAATAATATGAATGAGTTATTGCATTTAACTCTTGACCGTCATTGGCAATATTTCCTACTAATTTCATGTTTTCTTATTATTTTTTCGTCGACATTCTTGTTCTATATTTTTCAACGTACTCTATACCTATAATAGTCGTACAAGATTTTCCATCACATTTTAGTATCATATCAATGTATGATCGACATGCAACGACTGTTTTGAAATTTAAAACATATATATAAATTAGACATGGCTTAAAAATAAAAATGCATATTATACACACCACAGATTATTAATTATTCATATCACTGATCATCAACCGTGCATTTTACCTGCTTCAATTTTTCTTTCTTTTTTATGTATATATTATTCATGGAATAAATCTTATAAGATAATCTGAATGGATATTGTTACATAAATATTAGGAGAACGACTCGACTTGCAAAAATTCTTGAATTACTGCCAATTAGCCCTAGTGGGCAGACCCAATTGGTTTATTGGGATGAATTTCAAACAGTCTGAATGTAACGTGTCTCCATTTTTCCAATTGGAGACCCAAATTAGCCTAAGGGATGACATTAAAAATTACTTGTATATTTGGAAATAACTAAGAAAATATATGCCCGCGTCTAGGATGCCTAGCTTAGTTGGCAAAATTGAGGCCCCATGATCCTAGAGGTTATGAGTTCGAACCCCTGCGTGAGTTGATGTT
Organism: Sesamum alatum; assembly: GCA_034509735.1. Lineage (NCBI taxonomy): Eukaryota > Viridiplantae > Streptophyta > Magnoliopsida > Lamiales > Pedaliaceae > Sesamum > Sesamum alatum. The sequence goes on along the minus strand of JACGWO010000002.1, from coordinate 44,952,175 downwards.
ATTTTTATTGTATAGTAGGTATGATTTGTTGTTGTAATAATTAGGTGTTAGGTTATGTGACATTATTGATTTAATTGTTTGTAATTGTCTCTGTTCGATATTGATAGGCCACAGGACTGAACGTAATAATTTTACTTTCGATTAATAAAATTCATCTCTTTCAATTAAATAAAAATATATATATATATATATGCCCGCCCAGTACCGGAGCCGGATTTGGATTTTTGCTCTAGAATTTGACCCTTTAACATACTCACATGTTCTCATTTAGGTGTAATTTTCCACTGCATGTTACTCATGTTGAGGGTACAATTTCACAACATTCATAATTAATTATTTAACTTTAAAATTTTCAGCTTTTGTGTGTGTATATATATATAAAGAATTATTTAAATGTCAAAGTTTTTTATTATTTCTCTTTTGTTGTCTCTCACTAAAAGAAATATTACACTTAATCATGGCTAATTGTCATGGTTGAAGCTAAATAGGTATAGTAAAAAGTACTGTGGCTAATGCGTTTGTTATGATTAAATGTCATAGTAAAAACATTTGACATGGCTCATATATAGCCCTAACAAAATTTGTTATCATGATAGATAAGTTAAGTATTTGCATCAATTTTATCTAATCGTGATTAATAATAGTTATTTACCACGGCTTTAGTTCAAAGCGAATAAAATTGTAGACAATATTAATATTTTTTCTAGTGTCTCTTTCTTAGAATTCCTCCCCAGGATACAAATTTGAGCTAACTTCCTTATGTATAATTTTGTTTCAGTTACCAATGATCTAGATTTCCAACATATCATAAGATTCTCGTTCTTACAAATCCATGCTTTGCCAAATGCAGTAAACAGATGAAATTCTAGGATTCCTCCTCGAGGCAAATAATTTTATGCATATCTCTTCTGGTTGATCTACACCATACTTTATTTTGGTAAGATGATGTACACTAGCTAACAGTCCGCCCGATGATACATCATAGGCACATTGGGAGCATAAATAATTGTAACCATACACATATAAAATGACATGAATAGAATGCCAATCCTCGGGCTTTATTTGTAAAGTCTCTATTCCTTGATAATCAACACCCAAAGATCTATGAATTATCCCATGCTTGACTAGTCAAGCAGACAAACGATCCTGTATCTTTTTTATCTCCCGCATTTTTATTTAGATACGTAGTATATGTACGATATATACAATATTCTAAGCTAAAACATTATATACAATGAGAAATTAATGTAGAAATTAAAGGGTATTTGTAATTATACGAAACCTCAGGAAAGGTAGCTGTAATTTATCCTAAATAATATTTCAAGTTGCATGATTTCCCAGTATTAATGTACCTAGACTTATGACTTGGAATTCTTGCAAACTGTGTGAAAGAATTTAATTTATTTCAGCTAAATCCGATCTGAACTATAACTTTCGTTCAAACAAATTGCGAAGGATGCAGGATATATACTTCCCAGTCTTTATGATCTAATCATAAATTTATTAATTAATTAAGATGGTTTCAATTATATTAAAGTATAAATGACTTGAATTATTCAACTAGTACTACGGTACTTGACGGGCAAGCCAATATCGAAATATCCAAAATTAATTTATAAGAAAACTAGTAGAATTATTATGGTGCATGTTGAAACTGTTCATCGTCGGACTTAGGCTAGTCAAAAATATTAAATTGGCCAAATATAGTACATATGTTCATCCTATATTTTTGTCTTAAATTCAACAGAAACCTCATTAATTATCAATATTTTGAAGTCCACGATAAATACGAATGTTTCAATGCAAAGACGAATTGCAGACGACAAAGGGCCGGGGGGAAGACGAAATTACGAGGAAAGAGAGCTACGGTTCCAAACTTATATAGTTAAATACTAAGATAGATATAAGTCACGAATTAAACATTAAAATAGAACAAATTGGTACGTGTTCAAATTTGATAACATGCCGTGGGAAATTTTAATCCAGACTTAATTCGGACAGACCGATTTAAACTAATCAGATAGTAAGTGTAATACACTTATCATGTGATTAGTGTATCATTAAAGGAAAATAATCAATTACATAGCAATTATATCCTACTTGTCTTGTGATTGGTTTGATTCGACCAAATCTGATTCAGGCAAGAACTTTCGGCACCGGATCCTCTATTCCATTTTCTTCACTATAAAAAATATGACACTTAAGCATGGCTAATTGCCATGGTTAATACTAAATAATCGTAGCGAATAGTCATTGACCACAGTCATGCAACGGTTGTCGGCCGTGATTTTTGCGAGGGGTGGCTAGAATATTTGTTATAGCTAAAAGCCATGGCGAATGTTTTTACCACGGCTAAAAGTCATGGCAAAAAAGTTTTTCATGGTGGAAAAGCTAGTTTTTGCATTATTTTTTATTTAACCGTAATTAATAATAGTTATTTACCACAGTTTTTAGCCATGGTCATTAAAAATGTAGTTAATATTGAATTTTTTTCTAGTGCCTATTCCATCTCCATTCCTCCTATAGATGATTGACATGTGGACAATTTAAGTAAGAGAAAATATTGTAAAGATTGTGGGCCAAGAGAGAGAGAAAATAGAGAAAATCCATCCAAACAAAAAATAAAATAAAATCCATAACATAAGAGAGAAAATATTAGAAGGAGGCAATGATTATTTTTTGTCACTACAAGAAAATAGAATTATCGATAAAATATTTGGTGAATTTTAAAATTTTAGTGGAGATAATTATTTTGCGAAAATTGTAATTAGCAAGAATTCTTTTTTAATTGTGGTTACTTGTAGGATATTTATTAATTTCATCTCATTCGAGTAGAACAAAACTATGTTTGTTTGTGGGAAAATTAATATTTCTTAAATTCAAAAAATATATTTCAAACACATTTTAAGAAACAAATCACATCAACTATAATCATTATTTTATTTCTCGCAATCAATCATATGCATACTCAAAAAATTTCTCTCAATCAAACATATTTTACATGAATAATTACAGCTTAAACAATTCAAATTACGAGTTTTGGAAAATACTTGGCCTAGGTCCATTAATAAATAACGTCTTGATTCTCATAATAGATGATATTCTTGTGCCACAAAAACAAATCTTTTATTTACTAAATATTAAATATATTTTAATGTTTTAAAAGCAACATTCATGTACTCATTAATTTTTTCAATAATAATGATTTTAAATTACTTATTAATATTTTCAATAATAATATGTGATAGCAAAAGAAATATAAAGTAATCAAAACGACCATCCGCATCTACCTAAAATTATTGTGTCACCATTTAAGTTTCACCACTTAATCATATATCTAAACTAACTAGTTTCACCATTTTAGTACATGATCATGGTGTCTGACTTAATCCCGTTGGTCTTGAGTTGTTGATTTATCAAAAAGAGGCTTCCACATCCTTGTGCCTTGATTACTTATTGCTACCATGTAAAAGAAAAATAGAAATAAACATAATAATACAATCAAATAGTAACAAAGCTTCTCAGATTGTATATGTCACATGTAGTAAACATTGTGTTAAACTTGAGTTAATTGCAAAATTAGTCCCACAGTATAGGTCTCTTTGCAACTTTAGTCCCATGCTTTTCGAAATAACCACATTTAGTCCCACAATTTAACATTTTTTTTGCAAAACTAGTCCCGCTGTTAAAAATATAACGGAAAAAAAAATATTAGGATGACCGATTGAAGGGGGGTTGACTGGTGAAACAGGTTTTGCGAGGGAGTTAATTGCAAAATTGGTCCCACACTTTAACATTCTCTTGCAAAACTAGTCCCACCGTTAAAAATGTGATGGGAATGCCACGTAGTTAGCATGTGGTCGTTAGTGTTACCAGTTTAGGGGGAGACTAGTAGTTTTAGGTTATGGGGGAATTTGGTTGAATTTTTTTTTACCCATTTACCCAACTCAATAAAAATTGAAGAGAGAGAAAATCACTTTATTTCTTCCCAAAACAGAACCCTAATTCTCTTTGTCCACTGAAATTAAATCCGAAGGCGACTGAAGTGTGAAGATGCGGTTTTCCTTGTGCTTTTCCTGTATCCGACTGTTTCGGCATCATCACTCAAATTTAGTTCAACAGTTGTTCCTTTAAAGGCAATACAAGTCCCTAAGCCACAAAAGGCAACAAAGTAGAATAAGTGACCATAAAATCTTTAGCAAAAGCATAAGGAACAACGAAAAACTTGACAAAGTAGGCAACAAAAAGGGAAAAATTATTTTTTTAGTCCGCTAAGTATGCCCAATATTAATTTTAGTTTGGTAACTTTTGCATGGAAATTAACTCCATGAAATCAAAACCTGCACAACCAGCAATAATAACTGATCACATATAGAGCAATATATCCCTGAAATGGAACTTGATTTCCCCTTCAATTTCAGTGCTTCTCTCCTCCTTCTCTCCTTCATCTTCTTCGTAGTGAAGGAATGGAAGAAATCAAAATCAATTAAGAAGAAAAAATTGCCTCCAGGTCCCTGGAAACTGCCTTTGATTGGGCACTTGCACCATCTTCTAGGTTCACTTCCACACCATTCTCTTAGGGACTTGGCCAAGAAACACGGCCCCCTCATGCACCTCAAGTTCGGTGAAGTCTCGACCATCGTCGTTTCTTCGCCTAAAGTGGCCAAAGAGGTGCTCAAAACTGTCGACCCCGCATGCGCTGACAGGCCGCAAAGCCTGGCGAGCCAGATCATGTGGTACAATTACATCGACATTGCGTTTAGCCCTTATGGAGAGTACTGGAGGCAAATGCGCAAGATATGCATTTTGGAGCTTCTGAGTGCTAAAAACGTGCGTTCTTTTGATTACATCAGGAAGGATGAGGCCTCGCGTCTCGTGGAATCCATTCGGGCGAGTGCTGGGAGACCGATCAACCTCACCGAGAAGACTTTCTTGTTCACGAGTGCCATCACTTGCAGAGCTGCGTTTGGTAAAGTGTTGAAGGACAGGGAAACGCTGATCGGGTTGCTCAAGGAAGCAGTTGTCTTGGCAGGTGGCTTTGACATGGCTGATTTGTTCCCTTCACTAAAGATACTTAACATCATCAACTGGAACAAGTACAAGCTCTTGAAGATGCGGAGCAAGATGGACGCAATTCTCGACAGACTAATCGATGAGCACAAAGATAACCTGGAGATATCAAAGAAAGGCAACGGAGAGATGGGAAGTGAAGATTTGGTTGATGTTCTGTTGAGACTGAAGCAAAGTGGAGAATTTGAGTTTCCTATAGCCAATAACAACATCAAAGCAGTCCTATTCGTAAGCAATTTTGTCCTAATCCAAAATTCAGTTTTTTTGTACTCCATTAATTAACTCTTTTGACATGAATTTATATATTTTTCTTACAGGACATGTTTTCTGCTGGAACGGAGACATCTTCAACGACTGTTGATTGGGCCATGGCAGAACTAATGAGAAACCCGCAGGTTCTAGCAAAGGCGCAGGCTGAGGTAAGAGAAGCGTTTAAAGGAAAGAAGACAATCGAGGAGGCGGATGTGCATGCTCTCAAGTACCTGAAATTGGTGATAAAAGAAGCACTAAGAATGCACCCTCCGATCCCTTTACTCCCAAGAGCCTGCAGAGAAGAATGTGAGGTTGAGGGCTACACCATACCTCTCAAGGCCAAAGTCATGGTCAACACTTGGGCTATGGGAAGAGACCCTAATTATTGGCCCGACCCCGATAACTTCAAGCCCGAAAGGTTTGATCAGGACAACTCCGTTGATTACCTGGGAGCCCACTATCAGTATCTGCCGTTCGGGTGGGACAGGAGGATTTGCCCCGGGATGGCATTCGGGTTGGCGAATGTGCAGCTTCCCTTGGCTCAGCTTCTGTATCACTTCGACTGGACACTCCCACATGGAATGAAACCTACTGACATGGATATGTCTGATGCTGAAGGACTCGCTGTCGGTCGGAAACAGAATCTCGTCGTTATTCCCACTCCCTATAATCCTTCCGCATGACCAATGATCATCAACTTACGAGGGAGGAGAAGGATTGCTTATTTCCATTCGTTAATTTTCATTATTTTAAATATACTGCGTGTTTGCATATGAATTAATGTTCCTCACTGTGACAAGAATACTTGTTTGCTTGTACTTTGGTTGTATGTAAGTTGATTTAAATAGGCGTAGTCTTAGTTCAGTGTATTCCAAACAAAAGTAGATTTGTGTATCGATGTAATAAAATTGATCCCACTTAGGTTAGGATTGGGTAGAAAAATGAAAGTATAAAAAATGTGAAATTCAGTGGAAGTAAAAGAGGATGTATAAGAAAAAGTTTAGCGTGGTTCGGGGAAAGAGATGAAAGGTACAAGAAACTCCTTTGGAGTCCAATTTCATTTCCATTCGAGATTAAGCGAAAAAGTGGAAGAATAAAACCAAAAAGATAAAAATATATATATATATATTTATTTATTTTTATTTTTACTCTATTGTCCATATATATATATATATATATATATATACCTGCTTCCTTTCAATTCTTTTATCTTTCCTGCTGAAAATACCGTACATAATCTTTAAGAATTTGGATATAAATTCTTTATTTGAGATCGTTGATAGTAATTTTTATTTTATTTAAATTAAATAGTTTAGAATAAATAAACAATATTCATTTCAATAAATATTTTTATTAATAAGAAATATATTGTTTATTAACTTGTTTATTTTTTAATACAAAATGTAGGAAAACGATTAAAAAATAAAATTACAAAGATTAATCTTTTGTTCTCAATCTATTTTTCTCGTATCAAAAAAAAAAATATTTGAAATTTACTCCCTTCCAATCGTACAAAACATTTGAAGAAAAATTATTATTCTCCCCCTCCCCCTCCCCCTTTCCCTTTCCCTTTCCTTTTCCCTTTCCTCCCATTTAAACCAAACAAACTTGCCTTATTTTCTATTCCAAATTTATATATTTTTCTATTTTTTTACATATACCAAAAAAAAAATCAAATAAATAGAAGGCTTAATATTTATACACTGTGTGATGCGTATCTCATCTAGGTCTTCAACATTTTATCAAAGTCTTCAGATACATCCCCAGTAAAAACCTAAACCAAGTATCGGAGGTCTGGTACAGAGACTAATATCTTGGCAATAAAATTGTCAAGATCTCTCAAAACCCTAATAAACACGAACCACTACGGCCTTTAGATCAAATTTACATTAAAAATGCACCTAAAATCCTACAATTAGTCAATCACCTATATTTATTTGTCAATGAGGTACAACTTTTGCTACCCCTACTCTCTACACTCTCTTATAAACTACTCTCTGTTCCTGAACACTTCACCCTTCGCTTTGTCCATTGTTCCAATGCTGCAAGAACTTCTGCAGCAAAATGGCCCCATCTCTGTAAGAAATGTGGTTATGATTAGTCTAACTTGCCTGAGTCGCCTGTAAATCCATAAATATGATCAAACATGTATCTTTATGAGATAAAATGGAAATGCACAGGCATGACAAATAGAATAAAAATAAACTCAATGAGGTGAAAATCTTGCGACTTCTCAGAGTCACTGACAGGCCTCACATCATACATAATTCTCTCAAAGGGAACCAGACCTATAATTCAGGTTTTATTCTAAATATATAAACTGTTTACAACTGATGTTGATATATAATGTGTGGATGAGAAGTTTTGAAATCTCACCATTACAGGGTATCTATTTCGTCTCAGAGATGCTTGTCGGTTTTGCGAGTCGGTGACTTCTTGGAGTTAGTTCCACATCGGGAGATGGTTTAACACAGCATGTGCCAATGTATTTCTTTACTTTGATACTGCAACAACAGAGATCATATGCAAAAACTCATATGTAGTCTTCAATTTCTGGACAACGATGAGTTCAGCATATGCTAAAATATTTTAAGCAGTTTAATCCAGAATTCATCGTGCCATTCATTTTAACTTCTCAGCATGTCCACATAATGCCTCAAGCTCGTAAAGGTTGCGTTGAAGCTTACAACAACAATGACTTCTCCTGTACATCTGCAATAGGAAGAAATTATAGAATAAAATTTACTGGGAAAGCTTCTCTATCAGCCTTTTTCTAGAATTTAACAAACAGAAGACCTGGTGGGACAAAAAGAAAGATCCAATTTTACTGTTCCTCGGCGTATTTAAGATTAGATCTGCTTGAGAAAAGGTTCTGCAGTTAAAAGTCCTAATGGAGGATGCCAGTTGCCCTTACTATTTTTCATTGGAAGAATACTAAGACAAGAATTTAAAACCATTTCGTCTTGTTAACAGAGATTTCAAGCACTACAAAGATCCAATTCACATTCTCACCACTTTCCAGTTTTAAGAGTGACTCTCTAACATTCAAAAAAACACAGATATTAATGGTTCTAACAGTCCCTAGAAACAAGTATCCCTTGAATTGAACATTGTTGCCCAGACAGGAAAGGAAACTCAGAATCATACAGCAGAATCCTATTTCACAGCATTTCAAAGGATGAGTTTTGCATGTAGAAACTTTAAATTCAGAAAATTTCATTTATTCTTTGATCATTAAAGGACAATGCAGTAATCAATTATGCAATGTGCAAAGGCGACCAAGTAAGAAAATCAGATCACTAAATAAAGTTTGTGCATTAAATCTAAATCAAAGCTAACAATGAAAATGAAAACAGATTAAGAGCAAGAGAAGTGTTACTCTGAAGCACAAGGACAGCCTAAGTTAACAACAATTATAATGAAAAAGATTACCTTCCACGGATTTCAAAACTCCATTTCCAAGTCCTTGTAAGGAAATTTTGTTCTTCGAAGCAGTAAAAGTGGATTGTCAATGATACCAAGGTGATCATTCATACACTTAAAGCTCCCAGCGAGAGCTGTTCTCTTTGAACTTTCCACTTACAAGAATGTCATAAGTGGTATCATCGGGTTTAAGACCTCTATCAAGCATTTCATCATGCAACCTAAAAGCCTCTTGCAAATTGCCCTCTCTGAAATATCCAGCAATTAGTGTATTATAAATCAGTACATTAGGAGTGATACTCTTTTTAAGCATCTCTTCCAGGATCTTGCGAGCATTTTCCAATTGTCCTTTATTACAAAGACCACGTACTAAAACAGAGTAGGTAATGACATCCGGTAATATATCCTTGGCAAGCATCTCCTGATACAAATCCGATGCAAGCAGTATCTTTCCAACCTTTAGCAGCCCATCAATCAAAGTGGTATACGTTGCCAAATCACACCGAATCCCCTCATTTTCCATTCTCTTATACAAATCAAGTGCTGCTTCCATATTATACAGGCCCCTGAAGCCACCAATCATGGTGTTGTAAACCACCGTATTTGGAGATAGACCATCTTCTAGGATCTCATCAAAAAGTTCACATGCCCTCTTCATGTCACCTCTTTTGCAGAAGGCATGAATAAGAACATTATACGCAGTTATATCCATTTGAATACCTTTAGCACGCATTTCACTGTGCATCTTTAATGCAAGATCTGTATTTTGTCTTTTACAGAACCCATCAATCAAAGTGGTATAAGTAACAACATTGGGGATTAGACCAGCTTCACACATCTCCCTGTAAACAGCCAGTGCAGTGTTCATATCACCTTCCTTTATAAAGCCATCAATAAGGCTATTATAAGTCATGCAAATGGGAGTAAAACCCATTGAGACAAACTTTTCCATTCTAGCTTTTGCTACAGTGGTTTGGCCAACTTTGCACAATCCACTGATGACTGCATTGAATGTGACATCAGTTGGGGCAATCCCCAAGCTCACCATATGATCAAACAGTCCAATGGCCTTTTCAGTTTCACCTTTTCTGAAATATCCATCCATCAATATACTATATGTGAAAACATTTGCTTTCAATTTCCTTTCAGTCATTTCAGAAAGTAACTCCATTGCGACATCCACATTCCCCTTTCTGCAGTTCCCCATAATCATACTGTTATAGGAAACCACAGTTGGTTCAACCCCCTGATCAACCATTTTGTCCCATATCCTGCGAGCATCATCTACCCTTCCCCCATCACAGAACCACGATATTAGATTATTATAAGTGAAAACATTGGCAATGCCATCCTTAACAGCCTCATCAAACAACATGATTGCCTCATCCTTCAATTGCGCTTGTAAATACCCTCTAATTAGAGAGTTTACAATATAGACAGTCGGTGGAATACCTGCAGATTTCATTTGCATGTATAACTCTCTAGCCTTCACCATGTTTCTATTTATACAGCACCCTTCTATGAGGACTGCATAGGTGACCTTGTTTGGAGCAAGTCCATCGTCAACAATCTTATCAAACAATGCCAAAGAGCTGGGGAGATTACCGTGCTGATAATAGCCCTTCATCAAGCTAGTAGCAACCACCACGTTCATAGAATGCCCACTGTTAATCATCTCATCCTTCAGCCTTAATGCCTCCGTCATATTCCTCTGTTTCACGCAAGTACATATTACATGTGTAAACGTACCCTCGGGAGGAACCCAACCCCTCTCCTTCATCTCATTCAGCAAGCCACATGCAACATTGCTTTCCAGTTTCATACAAGCGGCCCGAACTGCAGTGGAATAAACAGGAAGATCAAGCTTGATTCCACTATTCTTTGCATCCATAAAGTACTTTTCAGCCTCTTCCACCTTACCTTCTCTCAGAGCAGCGCACATCATCATGTACACAGTTGCACAATCATAACTAAGTTTTTTTAGAACTATGTCCCTGAACAATCCCCGTGCCTCATCAATCATATTTTCCCTAATCAATGAGCTCAATAAATTGTTAAAGATCCGGACATGCGGCGTTATGCCACGAGAAACCAGTGAATAGAAACAATCTTCTGCATCTTTATAACGCCGTGCTTTAACATATCCATTCAACAAGTAATCAAAAAGCCGCGGCTTCAGCCCAAAACTAAATCTTTCCGAACAGTTAATCAAGCGATCAACTAGTACAACACCCGAGGGGGCAGAATCACCGGAGAAGTAATTATTAAGCAAATTCCTAGCTGCACCGTGATGATCAGGGGAACTTACGAGAATGTGAAGCAGCACGAAGAACGAATCCCCAATTTCTCGCACGAAACCCGGCTGTTTCTCAACCCACCTGAAGTATTCAAGAGCCGCCTGAGGGTCGTTTATATGAGATAAAAGGGTGTCGACCACATATATTTGGCTTAATCGTGTGTTCTCCGCAAAGGGGTTTTGAAAAGTTTGGATCTTGATTGAGTTTTGGGGTTCTGAAGCTGGGTTTGCTTCAACAGAATCAGAGTTCCGGAGGGGTACGCCGGCAATTTCCCCGACGGAGGAAGAAGAAGAATATGCGGATGATAAACACTTGTAATGGCTGAATGAGAGTAACAGTCTTGCATTAACTGGTGAGGAAGAAGAAGAGAAAGGAACCAAGGACTTCATCGTGCTGTTGTTTTTCCTCTGGAGAAGGAAGGCAATGGGAAGAGCCCAAAGCCCTAATATGGGATGGGATAATTTGACGATGTGATTGAATCAGATTAAATGTGTAATCTAATTATTTAATAAGGTGTATTTTTTTATTTCCTTCAATAAGCTGATAAAAAAATGTAATGCTTTTCTAACCTCATTCAATTTTTAAGTGATATTTGGCAATATTTTCAAATGCCCCCTAGTAACCTTTTTTATATATTATTAGTTGTGATGACACGTCGTCCTTATGTATATATAATAAATAATTATTTATATTTTTAAATATATTATAAACAAAAATAAAATATATAAATTAATAAATTATATTTCAAAACACAAAAAAAGAAACTTAATTTATTATTGACATAACAAAAAAAATTGTATAGTGGTGTTAAAATAATATGGAATAAATTTTGTAACAAAAAATAATTAATATAATTAATTTTAAAAATTATCTAATTAGGGGTATAATTATCATATTTAAAAATTGACACGATGGTGTCACTAATCATCATTTGTTAATATGAGGGAATATAAATTTGATGGCAATATAAAATTTCAAATATATGTACATGAATAGTATATCAGTAATTGTTCAAAATTCAAAAAAGAGCCAACAGCATTACAAGTGGGAGATAGCCCAATCTCAACTGCATATTACGCTCGCTTAAATACTCTCATCTAGCTCAAAATTCCCTTCTTAATACTCTATGGTTTTTATATGGAGAGCTCGTAACCAAGCTATCTTCCACAATGCCCATACGAACCTATATGTTCTGTAACGATATATTAAATTTTCTCAAGGTAAGATCACATGTAAATCTCCTAAACTAGAGCATGCAATTAAACTCAAATGGGAGCCTCCTCTACCCAATTGGGTTAAATTTAATATCAATGTATCTTCATTGAATAATCCGAGAAAGGCTGGATGGGGAGTAACTTTCGAAATAGTCCCCGTCGCATTATTTTTTCATTTCTCACTTTCTGGTAGTTTTTACTCCAACAATTTTGCAGAACTCAGAGCGTTTCAATGTGACTTATTCTGGCATCGCGTTTGAATATTTCCCGTCTTTTGAAACAAACTGGCTCATTTTGCCTTCTTAATTGGATTTACACGAAGGCAGTTCCACCCAAGGCTCCATCCACAATGCTCAATGACTGGCATAATCTATTGACTAGGTTCCAAGCTTGCTCGATCTTTTTTTATTATCGGGAAGTAAATAGGGTAGCGGATTTTTTTGGCTAAACAAGCTGCAACAACGTTTTTGGGATCGATTTTGTACAAGTCCTGCCCCTCTCGTTTGATCGACATCTTAAACAATGACATACATGTAACCTATGTTAACAGTATTACTTCCTGTACCAACTCTTAAGTTGCAGTAATTATTATTTTTTTTGGTAAAAAAACATATATTTAATTTGAAACACAACAAAGTTATGTGTATAAAATAATGGTTTGTTAAAGGCATTGCATTGTTAAAGTATGATATAGATTGCATTTACCCCATCGAAGTGAGACCATGTAAAATAGACATAATATGGCCAAATTATCCCTATTTAAAATCAAAATATTTATGTAGTTTTCTCAATTTTTCTTACTCTTATATTTCTCTTCATGTCATATAATATTTTATACTTTCCTCTTATTTTAGTCATTACTTAAAGTTTTGAGCTCTTTGTATTTTCCATTTACTTTTCTTCCTTTTTTAAGATATTGTTATTTTCACTCATTATTATACAATAAATACATTCAAACAATTAAAAAAAATACTTAATTTCATATTTAAATATAATAATTATTTTATATTTTATAATTTTAAAATATGCACGAATAGTCTAAATATAATAGTACATAATCAGGACAATAAAATATATTCAAACTCCATTGGCATAATATGCCAATTTGTATACGCGACTTGATGACATTTTTTACTCTACAGAACAATTCAGTGGATTGAGATTGAGATCTACTCCCGAGTCTTGGATCCAAATCTAACTGAGGTGTCTGAGTAATGGGTGTGTTCGATGCATATGAAAAAAAAAAAGAAAAAAAAAGAAAAGAAAAGTAGGGGACAATAAAGAAAATTAAGAAATTCCACCTAAAATAACAGGCCAATTCATATATCTAATTCGGGGGCATTAAAGAAAATTTAAGTCTAGGTTTTTCTGAGTCTCTTTGTTCTCGCACTCACTCTCTCTCATCGTCACATTTCTGTGGAGGGGAAAGGAGCTGCTCTTTTCAGCTGCAGCGTTTCTCAGGTGCGGAAAACCCTACCCCTGAACTCATTCATGCATTCAGTTCTCTGTTTATAATCCTTGCGAGATTGTTGACACTGGATTTATTGGTGTTTAATTTTATTGTTTGGCCTCCCCTTTTCAGTTTGTTCTTTTGCGGGTTTTCAGGTGTAATTGAAGTTCTATTTTGCCTGGCATTGCTAATAAATCGAGATTATTGATGTATTTGATTTAAGTTAAACCGTATTCCGTGATTTTGGAGCTATGGTTTAGGGTTGAGGATATGCTTCTGAATTTTCATTTGTTCGAAGTACTTGTGTGCATTTGTGCATGTCCACGTAGATTTAGTTGTCGTGTAAGTTCTCTTGGTGGAGACAATCACTTGTTAAGCAATGATTGGATATAGTAGTAAACTGAAATAGCTTGAATATCTTTAACCCAATTGCATGAGCTTTACCTCTGTGTGTGTGTGTGTGTGTGTGTGTTTTGTTTTTCCAGCTCCACTATTGTTGAAATTGGTATTGGTTGTGTGCTTCTGAGTTGGACATTTTTCTTGGTCATTACTTTTGGGGGATTTGTTTGTAAATATTCTGACATGGTATTTGCTAATTAAATTGGCAGGTATTATTGATGTTTGTGTGAATTTGTGAAGTTGGAGCATGGAGAAAATTAAAGGGAAGAAACCACTAGTATTTTTGGATGTATCGATTGATGGAGATCCTGTTGACAGGATGATTTTTGAGGTATCTTGTTCTGTTCATATTTTTTATCTCTTTAAAATTTAAAATTTTATTCAAAAGTTTAACTTCATTTTAACAAGTGCACTGCATTCTTCACTAATTTGGATATTTTGGTCCTGTATGATTTTTTCCCCCCTGCAATGCAGCTCTTCACTGATGATGCTCCCAAAACCGCTGAAAATTTTCGGGCTCTTTGTACAGGTGGCTTTGCCCTTCATCTATTTGCTATTTGTTGTCTCACCCTACGGCTCTGTGGTTGCTTCTTTTCATTTTATTGCTCCCAGTTTTATGTGGTTTGTCATCCATTCCTGAATTTAATTAACAGTTTCTGACAATTGGTTTATTGAAGCCAGAGTTGTTGAAAAATGTAGAACCCATTTTCCTTAAAACCCAATGCTAATAAGTTTTCTCGAGAGATATCAACTTGATTATTCGATCTTGTTTGCTCTTATCCCTATTACAGGAGGATATAGTCCTAATTCTTAATCTCATGCATCTCCATTGTCCGCTCCTCAGGTGAAAAAGGTGTTAGTGCTAAAACTGGGAAGCCACTACACTACAAAGGAACTTTTTTTCATCGTATCAAGAAAGGATACTTGGCTCAGGTAAGTTACTCACTTTCTCTTTTGAGTTCAGTAAATGTATGAGCTCATATGATCAATTTGCTCAAGCACATGTGTTTGGTTGAACATAAATGAGAAGTGGTCTTTATATATTAGTCAGCTATCTCGTTTATCCTGTGACAGGGCTGATGGTCATGACTGCTTTTCTTGTGATGTAGTTTTAAGGTGGTATCTACTAAATTGTTAAATTCATAAGATTCACTAACCTTGCTGTGGAATTTGTTATAAAAAGCACAGATTAAGTATCATATTTCTACTGATTTCTAATTAATGTCCTTTAACTATTTTTCAGGGAGGGGATTTTCTTCGTCAAGATGGTATGTTATGACATTGCTGGTATTAGATTACGCTCGTGTTCTGTTTTTTGCTCTGTAACTTGAACTTTATCTTTTACTTCTCAGGCAACTATGGAGAAAGTATATATGATGGGAAGTTTCCAGGTAACAGATCTGCTCTTACTTTGTTTCCCCTTTTAATGTTTTCTGTAAAAAAATGTTTTTCTGTCTAGAACTGATAACTATCTGTAGAAATCATGTCTGTCTGCAACCTCCAATTTGAACTGTATATAGTGGTTAACAAAAATAATTATGAACGAAGTAGACCCATTTATATGTTTCTTTATTTCATTTCTTTTTGTCTTGAGAGCAAGTGGATTTCCTTTTCTATTGCCTATGAAGGTTGTGGCTGACTTTGATCTTATTCTCGCTGCGTTGGAGCTTCAATCCAAATGATCAATTGTTTTCTCTCACAATGGTAGGAAATCTAAATGTTTTGTCTGCCTTGTACATCCTTGGTTTTGGTTTTGCATTTTGTTCAAAGCTTAATTTATGTTGCTTAATCCTTATAGCATTCCTGGTGTTTTAATGTGTGATTGACAAAAGTTACTAAATTACTTGAAAGTTGAGACCTGAAAAATTTTTGTCGGTAGTTGAGCTATTGTTGTTAGAATTTTCTTCTTGAAAGATCTGCTTTTTCTTGTTAGCTGCTCAGGAAGCTGTGTGACACTGTGGTATGCTACTGTTTTAAGAAGTGTAAGTTCACATCATCGCCGATGCACTGCGCTCTGCCACTGTTTATTAGTGGCAACAGGAGCTATGGATATATTTTGTTTGTTCTCTTTGATGACCAGAGTATTAGGCATATTTCTTTGTGTTTTTTTGTCCTGGAACTGATGGACTGTTTGGCATATGGGTAGTATGAATCGCTTCATGTGCTGTGTTGTCAGTTATTATTCATATTTGTTTCCAGTTTTCATAAAGAAGTAGCTACTTAAACTATTAATATCTTTCAGATGAATCTCCAAAACTGAAACATGATGGCCCTGGTTTGTTATCTATGGCAATTGCTGACAGAGATGAGCGGGGCTCGCTGTTCAGTGTCACCTTTAAGGCTGATGGTCGTCTTGATAGGTTTTCTCTTCTGTTCTTTCTGCAAATTCAATTAACTTTTCGTGCTTGTCTGAAAGTTAGTACGGAAATACCATGTATATCTCCTATAATACATTTGGTGCCAGTTATTCATTCATCGATAACAATTGTCTTGTTGTTTTGGAATGTACTAGGCCCACTTATCTAGATGATCCTGTCAAAAGTCCTTCTCCCTGTTACTGTACTTATAACAATTGTATGTTCGTGTTGAATTACATGTTCTAAGCTTGAAAATTACTGCATTTTGTATTTTGTTGAGTACCTTGGCCTTTTAATGTCCAGTTGAAGGCAGATGTTTCCAAATAACTTCTTGATGTTGCATATAGGATGAATAGAACCTCTTCGTGTTGCCCATTTGAAACCGGAGAGAGGCTGTCTAAATTAAAGAATTTCTAAGCAGGCAGAATATATGTGCTGGGTATAACTGAACTTGTTTTTCAGCCAACTACTTTGGAGACATATAGATTCTGTTTCTATTCGAGCTGGTTTGACTTGTATAACTTTGCTCTTTATGTTTTCCTTGATGGATTGTTGTTATCTGATCTACAGGAAATGTGTTGTCTTTGGTGAACTTGTTGATGGGCATGAAGTATTGAAGAAGATTGAAAATGCTGGGGATGAAGAGGGGAGACCTTCCGTGACTGTGAAAATAATAAACTCTGGACAACTACATGATGGTAAGAAACAATGCTGCTTCAAATTTATGCACTTCCATCAGATGAAATCTTTTCCTTTGGGGGAGTTGGCAGTGGTGCTATATGGGGCTCTTGTATTGTTTTATGTTAATTTATTTTTCACTTTTCCTTCTTTAGAATTGGTGAATAATGGAGTTTGTTTCAGTAAGGGCCTTGCCATATTATAAATTGGGTCTTATATACTGTTTTGCGTATTTCTTAGCCATTGATTCCTTTATCTGTGCAGATAGAAAGAAGGTGAATAAGTTGAAAACATGGGATTTGATTGAAGAAAATAATAATGAAGCAAAACGCAAGGGAAAGCACAAGAAACCTTCAAAGAAGAGGAGGAAAAGAAGATATTACACATCTCAATCAGATAGTTCATCGGATGCTGATATGGAGTCTTCTGAATCTGATAGTGATTCTGATTCATATGCTACCTCATTAAGTGACATGAGCTCATCGAGTGATGATAGACGCAAGAAAAGGAAGAGACCTAAGAGGGATAGGCACAGGCGCGGGAGAAGGAAGGATAGGCGACATGAAAGACGTCGCAAGAGGCGTGATAAAAAGATGAGACGTAAATCGAAAAGGTAGCAGCAGTGTCATTGTTTAGACCTACTTATTATTCTAGTTGATATTCTAGATGCTCTATTATGCCCCTTCAGATATTGAACAGCTTATCTTTCCAAATAAATATATTATTTCTTTTGTCTTTGAGTTTCATAAAAAAGTGTCCACTAGAATTCTGTGTTCATTCGAGTCCAAAACAATCATTAGCGTGCTCTTGGTCGATGATGATGTGGATGACTGTTGAGTTGAATCTGTATTCTGTACTTTATTTGATGCAATGACCTGCTGATATGCATATTTAAATGAAGCCATTCCGAAGATTGCTGATTTCAATCTTTTAACTGTATGCATGTCACATTGTTTATGAACACGGAAGATTTTATATGATTTTTAACTTTGATCTTGTGGAAAACATTGTAGGGATAGTGTCTCGGATAGTGAGAGCGCCAGCAAAAGTGGAAGTAGTTCTGAAGACAACGCTGCATTGGATGGGAAGCGCAAAGGCTCTGGCAAGATAGTTGTTATCCTTTCTTAGATCTTTTTCATTTATGTAAATTGTCATTCTTATCATTATGCAATCTCCCTGCAGGAGAGGCTGTTGACATGTCTGAAAGGGAAGAGGGTGAATTCCCGACAGAAAATGGGGATCATCAGAGTAATGGTGTTGGACTAGGAATAGGATCTGACCAAAGAGCTGATAGACACCCTGATCTAGTAGAGGATCGTCGAAGCAAATCTAGGTTTGTTTTCCTTTTAACTTTGCCTTGTTTATGCTTATTCTCCAAGATCTGGTCATTTATCTAAAGTCTAATGTTAGGAGTCAAAGCTTAAGTCCTGGAAGAGCCATGAGTAAGAGTATGAGCACTAGTTCTAGGAGGAGTGCTCATAGAAGTCCAGGAGTTGGTTCAAAACATAGCAGGAGCCGAAGTCCCAGTGTTAGCAGGAGGCCCAAGCAGATCTCCGACAGAAGCAGGAGTAACAGTCCTGTTAGAAGTAGAAGCAGGAGTCCAATTGGAAGTCCACCTAGGAGCAAGAAGGGAAGAAGTGGCAGCATGAGCCCCCCAGTAAGCTCTCCTCGACAAAGTAGTAGAAGTGCCACAGTTTCTCCTCCCAGAAGAAGAGTTGCACGGAGTCCACCAAGAACCTCATCCAGGAGGGCTTCATTGAGGTCGGCTAGTCGGAGTCCCGTGAGATCCTCTCGACGTAGTTTAAGCAGGAACTCAGGTAAGCCCTCTTCTAGGAGCTTAAGCAGAAGCCCTAGAAGAGCGTCGCACAGAAGTATGAGTAGAAGCTCTGGTAGGGCTCCACCTAGGAGAAGCCCCAGCCAAAGTCCAGTCGGGTCCCCCAGCAGGAATACTCGCCGCAGCTACTCAAGGAGTCCTGTAAGTGCCAGCCGTAGGGCAAGGTCTCCTGCCGCTGATCGTGGTAGAAGCTCATCAAGAAGTCGTTCTGCTGATGGGTCGCCCAAACGCATTAGAAGAGGGAGGGGCTTTAGTGACCGATACTCTTATGTCCGGCGGTACCGGAGTCGCTCTCCTGATCGTTCTCCTATAAGGTCATATCACTATGGCGGTAGAAGTGACCGTGACCGGTAAGCATCAGGCGGACTACTCCTGCCCATTCAAACCCTTGTACACCCACAACCGGTGTTTTCAGATTTCCAGGACATCTCTTCCTTTTGTTAAAGTCTCTGCTTTTAACATGTAGATATTCAAGTTACAGAAGGTCTCCTAGGCGTTACAGGAGTCCACCTCGAGGAAGAACTCCTCCCAGGTCCGTGATTGTTATGCATTATTTACTTTGTTTCAGTACTCGTGCATCACTTTCTTCTGTTTTTTGGCTTTTATACTTTCTATTTTGGGCCTCAGAAGCTAAATTTGACTTGAAATTCATTGGATTGAGTTGGTTGATTTTTCAAATCATAATCTGTTTTCTTGTATGCTTTGCATACTGGGAAATGATAATAGAATCATCATGTCTGATCACCTAGGATGAGGTTAGTTGGTTCTGCTGGTTTACGTGTATCGTGTGCCATGGTATGTCTTTGTGCTGCCCCCATATGAGTTTCTAAATAAGGCTAATCTGATGTCTGTTGCTTGAAGCCAATTTATTAAGTTGGTCTCCAATTCTTCATAAACTAGGACAAGATCTCAACAATAGTCTGCTTATGCCTTGCAATTCTGTGTTTACCCTCTTTCAAGTTCCTGGTTAAACTTTTTGCAGATATAGGGGCAGGAGAAGCAGGACTCGCAGTCCTAGTGTCTCTCGCAGTCCAATACGCTGTCGCAGCCGTCGTTTTAGTCGTAGCCGGAGCCCTATTCGTAGTCGATCTCCAGTGGAGCGGTATCGAGGTTCACCACGTGGTGAAAGGCGAAGGTCGCCTTCAATGAGCAGAAGCAGATCTAAATCGCGGTCTTCACAGGATTCACAATCTCCAAGGCATTCAGACAAAGGCAAATCAAGGTCATCATCTGGAAGTCCCCCACGGAAGACGGGTCTGGTCTCATATGGAGATGGCTCAGCCGATTCTGGTCGGGATTAACAACATGGCTTTGATGGTTGAGGCCACCGGCATTGCAAGCCTGCTTAGGCCGTGCTTTCCTAAACTCTTCATGTTATATTTTTCGCTCTTGTTAGGTTCCACTCTTGTAATGTGTAACAATGGGTTTGAGGCATTAGCAGTTGTGATTGTTCATGAGTTTTATTAACCATGATATATACTCGTATTTGTATGCTCGGTAGAATATTCAAGGCCTTTATATCTTTTCAAGGGTTTTATGCTTGCCGATTTTCACTATGTGTTGTATAAATCTCTCTGAAGAATTAGCTTCTCGAGTCATTTGCTTGCGTTGTACTCGATTAATGCAACTGTTCCTGCAGGTTGCTGGTTAGAGTTATTGTTTATTTATGTGATAAATTGTTATTTATGTGTATTTCGGAATGTATGTAGTAGATAATTTGTAAATAATTCTTCGCAGGCGGCTGCTAGAGGATGTTTTTAGTTGGATGCAGCCGGTTGAATGGCCTCAGCCAAAACCCATAAGATGCGTCAGGAATCAACATTGATTTTTGCGAAATTTTATCCCAAATCCAGTACACGGTATCAATTGATGGCCTGGATTTTTTTTGTACATCTTATAAACATTTCTATCGTATAAAATATATGCATAATAATGTGTATACTGTTTGTTTAAATAACATAAATATAGAGTAAATGTAATAGAAAATACAATATTATCTATAATAAAAATTCAATATTGTCAAATGGATTTTCTAGTTCTCAAGTCCAAGGGTTCAATTCGTATCAAATATTGGTATTACACAGATTAACACATTTTTTTGTTCTTTTCATTAAAACAATAGAATACACGCATTTCCCCAATTTTTGTTGGCGACGCCAGGCTAAGATAAACTAAAGCCTAATTCTTGGTCCGCCGGCTGACAGTCCAATGAATGTGCCAAAGTTCCCGGTCTTGCAAAACATTGGAGTAATCGAACTGGCCCTGTGACCTGTCTCATCACAATAAAACCATGCAACTGAAACATCAAGAAAAATCCATGAACCCCTGATCATGGCAAGTCGAGTTCGTGAAACAATCACTGAGTGCATCAAAGAATTAGCTCAGCCACCGTCAGCTGTCTCCCCTGAAGATCAACACCGGGCCCTGGAAACCTTAGTTACCATCACAAAACTCAGCCCGCAAAACCGAAACCTGGTAGCACAAACCGATGGAGCCATTTCTTCACTTGTCGCACTGTCCAAGACCCCCTCTGTCCAAACTCTTGCGCTTTCCGTTCTCTTCAACCTCTCCCTCAACTCCAGCTTGAAGCATTCCCTCGCCCAAATCGACACCATCCTCCACCTCAATACTCTCATTCTCTCCCCAAACTCAACCGAATCCGCCGCCAAACTCGCCGCCTCCTTGCTTTGCAGTTTAGCCATGCTCCACAAGAATAAGGCTAAATTCGGGGTCGCCGGCACTGTTCAGGTCGAAATATCTTAGTGATCAAGATTCTGAAAAACCCATATATATTATTTCTCATGTTCAATTATATCACGATAAAAGTAGAGATCAAATTTTTATTTAAGCCAAATTAATAAAATCCTGCTTACCCACTGATTCAGGTTCTAGTGAAGGCAATATCGGGTCCACCAAGTCCCGCCGCCCACCACCTCCTCAGCTCCCTGGCGGAGCTAGTGCAGTTTCATGGCAACTGCACGGCGGCAGTCCGGGCGGGAGCTGTGCCGGTGCTGTTGGCAGTGGCTGAGAGTACCAACGAGGAGGATCTTTCCGGGACTTCGCTGGCGATTCTCGGACTTCTTGCCCGGTTTGAAGAAGGGCTGAGTGAGCTGAAGAGAACTGATAGGCTCGTGTCCCGAATGGTGGGGATCTTGAAAAAAGGGTGCTCGCTGAGTAAGGAAGGGGCGTGCGAGATTCTTCTGAGGTTGTTCGATGAGAGTGAAAGGTGCTTAAGAGATGCTGTGCGACTGCCGGAGTTTTCGTCGGTGCTGGCGGATGTTTCTGTCAGGGGTTCGGGTCGGGCCCGGGAGAAGGCGGGTTTGCTAATGAAGAAAATCATGGATGCTGACGTGTATTGAGTACTTGAGTGCATTGCAATTTGCATGCATATGGATCACAAAATTAGTCGTGAAAAAATTACATAAAACAGTACGTACAGTGTTCGGAATTGAAACCAGTATACTTTTGTAGAAAAATATGTTGTTTCTTGATTATAGCTATTTCTCCCTATATTCTAGGGAAAATCTAGTTTGAGCCTGATTCGGTTGAACCTAAACTAATTATATGGTAAGTATAATACACTAGCCATGTGATTAGTGTACAGTTTAGGGAAAGTGATCAATCATAAAGCAAGTGTAATACACTTGCTTTATGATTGGTTAGGTTCGACTAAACCTGGTCTAGACAAGAATTTTCCATATTCTAATACTTTTCTTAAAGTTAGGATGTAAGAATCATTTTGCCCCAACAAATGCAAGAATGTCATTTGTCTCGTCACCACTACCTCAATCATCACTCAACTCGACAGAGACATGATGGGAGCAAAAAATATGGTGCCCAATTAAGTTAGAGTGCAAATTAAATAATGAAGTAAATTGGAAGAAAATAAAAGAGTGTAAATGTGTAAATTCAGTGCTATTTCTCGTTGTTTATGTGTACAAATAAAAATTGATATTGAAACCAAGCTCTAAGTACGAATTATAAGTGTCAAACTAAAGTGGTAGCATGAAAGTGAAAGTTGGAAAATA
The DNA here is from genome assembly GCA_034509735.1 of Sesamum alatum. NCBI lineage: Eukaryota > Viridiplantae > Streptophyta > Magnoliopsida > Lamiales > Pedaliaceae > Sesamum > Sesamum alatum. The sequence continues at coordinate 44,929,173 of JACGWO010000002.1, read as the reverse complement.
TAGGCCCAAGTTGTAGTATCAAGGTACAAGAGGATAAAAAGCTTGTCTTATCCTGTTGGGGATGTCTCTATTTATATACAACCTTCAGTTGGTTGGAAAAGATGACGAATTTGGTGGAGCATATGATCTCAAAGTTGCTAGATAATATTGCATCCCTCTAAGACTCGATGAAGAATCCCCAGCGGTTGGAGGATGCCTCATCCCCACGGATTCGGGATAGGGCAGCTGGAGAACCGCGGTTCTTGGTAGTTGGAGTCTGCTACTGATGAGATATCTTGGATGACTTCTTGGATTTTCAGGAGGCGGTTGAGGATTCCACCCGGATTCGGAGGAGGTGGTTGAGGAGATGCCTTCTTTCAACTAGAGTCCAAACTTTTAAGGTTTATAGTACTTCTCTCTGGAGGCGCTATGTGTCCCCGAGGGGGTTGCTGATCTTATCCTATTCTGTGAAAGGTGCCTCCAGAGATCTTACGTGAATGCCACCTAGGTGCCCCGTGGACGCCATTTGAGAGGAGCTTTAACTATAGAGGGTTTCAAGTCCTTAAACTTCCTTGTGGGCCTATGAGGCCTTTTTGGATAGGGGCTCTCTCATATTGAGGCCAACTGGATATCTTTTGACTAATTTATTTTCTGAGGGGCCTGCCAAACTCCCTGGGGGCTCTACTTGGACTGGGCTTCTGGGGGCACGAATTAGGCCCCCTTGAGGGGCCTTTTGAGCGTTGCATTCTTTTGGGCTCGTACAATCTCTTTCTTTCTTTTAGGCCGTTTGGGCCTCTTTGGGCCAGCTCATTTTCATGTGCGTCATTTAGCCCCCTCACTCTAATAGGTGGAGACTTCAACACTTATTAGAGTGTGCATTTTCGTTTAGCAGAGGCAAGAGACTGGCCTGAAAAGGGAGCCATTTATTTTTTTCGCTTTTCTATAAGGAAATGTTAGCAACATAAGCATGCTTAGAGAAAGAAGAGCTTACTTCTTGCCTCTAGAGAGCAGAGCTTTTCAGAAGGTGCATGCTCGGAGCAAGGTTTATTTATCTCCACGAAAGAGGGTTTATTTGAGAGTGCCTACTCGTAGCAGGACTTAGGGGCCTCCCCGGAGGAAGGATAAGGTGTCCGTTCGAAGTAGGGTTTATGTGCCTCCGTGGAGGAGGGCTTAGGTGTCTGCACAGAACATAACTTAAACGTCGTCAGGAAACGTGTCTAGGTACCTGCACGAAGGAGGACTTGGATGTCCCTACGGAGAAGGGCTTATGTGCCTTTGTGGAAGACAAGGCTTTTTCTGATAGGGTACCTGACAGGGGGCAGGATTTTATTCTGAGAAGGTGTCTGTTTGGCGGCCAGACTTATTCTGAGGAAGTTCCTACCAAGGGACATGACTTATTTTGAGGAGACTCTTGCTTGGGGGCATGACTTATTTTGAGGGGCTCTTGTCAGGAGGGTGGACTTATTCTTAGGGGGTTCTGCCTGGGGGCAGGACTTTTTGTGCCTCCATAGAGAAGGGTTTATTCCTCAAAGTCTGCATGGAGCAGGGTCTCGTCCTCCTATTTGCATTTTTCACCGAGGACTTCATTCTTATAATCCCTAGCCTCCTATAGGTTAATGTATTTTTCAATTCGGGCTAGGAGATCGTCAAAATTGAGAACAGGCTCTTGGCCAATGACTTGAAAAAAATTCCCATCTTGCAATCCCTGCGTAAAAGCACAAGTTAATACATCAGAGTAGCTGAAGGGACCTCTACGGCTGCTAAGTTAAAACATCGGAGATACTCCCACAATGATTCTCCTTGTTCTTATTATATAGAAAAAGGTCCATGGTTGTCTTCTGGCATCGTTTACTACAGGCAAATTGATGCAGAAAGAAAGAGTAAAATTCTCTAAATGATCGGATTGATCCCCCAAGCAATTGATTGAACCACTGCTGGGCTGATCGTGTTAAGGTGGTTATGAACACACGGCACTTAACACCAAAAGTATAACGATGGAGAAGGGCAACATTCTCAAAATAGGACAGCTGCTCCTGAGGATCCGTGGTGCCCTCTTGCTCCCCCAGGGGGACCCCTAAGACACGTCTCTGCAGGTCTAGGAGTTCCCGCTAAAGCTTATCAATGTGTGCCTCCTAGTCTTTGGGGCTACTTTTCTGTAGGGGCGGGTGCTTCAGCCTTCTCCCTGAGGGAACGTCTTGTCGCAAGGTTCTATGCACATTAAAAGTTGAGTTAGTAGGGACATTAACATTAAGTAAAGATGACAGTGGGGCTGCTAAAGTCGGGCCCTAAACGGAGGTAGTAATCATTCGCTGTAGGCCCTCTAGCGTAAGGGAGACCATCCTCTCAGAGGAGGTATCCGAGGAAGCATTAACTCCGGTGTTGGTAGCTTCCATCGTTCTCACGTCTCAGCTCTATGTTCCCACAGACGGCACCAATGATGCGAACAAAAATGTGGTGCTCGATCCAGTTAGAGTGCAAATTAAATAATGAAGTAAAATGAAAGAACATAAAAGAGTGTAAATATGTGAATTGAGAGTGCTATTTCTCATTGTTGGCGCGTACAAATGATATATTGATATTAAAACCAAGCTCTAAATACGAATTATAAGTGTTCCTTCAAACTAAAGTGGTAGCATGAAGGTGAAAGTTGGAGAATATAGGCTCAAGTTGTAATATCAAGGTAATATAGGAGGATGAAAAACTTGTCTTCTCTTGCTTGGGGAGGTCTCTATATATAGGCAACCTTCAGTTAGTTGGACAAGATCACGAATTTGGTGGAGCATGTCCTCAAAGTTATTAGATAAAGTTGAATTCCCCTCAGATTCGGTGAAGAGTCCCCAACGGTTGGAGGATCCCATCAGATTCGAGGGAGGACGGTTGGAGAACCACGATTCTCTGGGGGTAGTTGGAGTCTGCTGCTGATGGGGGTATCTTGGATGCCTTTCCGAATCTTCAGGAGGCAGTTGAGGATTCCACTTGGATTCGGAGGAGGTTGTTGAGGAGATGCCTTCTCTTAGCTGGAGTCCAAACTTTTAGGGCTTATAGAACTTCTCTCTGGAGGCGCCATGTGTCCCGAGGGGACTACTAGTCCTTATCTTATTATGCGAGGGATGCCTCCAGACACCTTACGTGGATGCCACCTAAGTCGTCCGTGGATGCCATGTGAGAGGAGCTTTGAGTTTAGCTGGGGGATTTCAAGTCCCTAAGCTTCTTTGTGGGCCTATGAAGCATTCTTGGATAAGGGCCTTCTTAAATTTGAGCCGATTGAATTTTTTTTGACCAATTTATTTTTTGAGGGGCCTACCAAACTCCCTGTGGGCTCTATTTGGACTAGGCTTCCTGGTGGCACGAATTGGGTCCCTTTGGGAGCACTTTGAGACTTACATTCCTTTACGCTCGTGCAATTTCTTTCTTTTATTTGGGCTATCTAGACCTCTTTAGGTCAACCCCATTTTATGTTCATCAAAACAAATTATCCTGAGCATCAAAACATGACAAAAATTCACATCTTTGTACATGAATTGGATTGGTCCGAACTTGACCGACCCAGTAACCCAAAACTTCATCCTTTGATTAAGGGACGTACTCTGTGATCCAAAGACCACTAAATTAGACATTATCCCAAAAGAAAGGGAAAAAAAAAAAGCATACATTAGTTTAAAATTATAAATAATTAGGGTGAATCATACGTACCAAAGTTCAAATTTCAACACAAAGTGATTAGTAGGAAAATAATAGCGATTCTATGGTAAAAGTAAAACAAGAATAAGATACCAAATTGAAATTCTAGGTCAATTTTCCTTAATAAATAGCTGGCTTAATTAGTGCTTTGGTTCAATGCGGAGAATATTTCATTTTAATGATGCACGTGAAACCCTAATCAAATTAGAGTTCTTTCATGCTATATGTATTATTTTATAATCTGATAGTAAACAAGAAAATCTCATTTAATATATAGAAGCCCCGACATGAAATATTGTACTATATATATATATATATTTATTACATTCAAATTTAAATATTAATTCAATATATGAATATTTCTAAATCAATAAACGTATTCAAAGTAAACAAAGAAAAAAAATAATACTATGAAAAGTCGACTATATATCCACGTCCGTGATTATCCACTTGGCTACTTATGTGTTGTCAAGCACTTTTAATTACAGATATTGTCTGCTAAACACTAAGATTCTGCACTAATCAAGAGTGGGGTAGGCAACAATTAATCAAACTTTTGATTGATGAATGATCATGATGATGATGCCACACAGTTTATTACAATATCACCACATGCAATAATATTTATTTCAGCTCTTATCAAATCGAAAGGTCAATGAAGTAAAGACAAGATGTACATATTTTCCGGGTCAAAAGAAAGACTACTTTAATTATAAGTGGAGATTTTTCTTTTATGTTAACAAAATGAGAAAGAAGAATATATATATATATATATATATGATTGTTTGAAAATTATATTTATTGTTGTTGATAAAAGCTACAATTCAGAAAAAAGTATGAATATGTGATCATGAATTTTAAGAATTTATCGAGAGTCAAAATTCTTTATACATGTTCAGTCAAACATGTTCGAATAATTTTGTGTTAATAATTAATTAGTATACTTATACTTTGTGCATTTAATTTTCAGCATATATATATATACAAATAGTAAGCTGTCACGGAACGTTTTTTTTTGTGTGAATATAATAAATAATGTTTTACGTTTTAGAATGTATATAAATAATAAAAAAATAAAATAAATTAACACATCATATTAAGAATTATAATAAATATAATAAATTAGTTATCTTATCAGTTGGAAATATTTTTGGGATTAAAAAAATTGTGAGTGGTGTCAAAATCGTCAGTTTTTGTCTATACTCTTTTTTTATACATTAGTATAAATCACAAAAAATTACTGCATCGTGTCAAAACTATCAGTTTGCGCACCTTTTTGTTATAATAGTATAAATATAGCACAAGTATATTCCTTATTTCTAATTATTTCAATATCATCACCTTCCTCAAATAAACCTTTTAATGAATGATGCATGTGTCCATAAATATGGACCAAAACCTCAAAAACAGACAAAATATTAATGTTGCAGCAGAAAGGCAAATGAGATGAAAGGGAATACTACTTTTGAGTTGTGAAGCATAAGATTTTGACTAAATATTCTGCAACACAATGATAACACTTTTAACCAAAAAACTCATGTGACGACCGTTTATGCTATGTTTAGGACAAGTTGAGAAATGCCACTACTCTTACAAAATACTATTAACATGGAATATTAATAATGTCTAAATTAATCATCATTTTACCAAGTTTTCATCACTTCAAAAAGAAAACGGAAAATTGTATTTTTACGTCCTACTAGTTAGCTCTTTTATGATTTTAATCCAATTATTTTTTAATTCACCGTATTCCATCTCATAACTCAAAAAAAAGTTTACAATTTTAATCTTAAAGTTTAACTGCATTAATTTTTTTACGGAAATAGCGTGTGCATGGCACTAAGTCTGTTAAGGGAGATTAAAGTTTGTTTTTGTTAGAAATTTAATGGAATTAAGATTTGGGACTAAACTTACAAACTTTTTGGAGTTATTGGATGCAATATGGTGAAAAATTACAGATGAGTTAACTTATGGGATATAAAACACGATTTATCCAGAAAAAAAAATATATATATATATCATCCTCGTTTTTGTTTTTTCAAGAAATATATATACATGGAGTTAATTTATAGTATTTAATATAATGTATTAAATGGCATTTGGACACATTAAATAATTTTGTAAAATGGTTCATTAACATTACTAAAAATGATTTTATTCGAAATTACTTGTCTACTTTAGAGTTATAAAAGTGTGTTCGTCCTACTAAACATGAAAGTACGGCAGGATTACAATGAAATCGAGAATATCTCTTACATTACAATTACAAATCAAGAAGATTAAGTGTATATTTTCATAGTTGATGGGGTAACACGTAAATTATTTTTGATTTTTTTTTGGATGAACGGTGAGTTACATATATATTAAAATTCATAGTAAGGAGTACACAAATATTAAAATATACATATTTTTTATATTTGTATCTCGAGCAGATTTTTTCGGAACAGAATATTATTAAGGGTTAATTACATTCTGTCACACGAGCTATGTCTGTTTTACATTTTGTCATATAAACATTTTTTTTAATCTCAACTTATCATATCAATTTTATGAAATTTACACTTTGTCGTATATGACCGTTTCTCGATCTATATTTCAGCCGGAAAACATCACGTGCGGTGTATATGTGATATTTAAGGGCATATGATGTGATATTTTTTACGTGTGTATTATATGTGATGTTTCTTCGAATGAAAAATCAACCAGAAAACGTTATATACGACAAAGTGTAAATTTTTGTAATATTTAAATGATAATTTAACCAAAAAAAATTAGACGACAAAATATAAAAACGAACATGGTTAAGTACCATGTTATTAAACAGAAAAAATGTTTAGTATATTTGAGCGTAGACAAATAGACAGACAAATAGGAAAGGGAAGCGGAAAAGCCTATGCACTTTTGTGTTGAACTCCAACTCCAACTCTAGAACCCCAGCTCCAGGTTGGTACAGCAAACCTTAAACCCCACTTTATCTTTTTCACACCCCTGAATTCAATCTCTTTCTATTTTCAATTTAGATCTTTACTACTTAATGCTGCTGCTCATGTGCTGCTTCTTTCCTTCATCAAATTATCTTTTGAGTTTCTGGGCTTCTGATTATTTCCATTTCTTGAAGTGGGAAAACTCCTATTATTGATTTGGTTAGAATTGTTTCAAGTTTTGCTTCAATTGTTTTTCATGAAAATTGTTCTTGGGTTTGAACGGTTGCAAGCGCTGCTGCTCTTTTTCTCTACTTTGTGCACTGGAATTGATTCTCTGAGAATGTGCGTTGCAAAGTCAAGAGAGACTTTCCTAATTGGCTCATGGGTCATTCTTGAATTCTTGATCTATGTGGTCATAAAGTTTGCAACTTTTTTTCTTCTTCGCATTTCCTTTTTGTCTTTCTTTGTGTTTCGTTTTCATGGGTTCCCGTATCTTTTTGATTCATCTTTTAGTAGGTAGTTTTAGGTAGTATGTTACTGGTGGATGTAAGAGACCAGGCCGTGTAAACTTATTTATGGATTTCATTTCACCCTTTCAAACTAATATAAATAGATGTGACACTTTGATTCTTATTCATTCATTGCAGGAGCTCTTTCTTCGATCGTGTGGACAGAGATTCTTCTGCATTTGGTATTAAATAGAAGCAAGCTATGAGCTTCAATATCTCTGCCGGGGGTCTGTTAATTTCTTTCCGCCTTTTGTTAATTACTGTTTACTTGAGTCATTCTCTATTGTCATTCAAAGAAATATGAGCAATAGGTTCTAAACCCGTCTCTCTTAAATGTTTAAGGGAGCCAAACCTCAAGAACGATGTTTGAGTTCGGTAGGACTCATGTTGTCCGGCCGAAAGGGAGGCACCAAGCAACAATAGTCTGGCTACATGGCCTTGGCGATAAAGGCTCAAGGTATGGTAATTTCTGGTAGTCATAAAAAAGAAAAAGGATTTGATATTTATTCTGGTTTTGATAGGAAAGATCCAGATTGAAATGAGCTGTAGTCATACTCATCCTTAAATGCATGAAGGTATCTTGTGTTTGTCTCGTAGATGTGGTCATTGTGAGAGGTTTGTCCATTGCAAGGATTTGGTTACTTTCATCTTTTCTTGAATAACTTACATCAGATGGTGGACCGACTTATTATAGCATGTGAAGAATAGGTAAAGAATGCCGAGATTTTGTCCTTGTTGTCTTCTAGAATATTATCATTCTGATCAATCACGGAAGAAATTGGTTGGGTGCACTGAGTACTGTGTTATACTTTGTCCTTTCTTGCATTGTTAATCTGATTTCTATGGATGTGCAGTGGTGTCAAGTCTATACCCAATGTGGAAGATGAAGAACAGGGGACCACTTCCTCACTAACCATGCTTTTCCCTTTTAAAAACCTAAAGCACTATATGTATTTATCTGAATTTTTAAATCACAAGTTGTAAGTAGTTGATTTTCATTAAGGATTAGGATGAGGCTGACAATTATGAATTTTCAATCTCTTACTGTGGTCTATATCAATCTGTATCGTTGTATTGAACAGTTATTTCAATATGTTGACAAAAAACTATGTAGATAAGATGCTTTGGTGGTATTAAAGGATTCTAAATATAAATATGTTAGCTTAATGGGAACGCTTCAACTTTTAAGTTGCAACTATTATATGCTGTTATGTAGTCAACTTGCTTATAAAATAAAAGATAATAACCCTGTTGACTTGTTACTTTATTAACTTATCTTCATTGCTTATGTATAGATCATTTTGGCATGATTTAGACATAGATGTCGACCACCTGCATATCTTTGAGTATTGTAGTCATAGAGACTGTCTTATGTTCTTAAAGTTAAGGATTCAATCTATTGGCTTGAGCCTTAATTGAGGGCTCCATGTAGTGTTCAACGTTGTATGGTGGTTTAATCTTACTCTTGCTTCTGTAGCTGGTCGCAGCTCTTGGAAAACCTTCCTCTTCCAAACGTAAGTTCTAGTACGATTTTCAGCCATTCTATAGCTCTCCTGTGTAGATTACATCTTTATGGCAAAAGACATTAAGCTAATTCCTATCTTGTAGTGCGGAAATGTTAAGAAGATCGTATTGTAATTGGAAACGTCATCATATCATTTTAAATTGAACATCATGCAGGTAAAATGGATTTGCCCGACTGCTCCTACTCGTCCAGTGTCTCTATTTGGTGGATTTCCTTGCACTGCTTGTAAGACAATTTTCTGTAACCTATAATCTTAGTGTTTACTTATGGCCACTGAGTTTTCTAAGCTGCGGCAAGCACTACAAGTAGTCGTTAATCAATACTGAACCACAGTTGTGGATTTCCCCTTACATATTATAGGAAGTAACTCATTTTCTTTTTCACCTGCTACATCATCTTTCTCCAACATTACAGGGTTTGATGCACAAGATATTACAGAGGATGCACCTGATGATTTAGAAGGATTGGATGCATCAGCAGCACATGTTGCAAATCTCTTGTCAACGGAGCCTGCTGACAGTAAGTTTCTTCTTTAGAGTGTGATACATTTTCTTTAAAACGAATGCTTGTGAAAGAACGTGATAGATTGAATTTCCTTAAGAGATGGGTGAAAAAAAGAAGAAACATGTTACAAGTGCACAGTATTTCTACTCTTACTGGAAGAAGCGTGGGATTCTTTTGCTTGTCAGTATTCTCATGGCATAACTGGATCTTCAGTTTTGCACTTGCTTATTTTATATATAAGTTAATTACGTTGGTTCCAAAATTCCTTGAAAAGAACTCAGTAGTTTGTCGAAGTATGCTCTATGTGCTTGAAATAAAAGCAGTAATAGTGATAAGTTCATTGTGCTTGATGTCTAGTTCATGATCAATAGACAATTCCCAATAACTGGCTTAATTGTTGTGATCTCCCACTTCAAGAAGCCCGTTTGGCTTTCACAAAAATGCGAATAGAAGTAGATAGTGTTTCTTCTACTTCTGATTTTCTGTACAATAGATATGTCTAGTTCTTCTTAGTCAAATTAACATTTAGTCATATTTCGTGCAGCTATCTATACTTAATACTTATGATTTTTGTTATATCTCCACAGTCAAACTAGGTATTGGGGGTTTTAGTATGGGCGCGGCAACTGCTCTCTACTCAGCCACATGCCACATTTTTGGCCAATACGGGAACAGAAACCCATACCTAGTTAATCTCAGCTCTGTTGTTGGTCTTAGCGGCTGGCTTCCATGTTCTAAGTATGACTTTATTTACACTGTTATCCACCCAAAGCATTTACATAGCAATCGTCATGCTCTTGGTAGCCACATATTATTTTACACTTGTGGCTATTTTTTTTCTAGGACGCTAAGAAACCGAATGGAAGGATCAAATGAGACTGTAAGGCGTGCAGCATCATTGCCGATTTTGCTGTGCCATGGTTCTGGTAAATACATTTATGCTTATCGGAATTTCAACAGTTATGCATCCAATTTTGCGTTGTGCTATGGCTCGAGTTTACCTAATTTTTCTCAAGAATTTCTTTTAGCCTCTACATTCTGAAGGTTCCTCAGTATGATGAGTTTTGGATTTTACAAATACTTTAGTGCATCGATAGATATGTCAATGTTTTACAGGTGTGCAAGAACCTGGTTCGCCAACACCGAACCTAGAGGCACAAAACCTTTACACTGGACTGGAAACTAAAAGTATAAGTACAATTTCATAATGTGTTTTAAGTTCAAAGATTACAGAATAGCTTCTGTTCCAGGGGATGATGTGGTGGCCTATAAACATGGAGAAAAGTCGGCACGTGTCTTGAGCTCTGCTGGATTTCAAAATCTTACGTTTAGATCATATGATGGGTATTTCTACACTCAAAACTTTCTTTTACAGCAATATAATGTCTCATATAACACTGAGAACAGCTTCTTATTTTACTTGTACATGCAGGCTTGGCCATTATACCATTCCGGAAGAGATGGATGAAGTTTGTCGCTGGTTGACTGCAAGATTGGGGCTTCAGGGATCGTAAGTCGACAGACAATTCTTGGGGGCTACTTGGGGTATACATGAGAAGAAGTCCAAACATAATAGTTATAACAAGTAGAAGTAGCTTAAATAGATGGAAATATTGCGTACAATAACAGTATGTGCTCCCTTGTATTGTTGAAGGCCACGACGCATAGTAAATCAGGCTTGTACCGTAAATCTTTCTTCCCTTTCAAGTAGAGAAAACCTGATGCTCTGATTTTGATCAATGTTCCTCCTCTCTTTTATATTTGTTCATTGTGAACCTGAGATGCAGTTTATTTCACCTTCAACATTAAGGCTCTTCTATATATTGATCTGTTATCACTGTTGTTTGTTTTGCTTTTCCGGACACAATTTGAAGTCAGTTTCAGAAGGTGGGCTTTGTTTCACTACGGTTGATGTCTTTTATGATATCAATTCTGCCAACTATGTAATAGTTTTAGATAGAAACTGAAGTTTGCAATTCTAGTGACTAATACTGACCATCTAATAAGACTGCAAGTATTTTCATAGGGCTATAGGCTAACAACGATGAAGACAAGGAAAAGTCATTGACATCGATAGAATTTCAAACTAGTCAAGACATAATGGTACTTCAAATTCTTTCATTGGAATAGGCCTGGATAAAGGTGAGGAAAGAGCAGAAACTATAGCTAGCTGCTAGTATCAGTCAAACATATTTTTATTTCTTTTCTTCATCCGGGAGACAGATCGGAACCAACATGCCATTGTATTCGCAACAGAAGTCTAAGAATCAAGATAAGTGATGGCCATCTATTAATCTTCAACGCCTCGGTGTTTGGACATCATCAGGTGAAAATTTTGAATAACTTGACCTTGTTGCTTCTTACAATCAGATGTGCAACATCTCTACATGTAAAAGGATGAATGAGAGGGAGACAGTTTGAGAAGGCACTGGACTTGAAGATTCCACAGCTCTGCTTATGGCTTTCTTTCAGTCTTTAAACATGACATCTTGGTGATTGCAAAACGCTCCTTAAGATGTTCCATGATTTTTTATGTGCCCATTGTCATATATATGTATGCCCGTGTATAACTCCGAGGTAGACATCTACTGGCAGATCATGACGAGCACGGACAATAAGCATATCTGCAACGAATTATGCAAATACTAAATATCAAGTCTTGAGCAGAGGCACCAGCGTGTGGATAGAGCAAAGGTAAACAACTGAGATAGATAGCAATAAAGGAATGTAATTCACTACAAGTTTGATTTGAATATAAAACAAGGGTGTTACCTTCTCAGTTTTGGTCATTTGTTGTGATTACGACTTTGAGGATCATTTTTCTGCTCAGCTACAACACTTTTGGAATCAATGCATGGGGTAAGAGGTGGAAATGAGGGAACAGCTTTCAAGATAAACTTCCGACCAGTTCTCAGGCCATCCGATGAGCTTGAACTAAACTCACGTTGCCGGCCATGAGGAGGAGAAACGCGTTTTTTATTTGGGGAGCTTACTTTCACTGCATTCACTGGTGTAGGACTGTCCTTCAATATATCTGGTGTATCATCTTGCAAAGTGTTGGATAAATCGGACTCAAGCTCAATCACTTGGAGATTTTTAGTCCCACTGAATTGAGCCATGGGAGTGTTTGGTGAACCACGCCACCGAAGGGAACTCAATGAAGAATAGGATTTATTTCTGGAAAAAGATTGAGATGCCCATTCCTTAGGATTGGGTAGGCCAGAAAGATTCTCCATCTTCCCAGATTGGTCACTAACTGTTGAGTATTCATTCCCCGTTTCTGCACTACCATAATATAATCCCTGATCAGGAGAAACCAAATCCAGAATTCCTGGGGCATTTCCTGAGATCATGCCATTATTCTCTGAATTTCTAGGAGACCCTGGAGACATCATATATGGTGCTACAAAAGTGAGACTAGATTCAGGTGACTGGAAGTATTTTCCAGAATGAAGCCATGCTTTCGATCCATCCTTTCTGTGGCTATATAATTGGAAAAGAAAGAAAAAGGAAAAAGAGTTAACACACAAAAGAAAGCCATTTAAGACAGCAAAAAGTAATTATTTATCATCATATGTTGAGTCCATGGAATCCAAGTACTTCCAAGTTAGAAATTAGTCTTACTCTGGGAACTGGACTGCTGGTGTCAGAGGAGTCAAGTTATGAGGACTGCAAAGATCACTATGATTTAAACCATTTCCAGACGCCATTATCTGTTCAGTAAATGGGCCTTCTCTTCCTTCACCAGTACCCTCTACACTCAAAACATCCTTAATCATGCCATATTCTGGAAAAAAAATTGAAGCAATGATATCAGATAGAAATGGATGAACATACTTAAATATTGGGTCGATCAAGTATCTGCAAAGCTTTGATCACTTTTTTATCTTAATACAGGAAATTATTCATCTCCATGCAAATTATACAGGTGCCCTAAGCAAAGTGGACAGACTAAGGAGCAGTTATGTGCTATGTAGATGCTCAATGTATATAACACTTTCAACTGAGTAAGCAAGGCAAACCCTTAGTTTCTAAACAAATATAATTCATTCAATCACAGTAAGCCCTAGCACAAAAATATACTACAAACCATCTGGATGATGTAGGCTTTAAATAAATATACATCCACAACTGTTAATTATCGTAGAGATAGCCACAAGATAAGTTATATTGTTCAGAAGATCATGCAGCATGCTTAAGCAAATCTAGCCAAGTATGATATGAAATAAAGAACAAGTTAAGATCCAATAGTAACTTTTGTCCCTTCTCTTTTGTATGTAAATTAACAGATAACAGATATAGTATTTTAGTGCAAAATCATACCTCCCTTTCGGCCATAGACATTTTTACATCCTTCACATCGGCATCCATCTGAACAACCAACATTTGACTTCCCCAGGAGGAACAAACTCATTCAAGAAGAATAATTTGAAGAAAGTATAGCATAGCAAAGAGAAACAAACACCTAATTATAAATGCACAAAAATACAACCACATACCTGATAGCACTCACAGTACTTTTTGAGACACATAGACTTCTTGCAATTGCACCCCCTTTTGTGCCTTGCTGAGGATGGCGTGAACAGAGTTCCATCTTCCTGCAAAAAGTTAAACGGTTTAAAATATTACTTCACATATGAGTTTCCTGATTTTCAACAGTCTTATCTGATTAATACCCCACAACTGGTTGCAGGTGGCTCGCTGATGTGCTGTACAACTTTAGGAACGAATGCAAGGGGATTCCGCGATTCAATTTGTTGCCGTGTCTCAAGAACTGTATCCTCATATTCCGTTCTGTTATAGCACCCCTGGCAAGCACAACTCTCCCCACAGTATATCCCAGCAGCAAAGCAATCACAGTAACTGCAGAAAAACAAATTACAAATAGGAAAAACGATTGCTGCAAATCATAATTGATAAATTCTTGGACCTACTTACAGCTTTAAGCATTGACTCTTTTTACAATTGCACCGTTTACCGCCATCACCATCACTGGAGTCAGAAGATTTCTTCCTGGAAAATTGCAAATGGCTTATTCTTATAAGCATGACAAACATAACACTAGAAATGTGCAAGATATATTCACAGGCTTGCCGTTTCTTTTTGGGGCTCGACTTCAACTCCTCTGCACTGCCATCAGTTTCAATATTGTTACACTTCCTCTTGTTACCTGGAGTTGATTGATCCTCCACTGGATTTAAGATGGAGTTGTCTGAAGGCTTGACAATAAAAGTAGAAGCAGCAGAATTAGCCGCCGGTGAGGCGAGGCTTTCACACCTATTTTCATCAGTGCTTGCGGAAACATTCTCTAGAGGAGAGAATACTGAAGAGCTAATTGCATTATCAGATAGATGAGAATTGATTATAGGTACGGACTTCTTTCCCCGTATGCTGAAGTTACCCCTCTGAGCTGATTTCACATGCACTACTGCACTAGATCCACCTTGTACAGCGTTGACAATACTATTTAGGTGCAAACCAATACCTGAAGGCTTGGGAATCTTTATGGTAGAATTCATATTTCTAGGATACACGGGCTGGATTGTGTCTGCCTGTCCCCCATTGATAGGAGTTGGTGTCTGCAAGGTGAGTGATGCTGGGGCCCCACTGTCAGGACTTTGAGCTGACCGATTAGATATTACCTTGTGAGCATTTTCAAACTGGAGACAACGTCTGCGTATGCCACGGAGTTGGAAAGCCTGATGAATTTTAAAAATATTTAAGAGAGGAAATTTCTTACAACTTGAGACTAATTTACAATAAGCAAGTCAAGACAAGTAAATGCAGTCCATGGAGTTCAAATGAAGCCAAAGTTCAGAAACAACAAATGCAACATGTAATTGTAGGCTTCAAAACTCGCTTGCATTATAAATTACGTTAAAACAAAAAAGTCATTGCACAATAATCTTTTATTGCACAGTTAACGGGTGTAAAAGATGCTCGAAGTGGTACATAGTTGTTAAAGGGTCATGGAACACCACTGCTCAGAGGTGCCTAGAGCCAAGTCACGCAGCAGAAGATACACCTTATTGAAGAAAGGCGCATAATTAAGTTACATATTTATATCATTAGTAGCAAATAAACAACATATTTATGGATTTAATAGCTTCGGATAAACATAATATACAAATAAAAAAAACGTAAGGATAAAAAAGAAGACAACTTGGCACACACGAATTTCAGCAATTATTTAATTAAGTTCATCATTTATTTCAGTAAATTGAGCAATATTTTGAAATTTCCAAATTTATTCAATTTCAATATTTATCTCAAGACAATTAAGATTTTTCCAGTAAGCGAAAAATATTTCAGCAATAATCTCACATATTTTAGCAATAGTTTCAATAATGTAGCAAAAATAAAAACTTTAAAATTAGTTCAATAATTACTTACTAAACATTTGCCACTTAAGAGAAACAGAAAAAGAAAAAGGTAGAAATAGAAAGGACTAATAAAGACTGGGGAAGAAAGCCACATTTGGGTGCGGATATTTAACAGCAGACAGAAAGAAGCCACAAAAACTGAGAACATAAAAAACACTCCACAGGCTTTTCATATTAGCACAGAATCCAAAGTTCTAAACCTCAGGATCATTTTGGACTTTCTTCAAAACTGATTCTGTCAACACTGCTCCAGTAGCCTCAACTGAATTTTCATGATCTTTCTCAATTTGCACTGATCCTGAGAGCAACTGTGAGGATTGATTCAAAGGACAAACCTGCTCCGCTTCTACATTCTGTAGTCCCAAATTATTAGGTAACAACAAGCTACATGAATACGCACTTTTTCACTAGAGAAGAAATGGGGAAGTTGCTTCAGATTTTCACTGACCTCAGTCATGGAATCCTGGTCTGGATTTGTAGAAGCATGGTCTCCAAACAACTCAGATTCAATCTTTGGACACTGATAAATTGAAATGCTACCACCCTGCTTTGTATCAGTTTCTACTGCACTCACATCAATTAATGTATCTTGCTGATGTACCTCTTCGATTTCCCTTGTTATGGAAGGAGGTGCAACGGACATCTGTTGAATTGTTTCCTCATGTTTTACTACTAAATCCTTCGAGCCTCTTACAGCATCTGGTGGTTGAACGTTTTCGCATTTTTCTAGGGAAGAATCAGATGAAATATTCGGATCAACAGAATCCATGTTCACAACATCAGTCAAGAACTGATCAGGACATCCTGGGGGACTTTCAATTTGATCATCCACAGTGCTATACGAGTCTTTCTCATTCCTAGTAATTAGCCTAGAGTTGAGCTGAGCAGCTAAATTTTCAGATGCATCGGCAGAAGTAACACTATTCTTGCGACCTTCATCCTGTCCAGATATTTTGGCAGCTGATAGTCCTGGGAATTGTGCCCTGCTTAACATTTACACCATCAAAATTTCCTTTTCAAATATTTCAAGATTAAGATAATCAAGAAAGTAAACTTGTTTTCGTCCAACATAAAAACAACTCAACACATGCAAAACCTTTTGAGGAAAGTTGGCTGGCTATGGGGATTGAGTCGCGGTGATGTGAATACAAGAGGTGGAGAATTGAGCCCCGGGAAACCTTGTGTAACTGGTGGCGCCTTGACAGGCTGTATGGGAGAAAGGTTGCTAATATAACTAAAAACCGGAGAGTCCTGAGATCCAACAAAAGAACAGGTAAGCAACAAAAGCAAAAATATCATATCTCTTAGATAACAATTAAAACCCCTCATTCCGCATCAGTTTCTACATACTTTGTCCACAACAAGATAGAACGATCAAATTTTCAGCATCACAGTGTCAATGCAAAAACATGTTATACACAAGACCCCAAGTCCAAAATCACCATCCTGCAACAAAAAGCTATATCTACATCAATGCTGCATTATCCCATTTCTAAAACCCACAAAATCCAGCATATCCAAGTCAAATTCTCAGCAAAAGGTACTCAGAGGAGGGAACAGCCGTACCCTAAATCCATACCCTACAGAAAAGATATATCATTTCCCCAAGAACAAAGCACTCCTTTTTGCTTACTTCTACAACATTACCTAAAAATTAAACTAAGATCCACACCCGTTACCAATTTCAACGCAAAATTCACATAAAAACAAGCCACTAGAAAGGGAAAGAAAGGCAATGAAATGTTAAAATCCCATATAAATGCACATCATTATCAACACACAACACACATATATATAATGAAAAAACGGAAAACCCAAAGAGTGTGTGCATGTATGTACTTGAGCAGGAGCAGTTTCAGCAGCGCTGGTGGTTGTTGGCTTGCAAGATTTAGGTGAGTCCATGTCCAAAAACCCTAATTTCAAGCCGGATATACAGTCTCCGCATTTCTTACTTCTCTCACCACAAGACTTCCCTCTTTTGGGGCTACTCTCTCTCTCTCTCTCTCTCTCTGCTCTCCTAGAGTCAATGTGAATGTCAATAAGATGATGATATCAACATTTTCTTTTTAATTTTCAAGAAAACAAAATTAGGATTTCTTTTAATGTTGTTGCGTCTGAGAACAAAACCAACAAAAAAAAAAAAAAAAATTGGGATAAGAGGGAAATAGCGGGTTTTAAATTGAGGGTGGCTTGGGCGGGAAAACGCTGTCTCTTTGTTGAGGTTAGGGCTCAAATATAGGTTGGGCTAGGCCCATTAACAATGAAATGGGCTTATTTCATGTGGACAATCGCGTTGGTCCAACAATAAATGGGCTTATAGAGAATATTACAAAAGCCCATGTAAATAGGCTAGGCCAGGCTTCACTGATAAGGCCGTAAATGGGTTGGGGTCGAAATTCAGTGACCCTAGGGCCGTAAATGGGTTGGGTCGAAGTTCGGTATGGATCTTCTCTTTCTCAGCCTAAAGAAGCTGTGGGGCCTGTTTGTTTTCATTTTCATTGTTAGCAATTTTCAGTGGAAATATGTCTCTTTAATTTTGTATAGGTTTTCGTGTTAAATAAAAATATATTTAAATTAATTAATGAGATTATATTTTATATTAAACTGTGATGTCAAATTAATATATTTTCGATAAAAATACATATAAACAAACATGTTACACTTTAATGTCCTCTATTTTGTAGTTAGCAATTGTAATGGTTACATGGAAAGAGCTTTTACTAGTAATTTTCCTATTAATCGTAGAACAATGAATTGCTTAAGACTTGTAAATTTGATTTGAATCAGTTTTCAGTAGCTATACCAATTACTCCAACAGTGTTTTGATCTAGCGAGCTAGAATTCCTTTACACATCGAAAACCCGGTAATTAATTATAAGGGATAATTACATTTATGTTTCTTTACAAATCATTCATATACTTTGAATAATGACACATACATCCGTCTACATCATTTACACAAATATATAGAAATGCATATGAGGGTATACATATATATATCATAAGTAAATTTGTAAAAATGATATTATTAAAATAGGGGGTGTTGCAAATGCATGGAAATTGGAAGCATCTCACAAAGGAAGGAATCGAATCCATTCCACTTCCAGTCCTCCTTTCCTTTTTTGCTTTTCCACAGTTTGCTACAGCTCTCTTTACCACTCCCCAAGAAAATGGTGGGTGATACTCATACATGCATATCTTAATTAGGGTTTTTTTTCAAATATTAATATTAATTCATCTTTTTTTTTTTCCTTCCATTAATTGTTTTCTTTTTTCTTGGAGAATGGTGTGCTGTTGTTGCCTCTCTTTACACCTAGATCTTAAGAGAGAGAAATATTCAAATTACTAACGAGTATATATATATATATATGTATAAGGAACCAAAAAAATAAAAAGAGAAATTAAAAAAGATGATTAGAGAGGAAAAAGAAAAATGTGACAGCAAAAAAGGGATAGCAGCAGTGTTGTAGAGAGAGGGAAAAAGAAAAGATGGTCAAAATGGACCTCGAAGACTACTTCAATTCTCTTCCCCATCATCACCTTCGCACTATCTTTATCGAAACTATAACTACCCCTCTCTCTCTCTCTCTCTACCCATTTTCACTTTCTTTCAATTTTTGATACAACTCCCAATAATTCTCTCTCAATATTCCCCCTTGCATTATCATTTTTTTTTATTTTGATAAATTACAATGAAATTTCCTAAAATTTATCAATATTCTTGCAATTTTTTTTTGAAATTAACAATCGTCTAATAAGTATTGATTATCATGAGGGACATTTGTTAGACGGTCGTTATTTTTTGAAGATATTTTTTATTTTTCAAATAACAAGAAGGCATTTGTAATTTATTTTAATTTATATATATATATATATGTTCTCTTTTAATTAATTAATTATCTTTTTTCCTTTTTCTCATTTAGCTTTCAAATATATAGATATATATATAATTAATAAATAGGGTTTGTTTGTGAGAAAAGAGAAGGTGGTGGATACTATTCCTTGGGAGTTCCAGCCATGCAACTTCTTGTTTTCAGCTTCCCATAGATACACTAGATTTTATTGAAATCTGACACACACGAGCGCACACCTGCGCTTCATCATTGCAATTAAAATTATTAATAATAAAAATAATAATCTATTTATTTTTTATTACATATATATATAAATAAACACAATATTATTATATTATTAAATAAACACATACATACACATCATTCCGTGCCAGTATTTCTTTAAATTCCACATATACCCTTGGGCTTTTGCACCCAAGACCTCAAAAAATCACATGTTGTCGAAAACAATTGGGGGTCGCATTTCCCTAGTTCGATTATTTTGATTTTTTTCCTCTTTTTGTGGCATGTTTCGACATAACCATCTTTGTGGCAGGCAGCCTCTTTTGACCCGACCCACTTAATATATATATTTCGAACACCCAAATTATAATTAAATATATAGTCTTAATTAACTAATTATGAATTATTAAGCTTCTAATATTTAAAAAGATTATATTTAATTTGAATCAATTATAAATGTGAGTAGCGAAAGCGAAAGAGCGATAAGAAGTGTTAAAGCAGCTTAATTAAGTGCTAAATTTAGGGATTAAAGTGTCTGTCAACCCACACATTTGACCTGCCATAGTACAACTCGAGCTTTAAGTACGAAACAAGAATATTCAAAAGAAATAAAGAAAAAGGAATCACAATTTTCATCTATATAGTGACTGCCGGATATCATTGAAAGTGAGACATACACAACCCCCCACCCCCTCCTCCTACCTTATTTAATATTAATTAGGGGTGGGGTCCACGTTTTCAAATATTAAAAAACATATATACCCCTACAGAATATTCAATATGTCTAATTAATTGGCATGAAAAATATATTCGTTATTTGATTAGTGTATAATTTGAAATGAGTCATTAATCACATAATATAAGTATAATATATTTATTGTGTACGTGCGTGATGATTTTGATCTCATCAAATTTGATTATGAACAACAATTTTATAATAGCTATTTTGTATCCGGAAAATTGAGATAGAGCTAGCCTACAACTCATGTTGTTGCTCTTTATAATATTATTATATTTTATAATGATAATAGCATAGTTATATTTAACTTTCTAATGTGGTGTGGGACAATTAAATTAATTAAGAGAATTAAAAGGGCAATGTTGGAAGGGAAGCAAAGAATTTGTTGGACCGTGTTCATGCACTTCTCCCAACTCCAATATATCCTTAAAAGCAGCTGTACATAGATTGCTTTATCAAATTTCTCAATATTTCCCTTCTCTATATACATAACAACAACAATAATAATAATAATAATAATAATTACGTCCAGCAGCAGCATTCCGCCTTTTGTCTTTAATTTAGTTTCTTTTTATGCGATTGCATAGTTCAATTGAAGAATATAAAGCTCGATTCTCGAGGCCCCCTTCCACCTGTATATAAACCTTGGCCGCTCACCACCAATATTTCACAAATTACACGTACCTCCACACAATCTATCTATCAAAACTCTCCCACACACCATTTTCGTCCAACTTCACTACTCTATTTCTTTGCTTTAGCTACTTCAGGTAACAGTTCAATTATTTATTTATTTATTTTATTACAATTGGGAGTAGGAGTCTAGGAACATTTAAGAGTGTGAATTAGAAATCTCTTTTCAAGTTTCAAGCCGGAAATTTGATGTCAACTCAACCATATGATTGATAGGAGTAAAGAAGGGAATATTGGGTTTGAACTATAACCCTCTTTTTCAAAGAAAGATAATGTCAGCTCAATTAATTGATTAATGACAGTTCAATCATTTGATTAATGACAATTCAATTATTTATTTCGTTATTATGTGAAAAATGTGAATTAATTTGTTTTTCTTTATTATATGATGGAACAGGAGAACATGAACAGGCCAGGAGATTGGAACTGCAGGTCGTGCCAGCACCTCAACTTTCAGAGGAGAGACTCCTGCCAGCGGTGCGGAGAGCCAAGGCCCGGCGACAGAGGGGACTACGGGAGTTTCGGTGGAAGAGGGGGCTCGTCGTTCGGGTTCACCGGCCCGGATGTCAGGCCCGGCGACTGGTACTGCTCTGTAGGCAACTGCGGCGCCCACAACTTCGCTAGCCGCTCCAGCTGCTTCAAGTGCGGCGCGCTCAAGGATGACGCGGCTGGAGGTGGTGGTGCCGGCTTCGACGGCGAGATTTCACGAGCTCGTGGCTTTGGTTTTGGCGGCGGAAGCCGCTCCGGATGGAAATCCGGCGACTGGATTTGCACCAGGTGAGAACAGAGCAACTTCATGGGTTTACGTGTGTCTGTATATATATATATATAGTGTGTGTGTGTGTGTGAGTTGCATGTAAGAACAGTAAATAGAAGTTTCTCAACAAGTGTAATTGGAACAGGACGGGTTGCAACGAGCACAACTTCGCCAGCAGGATGGAGTGCTTCAGGTGCAATGCACCAAGGGAATCCAGTGGCAAATCTTCGTTTTGATGCATCAAGATTCTCCATTTTTTGGGTAAAAAATTATATATATAAATTCTTGAATGTTTCACGACTACAGGATTGTCACGTATACATGATTAAATTTTAGCTTTTCAGGTCCACGAATTAAGCCGTACGATGAAGAGAGAATCAAGATTTGGAGACTGCCACCAGTCCAACAGAAGTCGATGATGAATGCTTTTTGCCTCCTATGACTAGCCTTTTTTTTTTTTTTTTTTTTTTGAATATTTGAATTTTGGTTTTGGAGTTTAATTAGGATGCGGTAGGGGAATATTATGATCGCAAATTCATGTTACTTAGAGCTGAATCTTTCATTCGTGAGGTTTGGATTAGTAGTAGTAGTAGTATGAGATATTTACTGTCGTGTATTTCTTCTATGTTTTGAGATCTAATTAATATCAATGTGTGCTTCCGCAGTTTCTATTCTAATTTTTGGCTACAAAGACTTCACATCTTGAGAGATCAGTGGTGTCATTACAGTTAAATTAAGCATTCTACTTAATTAATTAATACACAATTGTCTATAAATAAGAAGAATATTTAATAAATAGTAAATTACTAAACACCACTGCAACTAACGACTGTCTAATAAATACACTTTACAATGGACTTTCACGAGGAAGTACTTGTTAAGCAGCCATTAATTTTAGTGGTTATGTATATTATTTCAAATCATAAAGAGGATATTTATAATTATAACAAATTTTAGATGTATTCGTTGTAATTTACCTTTAATAAAATAAGGGGCATTCTTGTCTATTTACTTGTGTGAAAGAATGTAGTACAATTATCATATATAATTTGCAGTGTCATTACAATTTTGGTTCGTGGAACAATACACTCCTAAAAATTGCAACCACTTCACGGAGACTATGTTGTAAGATTAAAGTTGAAAACAGCTCATGCTGACAATCATAATTTAGTTTATCTTCTCACTTTGATTCCAGTGCTGTTAAAGCACCTTCACCTTTGCACCTCAGCTATAATATTAATTACCTTTAATATTTACCATTTTAAGTCAATATTATGTAAAAGTTAAAAATAATATTTAATCACGTAGATAACTAACTGAACTCAATTAAATAATAATGATTAATTACATATTTATATAACTGAATTAGTCCACATGAAAGCCCCTATACATATCTTGCCCCCACCATACACTTTATGATACGTTCACTATTTATTGATTTGACCTTTCATCAATTTATATCTTTTTCTCTTGAGTTAATCGAATTGTAAGAGAATCCCGATAAAATATTATGATCGTGTTGGCAGTGAGACGTCACACCTCGTCTAACCACTTCACTGATTTACAAATTTTAAATTATACCTCTTACCAATTTGTATATACTTATTTTGAATCTATCGAACTATCAGAGAATCTCGACGAAATATTCTATTTATTATATTGCCAGTGAAATGTCACACCTCGTCTAATCACTTTACCGATTTACATTCGAAGTAAAATAATATCGCATTATCAAATTTAAAACAAGATTTTGTCATGAAAAAAATGTAAAGTAAAGAAAAGATAGTTTGAATTAAGATTATGTAGTTGCATTGTTGAGTTATGATTGTGACAGTCTCTAACTAAAACTCTGTATCTTTGATAATTAACATGTAGTGGTTGATAACAAATCCAATTAGTTCACATTGGATTCCCATGCTTTTGAGATATAACATCTTTTTTTGAGCTCTTTTCATTGACCTCCTCAATGGGCATATTGCTTAAGCAGAGAGAGAGAGAGAAAGACAGTGAATAAATATAAGTAAGTGGTCAAAAAGTAACCACAGTACATTGATTAATGTCTGCTGCTAGACTCCATTATCTAGCTTTTAAGGAGATTCTTGTCTCCCTTTAAGCAGGCTTTTACAACACCTCATGTGTTTTTCTTCTTACAAGTCAAGCTCCTACCTTAATTATTTCTGGCCCATGGTATACCAAGGGTTGTATCTCCTACCATGCACTGAATTTAATGTTATTTTTTTAATATTATTTTTTTTTTTATCATGAAGTATGTTGCGTTATAATTGGATTGATGAATAATTTTGAATTTAGAAAAAAGATTTTAAATGATTTAAGCATATATATGGGTTAGAATTTGAAGTTTGTCTCGACATTATATTTTAGTTCAAATTATCATAAATTAGACTTATGATATTTGGAATCTTGCCGTAAGAGATTTGATCAAGAAATTGTAGATGTAATCACGTACGTAGGAGCATTCGTCGAACCATATTAAGATTATATGATTTGTGTTTAATATTTCTTTTTATTTTTGTACAAATTAAATAATTCACGTCCTGTATTATAATTTCGTAACAATACATATATACAATTGGAAGCTCTCAATTTCATGAATCCGAATGATAAAAGTGTTTGGAGGAAGAATTATTAGAATAGGTGCTTTAATTATGATGATTGCATGCAGCATCTGCTTGGGTTTTTGGTAACTACTGTGATAGTCAATGATTGCATGAACTCAGACAGATTTTATCAAAAAACTCTAAGTGCCAGAAAAAAAAAAAAAAAAATCTTTTTCCCAAGCATAAATTATTAATGAGTGAGTGGTCCAATATACAAAAATTTAAATTTTAATCACGGTTGAACACATTCATTATGATTTTACTTATGATCAAAATATTTAATTATGATAAATATTTTGGTTTCACTTGCAAAAGCAACGGTTAATAATTGTTACACAAATTAATATTTTTTTATTTTTAATTATGATAATTAACTATAATAAAATATTATAATTTATTTATGTTAGAATTCATCCATGTCATTAAGCTGTTAATTGGGCCCAATATACGAAGTAGAAAAAGCCTTAAAGGTGTGTCACTACCTTCTCAAAAGTGTTTTGCCCTCAAATATCGTGACCATCGCATCTTTATTTTCTCTTTAAAATGTGTGATCATAATATAACACATGAATTCAAGATGGACAAATTTAGCTACACAAATAAGATTCCTTTTTGTTTTTCTATTAAATAAGTTGATTATAATTACATTAGAAATTTTAATTTTTAAAAATTAATACAATAATTATTAATATCAAATATGTATAATTAATCAATTACTATTATTACAATAAACCAACATTTATACACTGCCACATTCGAATATGTGACCTTATCCTTGTGATTACACTACAAAAAAAATATAATATTAGTAACAAAATATCAAGTAACAACTTTAAAGTTGTCACATAAAGTATATATAGTGTGAACAACAGTTTTGATTTTGTCACAATATAATTATTAGTGACAAGAATTGTGTATAAAGTTGATTCTATAAATAATTAGTGACAACTTAGCGAAAGTACATATATAGTGACAATAATGACTTATTATCAATAGATTGTCACTGTACACGTGACACTAATTGTTTATAGTGAGTGATAATTTAATGGCAATATTTGGTCACTAATTCTTGATAATTATAATTTTTATACAATAATTATCTCCATGGAAACTTTAAAATTCATTATTATGACACAATAAAAATTCCACTAAATATATATACTTAGTGACAATATTAGAATTGTCATCACTAAATATTTTTTGTCGCTAAGTTTTTATATTCTTATAGTGTTATAGGACCTCAACTTTGCCAATTAAATTATGTCGATGAAATAAGGTCTCAAACATAGAAAATAAAACATTAGCAATTTACTACCATATTCCATTTAAATGCTTAAAATTAGACTCCCAAACCTACACTTTAATAATAATAATAATAATAATAAAAAACTTTAGACTACATCTGAATTGATGGATTTGGAATTTGTGAGAAGAATTTGAAGAAAGAAATTCTAATGACTCTATATGAAAATATCAAATCCATTAATATTTAATAAAATATAATTTAATTTAGAGTTGGAAGATTAAAAATATTTAAGTTTAGAACTATATTAATAAATTTAAATAATTTATTATTAGGAATTTAAAATTCATATATTCAAATTCATCCATCCAAACTGAAAGTACGGATACAACCATTATGTTTGGTTTTGTTTGAAGTGTTTTGTTTTGTTCAGATATAGAGAAAAAAAAAAAAAAATAAGTGTGTGTTAGAGATATGTTTATGTTTGGATTTATTTTTTGAGTTAATTTTAAATAGTGTAAAAAATGTGTTGTGTTGTATATTGAGAGACAAAAAGTACCATTCATTGTCAAATCATGTCATTTTTGTATTTTTTATAAATGAATATATGTATATAGTAATATTTATTTTTATTGTATGTATTGTGTTGTATATTGAGAGATAAAAAAATAATGTTCATTGTCAAATCATATCTCTTTTATATATTTATATGAATATATATGTATATAGTCATTACAAGAAAATAGAAGATTAGCGACAAAAAAATTAAGTGACAATTTTGATATTATCACTAATTATATGTATTTAGTGATAAAAATGTTTATTTTGTCACAATAATGAATTTTATGATTTTAATAATTACTATTATTTTGGAAAAATTATTATTAGTGACAAAAAAATGTGCACAAAGTTATTACTAAATACAATTAGTGACTCATGTATAGTGACAACCTAGTGACAATAAATAATCGTTATCACTATATTGTGTTGTCATTAAGTTGTCACTATAGATGTGTTACTAATTATATTTAGTGACAATTTTATAGACAATTTTTGTCACAAATGATTATAGTGACAAGATGAAAATTATTGTCACTTAATACATATTTTAGTGATAATTTTTAAATTATCATTTGATATTTTATCACTAATATAATATTTTCTTGTGAGTATTATTTATTTGTTTGTAGGTAGATTAAATTATATAATATATTATTGTATGAGATAATGAAAAAATTACACAAAACATCCAATAAATTGTTTTAGATAATATTATTTTTGATTTTATTTCATCACCATATCGGAGATGATGAAAAAACAAAACCAAGAACATTTCTCATTAAATTTAGTGTAAAACATGCGTATACGAGATGATAATCCAATTATGTGTGTTTGGTAGGTTTTAAGTAACATTTGGGCCTCTGACCTGCGAGTGGGCTTGTGCAAGAGAAAAGCCCAGTGATCAAGGCCCAAGGCCCATGCCTTGCTGTTTCCCTCTCTGCAAATTCTGTTTGGTTTTGTTTCTAAAACATAAATAAATATATTTTCATTTTCCCAAACATCTCCCTAAAATGTTATAAATACATCCTAATTATTACTATACGTATTCCGATTATTATATACTTATATATATATATATATCTGGACATTATATTTCATCATTGCATTAATTAAAACAATATATATAATATAATAATTAATATGAAATTATTAACCACATGAAAATTGATTTGAGAAGACACTTCCAGTAAAAATGCTCCACCAGTGAAAAGAATACAAAGAGACCACTCCAAACTTATAGATGCTAAAACCACTACAAAATTAATTCCAAACGACTTTGTATTAAAAAAATAAAATAAATTAATATTTCAAGAATATATAGATGCAAATAAATTGAAAAAAAATGAAATTATCTAAATAAATCAAAATAATTTATTTGTAGAGATTTGGAATGCTTAACTCTAAATCCACCACCAAATGTAACCTAAAAGATTTCAAAACATACATACAAGATTAGAATTACTACAGTACTACAATTAATTTCCAACAAAGAAACACTCAATCACCAACTTTTTTGGTCTCGTAAAACTAGGGTATTATTTGTTTTGGTACCACAACTTAGATAGGTGGTGTTGTTTTAGTCCCATAAAACATATTTTTCGTTTTTTTTTTTGTCCCAAAATATCATGTTTTTCAATTTTTTTGGTCCCAAAATGTCATGTTCCAAGTGCAAGACACATGGCATTTTGGGACCAAAAAATTAAAAAAACATATTTTATGGGACTAAAACAGTCACCTATCTAAATTATGATACCAAAACAAATAATAACCTATTTTTACGGGACCAAAAAAGCTTTTTGCCATATATATATATATATATACTTGCATGGACATAGTTCGAAACCCAAATTAAATCTGATCGAACTAAATCGTATGTACGACATGTGCGATGCACTTATCTCTTTTCTTAAACTATACATCACACTTGTCATAAAATTAAGTCAGGTATACTCAAACTCGATTTGAGTTAAAATCTCCTGACATAGTTCACATCATTTACATAGAAACAAAAGCAAAACCAAGAATTACAGCAGTAATTGGATGCCCACACGCATTAATTATGATGATAATGTTTAATTTGCAAACATATTAAATAAGAAAACACACGTACCCTTACTGCTAGTTCACATATATAACTAATTAGTACTCAGCAGCTTAACAACATTAACCACATACTCATACAGTACTCTTTCCTCAATGCCACAAACACATTAACTATATATTCAGACAGGGTTCATACGTAGTTTGTGGTAGTAATTATCCTCAGAAACGCTCCTGTAGATTAGGCTGCATTGGCTGGACGCGGAAGGCGAACGGCATCTGGGCTTCGTAGTCTGCAACTCCTTGATGATCATACACCCCCTGGCTCTCCATCACATTCTCATCCATTGGATCAAGATGCAGCTGCCGCTGTTAACCATGCATCATTAATTCATTCGAAACAACTAAGTACATAATTATTAAGGTTGCTCATGCATGATGACTTAATTACTTCTTAACTATGTAATATATATATATATATACATATATAAAACTGGTCGTTTGTTAATCCACGAGGTTAGAATTAGACATTACCAGCTTGAATTGGAGGTTCTGATTCTCCTCCTCTATCATTTCGTTCTGTAAACATTACCAAGAACAATATTCAATCATCAGGGAGTGGAAATTATTGAATAGTTTATAATAGCTACAAGAAAATGGCTCAATAGTTAGGAAAAAAATCAGTGTCGAGTTAACTAGCAATGGAAAATTTTAGTTGCTAATTAATTAGCTCGACATCATTTCAGCATCAAATTATTTTATAGTTGTTGAGTCATTTTCTTGTAGTGAATTAAATAATTATGTGCTGGTGTATGTATATATATAGTGGTATTTGTTGTACATGTTTCCGCATCATCCGGACGAACTCCATCTGTCAAAATGCAACAAGAAGATTAGGAGATATGTTCAGATAGACAGATACACAGGAAATTCTAGCCTAGCCCAGTCCAGCCCAGATCAGGTTTAATTAATCATATCTAAATTAATTATATGACAATTAAAATATACTTGTTGTGTGATTGGTGTACAATGGAAGTAACTAATCACATGATAAAGTATATCACACTTGCACTGTGATTGATTTAGTTCGACCAAACCTGATTTGCATAAGAATTTTCCCGAATACACGATGAATTAGAGTAACGTTGAAATGAAGGGAAGAAGAAATGGAGGGACCTGTTTGGCTTTGAGAGTTGAAACCCCATTCTGGAGGGCTTCCTCTAACACCATCAGCTCTTTGTAGTTCAAAGTCGAGATGTCTTCTCCCTTGAGGTGCCTAAAATTCAAGAAACTGAATTAATTAAAAGGGATTTACACAAATGACAAAAACCCTCTTCCTGGAAGAAGGTAAAAAAACAAGAACACTTTGAATTCAAGACAACCTGAGCTCAATCTGCATGCTGTCGTTCTCTTTCTTGACCCTGTTGATTTCGTTGTCCAAATGCTTTTTTTTTTGTTTGAATTGTTGAAAAGAATAATAAATTAGAACAAGAAACATGAGATGAACAAAGGGGGAATGAACTAAAAATGCAGATCTATATCTAGTAGGTTAAACTTCATCATAAAAACCATTGTAATCTTCGGACCGACAGGTCAAGAAGGAGATCATCATTCATCAAGACTCTTTTTGTACAAAAGAGGGAGTCCCACAACTGGATCTACTGAGCTACACATACACATAAATTTTCCCTTTCTTGTGCTAAAGAAACTCAAGTGACACCCACAATTTTCTTTCATAAATTTTTGCAACCAAAGGAAAGAGAGAGAATAACATGTTCTTACCAGATCTGTCCATAGATGTAACATCTCATGCAGTTTTATGTGTTCTTATCATGGGAAAAAGTACTAAAATACTTGGGAATGAGAGAAAAGGAAAAGGGTCAAGTATAGATCTAGAGAGAGAGAACTTCATACTATATAGAGATCTTCACAAAACTCATGCTTTGAGCCATTTTTACACACTTTCTGCAAAAACCCTCTTGTTTTCCTAGGTTGTTCCTAGTAACCAGTTAAAAATACGAGGAAATCTTCAAGACTTAGGGCTGAATGATATTCCACATAGACATGGAGATCGATCGTACGTACCTCATGCTTGGCATCCCAGAGCCTCTTCCCAGACAGCTTGTGGTACTGATCCAACATGTCAACTAACCTTTAATAATTAGCACCAAAGAGAAAAATCAATCAGACTATCATCATCAAATTCAAGAACCTGCAGAGAAAACCTAGTTTAACAAGGAATTAGGGGAAAAAAGAACAAAAACATGTAAGAAATTAAAGAAACAGTATACGTAGTAGAAGGGCTGCAAAATTCATGCATCTTCCCAGAACTAGCAAAGATGATGACAGAAACTTGAGCATCACAAAGAACACTGATCTCCTTCGCCTTCTTCATTATCCCATTTCTTCTTTTTGAGTAAGTAACCTGCCTGTTGCTCGAGTTCTCGATCCTCTTGATCTCAATCTTGCCTCTACCCATGTTCTTGAACTACTTTTCTCCTCTCCCTTCACCTGCTTGCTTTTCAAGACAAACCCTTGGTTTGAAAATATTGGAATTATTAAAAGGAATGGTTGAGAAGTTTGTGGGGTGGGGTGGGGGGTAGGGTAATGGTATTTTCCATTGTAGGTTTGTGAGACAACAAACTTTCGAAAGGCTCAGCAAAAGATGGTTTGTTAATGGAATTATGGTCTATTGACAAAGCCAAGCCAACTGTTAAAATCTGTAGTCTTTGGTTTTACATTTAACCGCAGTTTCACCTTGTTGTCCTTTGGTTTCTTACATTCTTGTAACTTAAGTTGAAACAATTCAGCCCATTATTCAGTTTATGTGTGTAGGTGGACTAGGTTATTACATCGATCTTGAATTAGGGTTTTGGTTGGCAGGGACAAAATTAACCTAGGAATTTACATTACATGGAGAGGATTGCTTGTACGCTTAGCATGTTTTCTTGGATTGAAATCTTAACCATCAAATCAAATCAAGATCAAACGTTGATGGTCAGAAAAGAACGGCTGGTGATGGAGTTTTGATGGCCAAAAAGATGAGATGGGACAGGGAAGTGTTTTCATGAGTCTCATCGAGTTAGTAGTCTCTATACCGGAACAAGAAATTGTGTAGTGTTAGTAAAAAACATTGAGTCCAAATGTCAAATCTGCATTGGGTTTGGATAATCCTGGAAATGGTCAAGGATTTTAATGTTGCTTAAAATTAAACCCACATATTTTTTCTTTCCTAAGAGAGATTATTATCAACCTTGTCACTTCTTTTCTTTCACAAGAGAGATTAAATTTGTTAACCCCCCCCCCCCCTACCTTTTTTAACCCACCCACCCATCACAGTTATATGGCCCAATAGGTTTCAAATTTAAGATTTTCAGTAAAAAAAAAAAAAAATTAAGCTCAATTCACTAGGTTGTCCTCTAGAAACGATTTTGAGACGTTATTTGATGTTTTCAATGAGGGAATCAAACAACCTCATATGATATGAGATATGAGCAAAGTACTTCCCTATAAAAAAAAAACATATCAAATTATCTTCTCATTTTAAAATAAAACAAAATAAAATAATTTATCACCTTAAAAGAGGTCGTGTATTACACACGCGTTATGTGTGATAATACATAACGTCACCGTCCCCCGCTGTTGCTACCACCTGATCCCCTTCTCGCATATCCCTTGCCACCGCCACCAACACCACACCACTAGGGATGGCAATTGGGCTTGAAAAATCGGGGGGCCGACCCAGACCCACCCCGTTTGGGCTGGTTTGGTATTGGTTTTGACGGGTGTGGGTCCGTTATGTTGGGACCTTGTCGAGTTTGGGGTCGAGTATGGGAAAAAATTATATATATTTTATTATTCGTATGTAATATATTATTAGTAAAAATTATGGTATTATATATGTAATTCTTAAATAATTTTGTATATATCCAACTCTATACAAGAAATACAAAAAATAAAAAACTAGTTGAATGTGTTATTTGTATTAGACTTTATTTTAAATGAAAAATGATATTACTTAATAAAGAAATAAAGTTTTTTATTACTAATAAAAAGGGTAAATTACATCTACCTCTCCTGAGGTTTGACATAATTACAAATACCCCCTCATTGTATGAAAATTCATAAATACCCCCTGAGGTTTGTAATCATCTAACAAATAACCCATTTGCATCCATTTTTGTGGGTGAACTGACCAAAATGCCCTTATGCATTTTATTTAATGTTTAAAATTTTTTGAACTTTTTTGGACTACAATGCGCAGGGAGAGGTTTTTAAAATTTTTTACACAAAGGAGTTAATAATGCAATTCGCTTTGACTGATTTTTCTGCAATGT
The DNA here is from genome assembly GCA_034509735.1 of Sesamum alatum. Taxonomy (NCBI): domain Eukaryota; kingdom Viridiplantae; phylum Streptophyta; class Magnoliopsida; order Lamiales; family Pedaliaceae; genus Sesamum; species Sesamum alatum. Next base: position 44,896,605 of record JACGWO010000002.1, on the reverse strand, counting down.
AACTAAAAAATCAAGGGAAAAATTGTCAATTTCAGGCCTTTGGTTAAAAATTACAAACCTCAAGGAGGTATTTGTAAAATTTCAAACAATGAGGTGGTATTTATAATTATGCCAAACATTAGGGGAGGCAGATGTAATTTATCCTAATAAAAATTTAGGCGGGGTCGGGCCTTAGAGAGGTTGGGGTAGGGCGAGGCAGGGTGATATGCGGGGCAGGGTAGGGTAACCCGGGCGTGGTGAATTTATCCAGGGCGGGTCTTGGGTCCAAGCAAAACCGCCCCATTGACATCTCTATATACCACCACCGCCACCACCTTCCTCATCCCCCCTCCCCCCTCCTTCCCTCTTCCCATCATTGCCCCCTCTCCTTTCCCCCTCTTGCCCCTCTTCCAGTCCCTGCCAACACCCTCCTTGTCGCTGTCGCATCTTTCCCTTTCTATATATATATATATATTTGTAATTATATATTTAAAATATTTTACTTATAATATTTTTTATTAACATTTACATAAATATATATTAAATAAAATATATAATTTTAAATCTATATTGTTGATTTGAATTAAGTACAATTTAGACCATTTTTTTTGAAGTGAAAATTTAGACCATTGATTTATTAGCTTCATTTGAACCTTAAATTCAAATAAGATCAAACTTTCTCAAATAAGGTTATTAAAACAACATGGAAATATAAAGAAAAAATGCGTTAAGTTCCACAAAATCACGTGTGGGGTAAATTGATCTATTTTTTAAAAAAAAACAAGGAGATAATACTTGTTTCTACATAAAGTAATTTACTCATTTGCTATCACAAAGTGTAAATTACATTAAACTCTTTTTGAAAGTATTCATTATCAGAGGAAAAATAGAAAACACACGCAATCATAGAATGTTGGTTTTTCCTTAATAATTTTTCACATGTTAATTCTCACATATTTGTAGAGCCATTGAACATTGAAATTGGTGAATTGCCAATACAAAGATCATATCTTGCTTTCTGTTTGTACACTTTTTCTTTTTTCTCAATACTTCATGCCAAAAAAATTAAAAAATAAAATAAAAAATAAAAAAAGAATGAAAAGGAAAGAAAGAGTATGTGTTGAGGATTGTCATACTCTCATCATATATGCATATCAAGAATAGAAGAGAAAAAACCATCCATTTCTCATTTGTGAACTTCTAATCAGTTTATGTGAGAAAAATAAATATTATTATTTCATTTAAGGTCAAACTGCTTATTATACATTAAATGCAATAATACCATGTACAAAAATGTTCGACTCTTTTGTTTATGTCCCCTGAAACTAGTACTTCAGAACACAAGGAAAATAAAAAGCAAGAAAAATTAAGTAATTAAAGCCAAAATATTGAAATCCACACAAAAGCAATGAGAAGCCAACTCCCTTTCTTGCTACTGTACATTTGATGATTATGAATGAGTGTGGAAACACAACAGAGTAGCGTTGCATCTCTACTACCTGATATGAACAACCGATATCCCTTGCTGGAAATACGGCGAGCATGTTATGTTCTTGTTGCATTACACGCCTACGAGTTTCAGAGCCAACCGGGACGTGCCAACTGACTTCCACAAGTATGGAACTCATGCTCTGATCAATAATTCGTAGACGTTACTACTACTGTCGCCTGGTACACGTTTCAGCATTTCAAAACTCTTGCGACTACCAAGAAAATCAATCCGCTTGAATTCTACATGACCACGTTCAGCCGTCTCCTTGCTGGAGTAAGCAGATCGCAGCCGGTCAGCATGCCTTGAGTCTGTGTGGATGGCAATTTCTATTTCCTCAGCTGACATGTTCTCCTGAGAATGACGAAAACAAGATAGTAAGACACGATTGGGCTTTCCCTTTAACGGCCACGGCAGGAGAATACAGCCACAAAGAAATCAAATACCTGGTAAAACGCATAGATATAATCCAACACCTGCAGACAAGTAAAGCCTTTACTGCTGAAGAATGTTCTTGAACCGGGGCCCATCTCCGAAAATCGGTCGACTGGGAACATGATGGTGAGAAAATGCCCTTTGAATATTAACTCCGACTTCTCGCTGCATTTCGTGCCAAACGTGTAAAACGGCTATCAGAAACAAGGGAGCTAGTCTTTAATGAAACCAATTTGTAGTTGATTGAAGGTATAACTTGTCTATTGTAATTCAACTATTGCAAAACCTACACATTTTAGAATATATAGCAAGATGGAAAAGACCTGTGATCGCGTTGTATGTATTCTCAAATTTCCTTTTCTAACTAAAGTCAAAATCTAGGAGTATAACAGAATTGGCAGAAATCAGAATATTAAGAATTCAGTAACCTTTCTGTAAGAGGTCGAGATAAGTTGACAAATGAGGCTTCAGATTCCTTTCCATCTTCCTTTGCATCAAAGAACACAGAAGTCTGGTCTTCAATTGCATATCCAACACTCGAAGACTCTGTATAAATAGAAGCAGTCGAGGTTGGCTCAGATATTGACCAGCAAATGGAGTCCAAAAGGCTGCCTGGGGTTATTGGACGTATTGGAGTTTGACATGTCTGTGATTATAGCCGATATTATATCAAAATGTCAGTCAGATCAGCCACAACATCGATCTAGCCAAGACCGAAAGCTTAAAATCATTCACGTTTAAGATATAAAAACCAGATATTGATGCAAGAACTTTTGCTTTTATCAAGTATACACAACTAGCAGAAGGTAAAAATTTTATAGCTGTACAAACAACAAGCCGTTCTCAGTCCCCCACCAGTACATGAGCAAATATAACGGCAACACCAAAGCTTACTGCTAAGTTTCCAAATTCGATGATGTGGACAGAGCTCACTTTGTCCTTTTTCTAGTACATTAATAAGAAGTCAAGAGCTCACCTGCATTCGGCGGTTTCGACGCTTTCTGACACCATCTTTAGCCAGGTTTACCCTCATTTGCCTTTCTTCATGACTGACTTTAATTACAGAACTAGGTGCATTTCCAGAACTAGTAAGTGCATTAGGTTCCTGGCAAAATTCAAAGTGAAGGGCTCCACGAATAAGAAACAGAAAGGACTAACTGATAGAAGTTTCTCAAGAAAACTCATGTATTTACACAAGTGAGAAACATGGTACACAGTACATGAGATCCGACTACCAGGTTAGAAATTAAAGTCTTTTTGTATAAAGACCAACTCCATCTATATCTATCAATTACTCGCTTAATTTTGAGGCTTTCCCAACAACAAATAAGAAAGCTATGAATGAAAAGGCCCTCTTGGATTAGCAATCTTGCCCCAACCCCCAACTTCACAGGCATTAAAGAGACGTCTCTGAGGCTTCACTACTGTCCATCAAAGGAGGAAGTTCAATCATTTTTTCTCTATTAGTGAATGCTTAATATTTAGCGTTGTAAATGTACCGAGTGTCAGAAAGACAGAGGAGACAGGACAAGATATAAATATTGAAAAAGCTATATACCTCCTTAGAAGTACCATGCTGGAAAGTCTCAAGTATCGCTCCAGTATACCTAGCCAAATCAGGGGATAAGTGGACAAATCTTTGTAGAATTTTTTCTTTTGCAGACTTCAGAACCCATAGTGGCTGAGGAAAAAAACGGAGTTACTTCAATGAAAATTGAAAGAAGGGGCAAAGAATATAATAGAGGCATCATAAGCACAAGATATTATGTTTCATTGGTAGTTCCTGAGAATAACAGGACTACGACAACTGTCACAAAAATAACCCCAACTGGAATATCAAATAAAAATGTTCTTACGCACTATGTTTATCAGTATATAAGACATTTAAGCAGAATGACAAATAGCATGGATCACTTAAAAAAGTTAAGCAACATGACAAATGGCATCAAGCACTTACCGTGACAAGATTACTTGAATGCCCTAGATATTTTCGTATAGAAGGCCCTTCACATACTACATGAGTAGCATGGCAGCCAACAAACCATTGATCCAGTAAGCTAGCACCTTCAGCAGAAAGAGCCTCAGCAACCTAGAAGCAGATATATTTGACAGAATTGTTTCAGAAAACTTGAATCCATGCAACTTTAATGCATAAGTTGGAGTTTTATGGTGATATTAACAATCTAAAATATTCTGTGACCAAGGACAATCGATGGATTCCCAGATCAACTCTGATAAGTAAATATTTAATACCTTCACATTAGAAACGTACAATCATCATAAAGATCTCATCAATTCCAGATATTACAGAGCGTCAAATGCCTCAAAGAAAATTTGGTCTACCTTACTACGTAGTTCAACAGGGACATCTACATCAACATAAAACGATTGCCCAGACAAGGATGAAAGGGCAGTTTGTCTTTTAGCCTCCCTTTCTGAAAACTGCAAGCCAGGTGCTTCAATCATCCCAGCTTGTTTGTTATGCATAAGCAAACCAACAGGAAGACAAGAATTCTCAGCACCAGAGTTCTGATCGACCCTCTTCGAGTCTTCATTTGGGATACCATTATCACCATTGTTATTAACGCTGTAGAGCATTTCATTCAACCTAACTGAAATCAACCCAATGATTACCACCCTGTGTTACTCGAATAGAGAATGCATCAAGAAAGCATGTTGCAGCTGTAAGTTTCATGCTAACAGTTGTTATATGAAATAAGCTATCATTAAGTCATTTTAACTCCCTAGAAGTGCCAGGTCATAGCTATAGCACAAGCTGGCAAATTAAAGCTCAAGACCGGATAATATGTCTGCAAACCCGATAAATAATTTCCAAATTCACATACGGATATGGAAGAGTCCCACTCAATGCTTGGTAATGGCTGCTTTAAGTCAGAACTGTGACCTTGGCATGACAGATTTCTTTGAACAACTGGATATGAGCATGAGCGTTATATCAAAATATTCACATGCATGGCTTTAGTTCAATTACAATCAATGTCAAATTTTCATTTGCCAGTATCACTTGATGCCAATGTATGGTCAAGCATTGGAACAGAACCCCCAATACTTTGGCTGATTCTGATGTAAATAGGATTAGAAACCAACTGGAAACAATAGGATTAAGGTCAACAGTGCAGGAACATTTCCACTGTGTCCACAAGCAATTTAAAAACAAGGAAATGTGTATTACCATTCCTTTTGACGCTATCGACAAACCAGCCAATTGTTACCAGGAACAAACCATTTGCCGCCCCATGTTTCAGGGCATGCTCAAATTTACGTCCATGGAAGCTGTAACAAGTGTTAAGAGTAACACAAGTACGCTTGTGCTTAGTAAGCCACATCTAAATAGTCAGATACATTTGCAATTTCATTCATGCACTCATTCTGAAGGAAACTAGAATTGTTGTAATATCTAAAGAGTATACTTGATTGGGATCCACCAAATCATACTCTTGTTTTTAACGCAACGTGACGAAACCATATTGATGATAAAGATGAGATTTTACCTAGTAAGATAATTTAATAATGCCATATCAGTGAGCCTAATCAACATCAAATATGATATATATGCTAAATATGCACCAAGAAAGGATATCTGAACCACCAAGTGAGTGCAATGAGGATGGAGATGAGGACTATATTGACCTCCCAATCTCTCTGTTGCTTCCTTCACTTGTTTCCTTGTTTCTACAAAATCAATTACAAAAGCAGAAGGTAAATCCCACGTTGATGCTAACACAGCACTAAAGCACAAACACCAAATAGCCTCCCCATAGACAACCACATCCGGTAAATAACATCTTTCCAATACACTCTTTGGGAGGAAGACATGAGCCTTTTACAATGGTTGAAGGATTCTAGTTCATACACAAGTTCATTTACTAGTATACACATTGTATCTCAAGGTTGACTAGTTTTAGTCTTTTACTTTCTAGCTTGAAACTTGGAACAGATCCCATTACTCGAAAATTTCGCCTGAGACGACTTCTTACATGATAGCATAATTTCATTAAGCCATCCATATTTCCAGCTTATGATCTTCGACGAGTATATATTTTGTTCTGGACTCAATGACCAGACAAATTAAAGTAGGAACAATTAATCAGAAAAGGATAGGAAGAATTTAACATAGAAAACTAGACAAACAAGTACACTAGCTAAAGAATTTAACACTGTCAAAATCATTCAGAAGACAAAATAAAACCATAGAAACAATATTGCACTGTCATACCATCATGGACCATGTTTTTTGTTATAAAAACCATCCATCTATGGCACATGCTCCTGAACTACTGCTAGCACCACCAATTACGTAAAAACCATAATCAAACACATCACTCATGTAAAAAGACAGGAGTTAAAAACAATAATTAAAATACCAATCAAATTTGTACCTTTAGATAGTCCGGTTACACAAATGACAAGGCCAGAAAACGGGCCGGTGGGTTTAACTACTTTAACAGGAGAATCAGAAACTGCAGAGACAGAGGAAGCAGGAGAAAAGGGCTCCAAGGAAAATGATGAGATGCCCCTGAATGAGGAAGAAAAATCAAGAAATAGCCTTGAACACCCCTTGCCAGTTATCACCTCCACTCTCCCTCCTCCTCCTCCAACACCACTACCCATTTTTTCGATCAATCAATCAACTACTGTAACAGAAATCGCCCTAGAAATTGAGAATTAATGTGGAATTCATGGAAAGAAATCAAGTGGGATTTTCCAGAGAGTGAAGGGCGCAGTTCTTGAGAGGGAAAATTGAAAGGTTTGAATATGTAAAAAAAGAATATACTACTACTACCACTTATTTGAACATTCCTAGTATAGTAGCACAAATGGAGGTGTTTTCTTGCTTTCCTCCTTTTTTACAAGAAAAAGTGGGTCAATGCATCGTCTCAGGCAGAGAGAACACACGAAATTTGAAAAATTCTTCAAAAATCCAATCTTTTTCACAAACTCAGAAAAAGGGCAAGGAACGATGCGAAAGAAAAGCACAAATCTTTACTTTGGGAGAATTCAGGAATGATGGGCAGGGCCATATGAAGCGAAAGAAAGTCTGGAGAAGAATCTAAGCAGAAACTTTTGTTGAATTGCGTTTATATTCTCTGCTTTTCTTTTGTTCTTTTACTTTATTTGAGGGGTTCAGAAAAGTGGGTGTTGGCGTGATTCATCAAAATCACTTTATTTTCACTTTCTCTCTCTAAAACTTGTAGAGCAGAAGGCCGACGCCATGGCCGCTTAGCTGCTGCCATTGCCCCTTTGCCATTATATTTTGAACTGTTTCCTTAAACGTACACTTGCTCTTTATCAAATTACTTTTCTACCCTTTCTATCCCTTTTGTATTTTAGAAAATATTGCTATTTTTATTTTGTCACGATGTGATTTAATGCCAAATTTTCCATTAACATAAGGTTTCTTGTTTGTGCAAAAAACCAATTAAATATGGGAAGACTCTAATTTTTAGCTAAGTTAATCGTGATTAGTTGATTTGTGTGGATTGCAAACAATTCAAATTTTCAATTTCTAAGTTCTACCATATTTTTTCTGAATTTTTCTCTTGTTTTTTTTAAACAAAATGGTAAATTTGGGACAACAACTCACAGACTCGTCATAGTAATTACATATGTGCTATGAGTACTGGCCAGGGTTCATAAAGCTGGCTTACTGTGCTAAGAACCAAGACTGATAAGAATGAACACACATCAAGACGTATGTTTAATTCTATCAAACACCCAATTGAAATCAGGTCAAAATATACGCCTATCCTACTAAACACCTTGATAAGAACTTAAACTACAACATGGATGTGACAATATTCAACTTCTCTAATATTCAACATTTTCATCTAAAATAAGTATTTCAAAACTCTACCATATAAATCAATAAGATACTTGTCACATAACGTCACAAAAGAAAATTCAAAAATTACTTGCTTTGTTTATTATATTTTACAAATATGAAGATTGTATGTAATTTTGAATGCTCTTCCTTCCATGAAACTTTCTAGTACCCTCTACCTATTGAAACTTGAAATTTCCCACATTTCAGTGTTTCTTGAATACCACTCCCAAATCTTGGACCATGCTGCTCTCACCCTCACTCACAATTGGTGGTCCAAACCCTCATTTCATATTTATTATTGTTATTGGGCTTTGGGCTTCTCCATTTCATTACTCAACTTCACCTCCTTTAACATCCCCAATTTTCTTTCTTTGGCTGGGGGGGGGGGGGGGTGTAGAGTGGTGTCTGCATTCATTTCTGCAGTAGCACTTTCAGACTACGTGGGAAGAGCAAATAAAGACATCAACAGTATTTCAACTGAAAGCGGTCTCCAAATTTATGATTTCTTGATTGAAAATGTGACAGCCATGCTTGCGAGGTTGTTATTAAGGGGGGCTAAAGTTGACCACTTCTCATAAATTTTTGTATGGCCTTGTCAATATGTGATAAGGCGTCCCAATCAATTTGGTAAGTTTTTACGTCAAATAAAGTACATCACCTCTGATTCTTGAAATTATAATGTGGCACGTACACATTTGGGACTAATCTAATCTAATTGATAAGGTAGCTTGCAGACGAGAAAGCATTGAGTTTTAATTTTCTAGTTAGGTTTTTTAGAAAATACTTTTCTCGGTCTTTTTCTAGCCCTTCTTTTTTCTATTAAATATAGAGAGTCCAACCAGGGTAATTTACTCTTAAAAGACTGATTGCCTTAGTGTTGGCATTTTATTTTTGAAAGATCGATAATCTCAATGTAGTTTACTCTTAAAAGATTGATGGCCTCTACTCTTAAAAGATTGATTGCCTCAATGTTGGCGTTTTATTGTTGAAAATCGATTGCCTCGGTCAATGATTTTGGAGAGAGTGCTGAATAGGTGAAGGCTGTCGTCTCAACTGGAAAGAACCCACCTGGGACACAAATCTGCATCATCAGATATGCAAGATAATCATCACTCAGTTGACCAATTTAAACTATGTTAACTAATTTTTGGTGCAAACTAATAGTATAGTTGGCAGGTGGGTGGTCTGTGTTCAACCATCTGGATTCCAGTTCTATACTACAAACACAGAAATAAATATGACAAATGGAAATGAAAAATGCAAGTCAATGAGCAATGATGGTAAGCAGCAGCAATTGGTAAACTAATACAGGTGTGTGCTTGTGTTAGTGGCGCACCATTATGTGTGATATTCCTTGCCCAACCTCCACCACTGGATTTCAGCATAATTGTATTCTGGAATCTATAAGGTACAACACTTTATGCAACTAGTATGAGGTACATTTGAATAAAGTGAAATGCTGCTCAAGATGAACAGAGTCTAGTCTCAGGCATTAGTGGAGGAAGCAAACATCAATTCACCTGCCAAATTCCAAGAAAGAATTTTAGGTTAGAAAGGGAAAAGGCACTGAAAAAGCAGAGCTGTGAGAATGAAGTTACCATCACTCCACTGAGAGTCACCAGTTTTCTGATAGCAAGTGTGAATATTTGTGTTTCTCAATGTCAGGATGGTGAAATGTGGTTCAGACAGAATGGATCAAGCAGATTTCCATTACACTTGCTCATTCAAGTAGTACAGAGACTTAAGGAAAAGGTGATTGGACTTAACAGGAAATCGACGTTCTTGTAGGTTGAATAAAGAAACGAAAGGTAAGTTAAAACAACTGAATCACCACTACAATCCAAACAACAAGACTATTACATAACAGCTCAAATACATCAGTGCTTATCCTAAAAGAATATATCTAGTTTGATTGAAATCGAATCACATGTAAATGTTACACTGTGCCAGAGAAAAGAGAAAACAAAGAAAAAGACACGGGTGGAAACGTATTCTTGGTCCATGTACACTCGTGTCAAAAGCACTCCCAATGTTAGAATACACGTGCTCACGCCCTTGTCCAAAACCAACAGAAAAAATGTATCAGCAAATACACCACCTTGTTTTGCAGCACTTGTTGAACTTGAGGTGACTGTGAAGCGTTCAGTACCAAGGTAGAAAAAATCAGACAGCAACCAATTGGCCCTAGGATACGAAGAAAATGAATTTACCCTTCTGCCTCTTTGCCAATTATTGCTGTTTCTTTGAGCTGGAAACCTTTCCATTAACATCAGACTTTAATTTGCAACCAAATGAGAGAAATTTCCGGACCAGATTATCTATCTCTTCCTCCTTTTTCTCATATACAACAAAAGATATAAAGGCGAAGGGTAGTCCTGCAAAGTCCAAAGAAAATAGCAAAATGGCAACAGACATGAGACCTAGAACATCAAAGTTTAATAGGCATGATACAGATGCAAGGTGTAACATATAGCAGATTAATACGCATACAAAACCATCAAATGAGAGCATACTTCAGCTCTCAACTACATAAACATGGTTGCACATGCATGCCCAAGTCATACACAACATACAAGCACATGGCACATACCTATCACAAAAGCATTATGTAGTGAAACTGCTCCGAGGATACTGAGGAACAATAAAGAGAGAACAACCTGTTTCATGAGCAAAGAAATGCAGAAACTATCAGTTAACAAGACATTCAGAGGCTGGAGATGCAATTGATAAGAGATTCATAGTCAAAGACAAGAAAAATTACTAACAACTACTCTTATTCTTTTCTCGTCTTGATCTTCTGTCAGTGACTGGGATCATTACTAACTTCTCCTTGTTATTGACTTACAAGCAACTTATAGAACACAGAAATGGGTTTTATACGGGCATCATGTGGTACTGCTTTGGGGTAGTGTTCAATAGGCAACCCAAACACAGAAGACGGACGCCACAACTCTAGGAATGACAATAAAATTATTATTTTAATCTTTAGAACGCAATACTCCAGGCACTTTTGTTTTATTGTTCAACCAATAACTTTTTTGCTTGACAACTCAACTTTATGATAAGAGAAAATGGAGCTTGACATGTGGAAAATGTTCTCCAAAGTTAATTCATGTATGAACCCTAGTTGTGGGAGGTAAAATGAAAATAGATCTTGGTGGCAGTGATTTGCTAGTCATGAGCATTGGGAAGAGTGTAAGGTAATATACAATATTTTATTAGACTCATTCTGACTCAGACTGCAACAAGACGATAAAGCTGATTTAAAGAGATTCTTAATGAAAATAGAGCAGTTTCACAAAAACTAATATCTAGTCATGAATTTCTCAAACTCAATTTACAGCAAAACTCCAACAAATTACCTTGAGGAAAAGCATAAAGTCATTTCCACTGCAAAGTGATTTTAAATCACTAACAACAGAATTCCACCAGGATGCCACTGACAGAGCGAACTGGTGAGATGCAGCTTCTGAGACATAGAATCTTGACTCGGGAATTTTTTCAATTTTATATCCCAATCTGCACAGATACATAAACATAAGTGATCATTTCTAATACTGCTGCTGTGCTGACCTCCACTAAGTTAATGAAATTTTGAATGATTTTTCACATATTCCATGCAGCGGTTTGCAGCTTATGAACAACATAATACTATTTGGTGCCAGCAGATAAAATATAGCACAAGAATATTTGTGTATAAAGAAACTATTGAAGTTAACAAAGGTTGGCATCTTTACATTTTCTGGGGTAGTTTGCCGTGGATGAGAAGGAAGACCGATGCCATTAGTAGAAGATTGGAAACTGCAGTAACTACAGTATACCCAGTTGCTATGAAATTGAAGTAAAGTGCAGCCAAGATCAACAAGACAGTGAGCGTCTGCTTTTTATCCCTCCAGAGTAGTGTGTCAGCAACTACAAGTGTCATCATCATTGATTAGAAGTTATGAAATGCAATCCGAGGTTCCAAGTCAAATAGCCATGTCAGGCTTTGATTATGAGAACTCAACAAAAGACCATTACAAAATAAGCAGAAATCATACTATAAAATCTAATTATAAAGAAAAATGGTAACAAGGTTAAACCAATAACACCGAACAATGAAACCAATATAATGTGGGCAGAAAGTGACAGTATAAACATCAAAACCGGATAAGTGAACACTAATATCAACTGCATTCAGACAGGGGAATAACCAATAAGCAAAAAAAGTTATTAGTGAGATACAAATCTTATTTCCTTGTGAACGTCTTGAAAGGCAGTAACACAAGACAATTCACTGAATGGTTGTTGGCTCCACCGAAGGAGTATTAAATCAACAACGTTTAACTGCTTGGAAATATTCCCCCATGGCACACCCAGAATATGGGGCCAAAAATTGCAGAGGAGCAGATCCGAAGCGGTGGCTGCTACAAGAATGGAATATTCTAAAGCATTCGCTTCTGAAAGAATACATTCAAAAAGAGATGGATCCCCTCACGAAACCCGCTTTCTAGGCCATATAATAAAATACTATTTGAATTTCTTGTATGGATTGATGAAATTCCTCTAATTCTTCGACCAACCCCCACCAAACTATACTTTTCTACTTTCATCATTTTTGACCAAGCCGTCTACCATTTCACTTCATTTTCCCACCCTTCCCATAATCATTTCCTGAATCGCAATTTTACTTTTATTTATTTACGGTCTCCATGGCATCGTAAGTTGCACACCTGCATTTCTTTTTCTTAATTAATTCCTCAACAAGTCCCAAATGGTTAAGAAGCTCCGTCCCCTGAATGATGATGATCAAAATTTATGCTTTGATAATTTCTGTTGCTTATTCACCCTCCAGGAATTTCTCAAGCAAAAACATGATTTGAGATATCACCTTTAGATCCTGATTCTTACATATGCGTATCGGAGCAAATACAATCCACATGTTTCAACACAACCGCGGCATTTAGTTTTATTTCCAAAAGTCAATTTCTAATTTTAGACTATTTCAAATTTTGGAAGCTTATTTGTTTAGCCCAATCCCATTGAAAGTGCCCAGTTCCAATGGAAATTTGCAGCATAGTCTACTGAAAACACACTTCTCAAACCACCCTTCTAGACTGCATCATTGCCTAGTAAAAGAGGACAGGACAGGACATATTGTGATGTCCTATTGAGTTTTTAAGATATAAAAATAATATATACTATATATTCAAAATACAATACTACAAAATACCTACTATATATAACATATCAAATCCAAACAAATTCCCATTTCTCACACATATAAACATAGGTCTGAAACATACAATCCAAACATATTTTCATTTCTCGCACAATAACCAATAAAGCATTTTCATTGCATTGAGAATGCTGGAAACTGGAAATAGAAATGGAAACAAAACCAAACGGGTCATAAGAGTGCTGGATAAAGATGATGTATCATACAAATTTTGAATCATAAAAAATGTACAAATCTATTTCATTGAGGAAGAAAAAAGCTTTAGTAGACAGAAAAAGATTGGTACCTTTTCCACTACCAAGAATTAATTCGGATTTAGATGGCCCATCCCTTTTAGTTCGAACATCAGCCCTCAAGTGTGGGTATGACTCAATAGTTCTTCTAAGGCCCTCCTGCAGATAAAAGTCGAGGAAACTGTCAAAGAAATAATCACATGTGTACTACAACATCTTGTTAACCACATACTCTATGATCACTCCATGTGAGTAACCCTCGGGGAAACGCATTGCATTACATGGTTGATAGAAGTAAATCACATACCATACAAAGTTAAGGTTTATGTGTGTGTGTTTTCTATTATCCTGGAGAAGGTTCACAGTTTCCTCCTGTATGCAATGAGCATTAGAACAACCACAAACATGCATTTAGAACAAACTAATGCAGACGAGCACAGCTTTGGTTATGTCATGAGCTCAACAAATACAGCATATCACTGCATAAAGCATCAATCAAGTCCAATTAAGTCTAGACAATCAGATGTCGTTAAGTAAATAATAGAATGACTTGATTGAAATGGCAAAACTCCATCTAGCAACCCCTGATATCAAAGTATTTTCAAGTGAAGAGTCAGAATTAACTCAATAGGGGGCATGTGTAGACCTGGAGTGGCACAATAGGTGTGTAGCCAAGAAGATCATTTGCTTTAGAACAATCAAAGGTTCTGCTGCGAGATAGAAGTCGAATTCTTGAAGGTGTCAACTGCGGCACCTTCATTCCAAAAGGAGCTAAAAGTTTATATATCAGCGCCACCATATGTGCAATTGGCATCACAACAAATGCAGGAATCTTAGTTTTTGGCCTGCATACTACACAAGATCAGAAATAAAGATAACATACATAGTTTACTGCATTACTCTTATAACAAATCAACCCTGTAGCAAAATAGAGCATTTGATAACATTACAGAACTTGAGGTACATACCCAGATGTACAGAACAATAGAAACTGTCATCTCTCTTACCATCCAAGCATTTACTCAAAGAGCATTTGCACATGGATACGTTGATTGAAGAAAGTGTAATCGACACATAAATAATAGGCAAGAACAGAAATCAAGAAAGAACACAATGGCAAAAACTCAGGTTATAAAGTCACAGCAGCAATCAAATCAATATAAAGTCTGTAATATTGTCAACCTTCAACACTAGGTAAAACACCAGTCAAATTGTCCATTTGTTGAAAGTGAGATGAGATGCTGCCCAAACAAATTAACTAGTTTGTATAGACCTCTGCTTCTATTAGCATGATGAAGTTGTAGCTACAAATAAGTTGAGCATTCTGAATGCTATGTAAAATTAAAAGTGATACACGATTTTTTTTTTAATTTATTTTTTGTGTGGTGCAGGTTGTAGTACAGATACACAAGCTTTACAACAAAAGAATACCTTTCATAGCCAAGGCCTTCAAGAATGAGAGACATAAACTCCCAAAATTTAATTGGTTCCATATTGGTTATGAAGTATGCCTGCAAGTTGGTAATTGAAACCATGTTATTGTGGCTTCATCTTATGCCCATATTTATGAGATTAAACAGGCACCATACTAAAACATCAATGAATCTGAAATATATTTGAAGCTCATCTGGCGCCATTTATAACATTGCATACTGCAAAGAGCTAGACCAAACCAGGAATTTCCATGCTCTATACTGCCCACAAGAGTTTTTCCACTTGCATCCTCCACAATAAATGTGGATATTAATTCCCAATCAACTAAAACATCACCATGTACAGTTTGGAAGTATTGCATTATATTGAAATGAATGCAAGGTAGATACTGAATTTAAACCTTTTATACAGAAGAGACATTGGCAGAAATAAGACATGCACATACAGAGGAGAGAGTGGCAGTAAAGAGAAGCTGGCGCCTAGCTGTGGTGGGATTAGGAGCATACAGGTGAAGCAATAATGTCACTTTGATAAGAAACTGCAGGATAAACTATCTTTGTTCGTCCAAACTACCTTTAGGTGTTTGGCCAATATTCAAACAAGGTAAATCAAAATTACAGCACAAGTTTGTAATTTACAAAAGATTCTAGAAGCAAAAAAGCTAACATCAGAGACCATGAGCAAAAGAATCCAATTAACTAGTTCTAAGCGCCTAATTTCTTTAAAAATGACAAGCAATTCTCTTCCTTGAATAGTGCAATTCAGCAGTTTGACACATTGCATAAGCATTTGAACTAGAATTACATGCATTTAAACAGACTCTGGTCAACTAAGATGCAGACCACGTTGAAGTAAAAAGAAGATGCAAACCTGTCCAGCAGCTTTTTCTGCTGCCATGCCATCAGATGCCAAAGCTCGCTCAGCGCAAATGTGAGCATGGGCGACATTCTCAACATAAGTAAAATCATACATGTTGTTGCCATCTCCAATGATGAACTGAACATTGCAAGTAGCACATCAGAACACCAAAAGCTTGATGTATGCCGGATTAAAAAGCTAGTCAGAGCATTATACAAAATAAAAGTGAAAACGAAATCCAAGTACAAGTTCCCATGGTCGAGCATAAGTAGTAGAAAAACATGAGTTTCATAAAATGTAAATTCAATCCCATGTGAAGGCACCTCACAGGGTTCCTTTAAATAGTTCTCACACATTATCATTTTCAGGTACAAGAAGAATCCCAAGAAGAATAAATATATTAATAGCAGCCTACTTATACCTCTACTTGAATTATAACGTTGAGGCCAGACTCAATAACTAGACAGGACAAGCCAATCCTAATAATTACCTTTGATTTCCCAGCCCTTGCTGCGGCAACTAATGATGGAACAAGCAACTTATCACCAGGGCCAAAAATGCTGCTAGGTCGAATGCAGCATGTTCGAAGTCCGTTTGAACCATTTGACTTGATAACTAGGGCCTCTCCCTCGGCTTTTGTGGCAGAGTAAAAATCATTGTGCTGAATATATTACCCAAGATAAGACTTAGATACAGGAAACTTGCTGAAATTTGAGCATGGTGCAAGCATAGTTGAGGAAACAACATCAAGACTTGAGCTACCATATTCATAACTTAAGCAAATTAGCTAGGAAGATAATACCAACTTTTCTAGTTTGAAAGTCACAGAACGATAAAAGAACAAAAGAAAAAAAAGTGAAATCATACTTAACCACTAAATATTCCAAGGCATCAAAATGAACTCGAATAGGAAGAGAAAATCAATTCTATGTTGGACGATATAGAGAGTTAAAAATGAAAGGACGTGAAATTATACTAACAACTAAATCTTTCAAGGCATCAAAACAAACTCGAAAGAAAGAGAAAATTAATTCAATGATGGAAGATAAGAAAGCAGAAAATGAAAGGACAGATTCAACAAGTTATATAATTCAGGAAAGGCTAAAAACTAGAATGGTAAATTGTATTGCTGCTCTCAATAATTCCATTCTAGCATTAAGCTAAAAAAGTATTATATAGCAAGAGAGGAAATCAATTACCTTAGGAGGATAAGGCAATGATTCATTTCCATTGAATATTCCATTAACTCCATCAAAAACCACACTTGGTGAGCTTGTATATATGAGTCTCTTAATTTTCAGCTCAACACATGCATCAATAACATTCTTGGTTCCTGTAGGCCACGGTTGCATACACAGGCAAAGAAAAGGAAGAACATCGGTTATTAGGACAAACAAACAAAATAGAACAAATGCTAAGAGGTTCAGGAACACAAACACAAAAACATGAACATCTTGCTCAGATCTAGAATGTCCAAAACGAACCTTGTACATTGACAGAATAATGCAGCTGACGGTTGTTAATGGAGGAATCAGGAGCAGCCATATGAAATACAACATCAGCTCCATGGAACACTGCAATGACAAAAACAGTATGTCGAACGTCTAAATAAAAGTTAAATTGACATCCACTATTAAGACAAATGACACTCTAACCAGCCAGCTTCAAATTTTTAAGTGAAACTAGACCACAGCATTTTCAAAGCATTCATTTCCAGTTTGGAGCTTTGAATTACAATATCAATATTGGGGGCAAACTTCAAACCAATCAAAGTTACAAATTACTAATATCAAATTATGAATGTCCCCGCCCCGCCCCCCCACCCAACAACACACGCGCGCGCGCACGAACACAGCGGAAAGGGGGAAGAAAGAACGTATAGCCAACATAAAATTCATGCAACTCAGAAGGTAGATGTTCAAAGGTGCCATGTATAACCATAAAAGCAGTCAGATGCGATTACATCATAACAGATCCTCAATAAACATCCAAGCAATCAGATGTAATTACATTACAACAGATTCCTAATAAGCATACTCCGAATCTCATCTTCAAGTCTGCCTTCTGGGCGATTCCAACTTTGTCTGTCATGGTTTTCAAATAGTATAGTAGACTTCTATACAAGGTAAGGCAAGTGTCTAACCGCATCTATCTGCAACAACTAAACACACATGCGGTGCTTGTGGGACTCAGAAACTAATCATGTGCCAGTTAATAACTTAACAAAACAACTATCACCATTATTTCTTGTTTATCATTTTTCACTTTTTAACACAGCTTGATTCGAT
Source organism: Sesamum alatum (assembly GCA_034509735.1). Lineage (NCBI taxonomy): Eukaryota > Viridiplantae > Streptophyta > Magnoliopsida > Lamiales > Pedaliaceae > Sesamum > Sesamum alatum. Next base: position 44,878,826 of record JACGWO010000002.1, on the reverse strand, counting down.
GATGAGCAAGGACATGGCTATAAAGACAGAAATATGTCAAACTATTGGAGCTCAAGTGCTCAACCCATATTCTGCTTCATTAAAGCTTGTTCAACTGGTCCATTAATTTATCAAACAATCAGACCAAACTCAGAATTATTTCAAGCTCGATAAGAAATTCGAACAAGCTTACTCTCGCTCTCAACGGAGCCCCTGCTTGCTTGCATCTACAATATACCAATGCATGTAAAAACAAGCGAACTCATATCCATCATACAACTACAACATTCCATACTTCACCTTATTTAAAGAAGCCCAGGAAAAAAAATAAAAAAGATAAACCCTGAGTTGAAAAGCTAACGCCGAAATAGACCTTTGAGCACTTGCGATTTGTCACGAAGATCTGCGGACACGTATTGCGCACGGCCAGACTTAAGTGCTTCGCCGAGAACGCCATTCTCCTCGTCAGCGTCAAGCTTGATGGTGGGGCCCAAATCCGCGACACGCACAGAAAACATTCCGTATTTGATTAGCATCACCACCAGATGCCGCGCCGCAAATCCTCTGCCGCCTGTCACCACGCACCACCTCTCTTCCCCACTCATTTTCCACTACTTCCAGCCCTGCACAATGAACTCGAGCGCAGCCTAACACTGTAAGCTGCGTAGTGCGAGTGGAAGTGATGTCCGATTAGCCGATTACTGATTAGAGAAGTAATCAATTCGCATTACCGGGAGATCACAAAGAAATATATGATGAGGTGTGTGCCGAAGAATTAACCTGGATCTTGGACTGGGACTGAGGGGAGATGAATTGGACTGATGGAATAAATCTTGAAAAGGAGCTTAATTCACTTTAATGTGTTACTTCTTTTTTTTCTTTTTCTTTTTTTTTTTTTTAGAATTTGATACTATATGAAAAAAGTTTAGGCAATAAACTTGACGAGGCATGCTACTCGAGCACGACGAGCAGTATCTAGTTGGACCAGATATTCTCTGATTTAATTTCACAAGAGCATGATGATTCTATCCTGAAAAGCCACTTTCCTAAGAAAATAAAGCATTAGGTCTTTAAACTAATCAATTTTATCGTCTGTAATTAATACGGTGCGCTTATTATGTATTCGTCTCAAGTCCTTCGTTTGAAGGCCTAATGATGTAGCCAAGCATTCTATATTGATTATAGATGAAGAAATTGAGTGACTTACCCTTGGCGAGACGCTTTTTTAAAATACAAGATCAAAACGATCAATACTTTTGCTCAACGAAACAATAATGTTTTAGTGTTACAATTGAAGTTTGATAAACAAGTTCGAGATCAATGAATTTAAGTTCCACCGATACATGAATATTTATCTTAATTTATATGAGTTATGTGGGTGTTTATATCACGTTGTGCGAATTTATTATAATTTATTATTGATTTAGTGTATTGTTCAATTTATTAATGTAATTTATTAAAAGTTTTTACTTTTTAGTACAGCTCGATTATTGAGGTATTAATGTAATCGGCAAAGTAACGATTTAATTTTGTTATCAAGTGATATTAATTTTTGAATTCCACAAGTTTCCCTCCAATCCATTCATCTTCTACTCAAATTTGAAAATGATATAAATAGGTAGCAGGTTTTCTTAGAGGGCACTGCAACTCGCTTCCGCACCTCCAAGCAGCTCGCCAATGGCGCCCATTCCCACCTCAAAATCCAACACCAATCCCTCTTCTCCTTCTTCACAATTTCTCAATGTTACCCATCGCATTATGACCGACGATGATTTTCAAGAGTCCCCTTCTCTCTCTTTCTCCGCTGTTTCCAGAACCAGCTCACTTCCACCGCGCCTTAAACCGCATAATTCAAACACTCTTCGCCCACCCAAAAACCTGAAAAATAAGAAATCCATTAATCTCGGAAAGGAGAATTGCTTTTTCGACGAAACAGAGGCAGATTTGGGTTGCGGGTTGGATTCAATCGAACCGACCTTCGATTTGTTGAATTCCAAAGGGATCGGTGGGTGTTTACATAATAATAATTCGCTAGAGTCAAGGTTGTTGAATCACAGGGGAGAAGAGGTGGAAAATACTCGTGACGAAGAGCTATTTGAGGAGGGAAGCACGCAACTCGATGCGTTGCTCAAGCTGTGTGCTGAGGTGGATGAGCCGGGCAATGATAGTTACAGGGATGATTCAGAAGGAAAATGTGACGTTTTGATTTGTTGTCCTCTTTGTGGAGCTGATATTTCAGGGTTAAGGGATGATCTAAGGCAGATTCACACAAATGAGTGTCTCGACAAATTGGAGGGTTCGACGACTGATGTAAGAACTCCGTCTTTCTTCTTAATTCAGGGTATCTGAGTTCATATGTGCTGACCATACTTTAGCATCATGACTTTGTAATATGCAAATTGTGATGTATGAGCTGTACTGGTGGAGTATATCTAGGATGATATAGTCCTAATTGGTAGTTAGGTCAGTCTCAAAAGAATGTTTATAGTGATATCAACTGTCAAAAGGATGAAAAAGAAAGACAACAAACAGTTTGTTCAAAGTTAGATGTGAGTAAACAATTGGCATCTCTGCTTGCAGGATTTACGTTCTGAGAATTTGCAGTGAATCCAAAAGCTGCCAGCCTTGCTGGATCATTTAAATTGATGGAAATCTAAATGTTGGGCAAGAAGCATTAACTTAAGGATCTGTGAAGTTTTAAAAAAAATTTGAGTTCACTCTGCCACTTGGTGCCAAGTCATTTGCTAACCTTGCTGAAATATACGGATAAAGAATATTTTGAACATTGAAATTTGAATTCGTAACAGTGTCCTTCCTGAAGATACAATAACTTTTAAGTAGATTTATTAAGCATAATATTCTCAGGTGGCTGCGAGTGATGATGACAGAGGAGCATATCAATGCCCGGGGCAAGTTCTTGATGGTTCTCCACTAAAATCTGTGAAGAATGCTGTTGATGCATCTCTGCTTGTAGAATGGCTACGGAACTTGGGCCTTGCGAAGTATGAAGAAATTTTCATACGGCAAGAGATTGACTGGAAAGCATTGCAGTGGTTGACAGAAGAGGTTTGCAATTCTTTCTTACCTACTGGCATTTTGTGGTACTATGCCTTTGTAGTATGGATTTTAGGAAATGCTTCAGTCGGCAGGTGACCGGATAAAAGTCAAACCTTGCTGCTGCGCTTGTGGATGGACGAGGCTTTCAGGATTCCCCTCATACTTGGGAATTGATATATGCGTTTTCTTGCTGGAATTGTACTCAGAAAGCAGGCCAGAAATGGATATGAGACCCTCAACTCCACAAAAAGAAATCCAGGAAAAAGAGTAAATAGGGAATTCTCAAGTACAAAATGATCATTAGGCTTAGTTTGAGTGCAATTTAGACTGACAGCAGCAGAAACACACTGCCAGCAGAAACCTGTATAACCATATTAGGACCACGGGCCACCACTAATCCTGCGCCTCTCTTGCAGATAGACTCTGTGAAATGAGTATCTATAGGTCATGCCTGTGGATTTCATCCAACTGTTAAATTTTGTCCCAAGCTCCAGACTCAGCTCCCAGAGTGCTGGCTGTCGGCTATCTATTGAAGAGGAACTCATTTCCTACTACTCCTTGAATTGGTTCTAAATCCGATGTGACTTTTGTTGGACAACCTCATCTTTTTATTAGTTGTTTAAATTGTTCAAATGCCTTACCATATATATATATGTGTGTGTGTGTCTACATATATATATATATATATATATTTGTGTGAAAATCAAACCATGTAAAAATGCTTGAATATTAATTTGTTGAGGGACCTATTGGTGTGGCCTATTATTCTGTGCTCAGGCTGGCAAAAATTAGTACCATTGTGGAATCCTTTCTCTGTCATTTGAGTAAACTGTAGAAATAATAAGTCCACTTGTGTTTTGACAGGACCTATGTAGCATTGGGATTACAGCGCTTGGTCCAAGAAAAAAAATTCTTCACGCTCTCAGGGAGCTAAGAAACAATTCAACCAGGGCAACTGAACCAAAGGCAGATGTCTCAAAAGGCATAGCTGATGAAACTAAACTGGGAACAAACAAGTTGATAACTGATTACTTTTCAGGTCCTCTTTCTGAAAGAAAAAGAGGTGGTGATACTACTAATGTACAAAATAATGTTAGGAGAAATCGGGCAATTTCTACTCATAGAAGCATCCAAAGAAATGATCGTGTCAGGAATGGGAAACAGAAAGATGTCCCTTTGTGGTGTTGCATACCAGGAACACCATTCCGAGTGGTAACTTTGCTTTCAACATGATTAATACTGCAATATTTTGATTCCAGTCCCTGATCATTTGATCTTCTCACTATAGTACATGTAATATGCTAATATTATGGAGCAAATCTTTCTCCAATAAATGGACCTCCTAATTTTTCTTTTAAATTGCTGGAAGACACAATACATTTTCCCTTTTTCTGCTAAACATCACTGTCATTTTGTATTACAGCATTCCTATTATGTATTCCCAAAAGAGTTCTCCATGACTATCAATGAGATCCCTTGATGCAAGAACTGTATACCATTTCTTTCTTACATCATACTGCTACTTTATGTACGTTCCTACATTATTGATTGCTTTTCTGATTTGCCTAGTTCTAAACTACTTGTAAGACTGATGCTCTGACCTCAGAATCTAGTTTCTTGAATCCATGCAGAATGTGTTCCTAACATTTCAGAGCATTGACGAATTATGGTTCTATTTCTTCAATGTTCACTGTTTTTGTATAACGAAGATTATTCTTTCTGTTCAGAATGTACTATTAATTCTAATATCTGGTTTTTATATTGCAGGATGCCTTTAAGTATCTAAGAAGAGATTGTGCTCATTGGTTTCTTAGTCACTTTCATTTAGATCGTAAGTCTGTGTTATAATACTTGATCATATATAGTAAGAAACATGGCATTATTTGACTATGTCTCTTACCATCTATACTGGTTTATTACTGCTGCATCTTCCGAAGAGACCAGCATTCTGTTCAGTTGTACAGAACATGTCATTTCATTATTTGCGATTTCCAGAGAGGGTAAAGGATGGAAACCCACTTGTGGGACATATGGAAGAAGCAGAAAAACCCAATACATTTCTCTTTGAGCCATCTCTCCATATTGCAAGCTAGCATTGTTATTCCAATCTATCATTATGGCTCATACAAAGACATGAATGGAAATAGAAATTTATGATGCATGCACATGTAGTGAACCAGTGTAAGCTTTTAATATAATAAGGCAGATTTCATGCAAAGCATTCAGGGCAATGATAGTTATATATGCTGTCTCTGATGAATTGGAAGATAAGAAATCTGGAACACACGAGCCGCTCTGCATGTATATCTTGTAGAATTGCCATCATTGCATTACTTACCGATTCTGTGCCATTAGTTCAAACAAGTATAATAGGGCTGAGAAAACTGATGGAGGCAAGAGAGGTGAATGGCTAATAACAAAAACAGTGACGCGATGATGCAAAGAATTATGGAGTTTGCATTGTCAACAGCCCTAGGCCACCACCTCTATTGCATTTGGTTGATCAAGGAAAAGAGTTACTAAACATTGGCATTGCACTGCATTGCTTTTTGCAGATTATCAAGGACTTACCAGGTCCTTCTGTCATGGGATGATATATTGCTCCTCAATCACAGCAAAGCTAATCAATCTAAAGATTGGAATCTCATCAGACAAAATTCAAGTTCTGCCACTCAACCAAAAGATCAATATTGCAGGAATTGATGTCACGTGCTTTGACGCAAATCACTGCCCTGGCGCAATCATTATCTTGTTTGAACCACCCAACGGTAAGGTGTGTACCAAATATGTTGGGGGACTTCTATCTTTTGTTTTTTCTTGTTGGTGTTTCAAAGATTGGTTTTGCTGTTCACATTGTCAGCCTGTCTTACATACTGGAGATTTCCGATTTTGTGAGGAAATGAAGGACCTGTCAATTCTGCAAGCTTGTCCTATCCACACCCTCGTCCTTGACACAACCTACTGTAATCCCCAGGTAATAGATACTGAAAACAAGGAGTTAGCAAAATTGTTTTAGCATAGTGGTGTTTTTTCTCTCTGAAGTCAGGATTAGACCAATGGCCGTCTGAACACCTGAGATTTCATAATTCCTATTGGAAGTGTCTAACTATCCTGAAAATTAGTATTGCCATGTCTCTTCCTGTTTTTAGTTCTGCAGCATTTGGCTGCTCCTGCAGCTAACTTGTTTATCTTACATTTATTTTAACCATCCACTTGTCTTTTTGGATTATTCCAAAAGCAACACCATTATCTACTCAAACTTGATGTGTATGTATCCTCTCCATTTATTTGCTATTTCTGATGTCGGTGAATGAGTAATTGTTTCTTTTCAACCCTGCAGTATGACTTCCCGAAACAGGATGCTATAATCCAATTTGTTATTGATGCCATCCAAGCTGAAGCTTTTAACCCCAAAACTTTGTTTCTGATTGGCAGCTATACCATTGGTAGTATCTACTCTACAAGCTCTTAAATAGATTTTTGCCAAACCCCAATCAGCATTGACCCCTACCTTTTGCATTGTCTCTTTCAGCATCTCAACCAGCACTCTCGATCTCTGTTCAAAATTAGCTAAATCTGCTTACCTTTTTGTTTGGGACAGGAAAAGAAAAGCTGTTCATAGAGGTTGCTAGAGCTCTCCGCAAGAAAGTCTATGTCACTGCAGCAAAATTGCGGCTCCTCGAATGTCTGGATTTGCCACATGAAGAAATGCAATGGTTTACACTAAATGAACAGGAGAGCCATATTCATGTTGTTCCCATGTGGACTATTGCTAGTTTCAAACGACTGAAGCAGATGTCTAACCAGTACATGGTAACTGTCTTATATGGCTTTATGTTTTAATGCAAATTTTTGTTAGGTATGAATAGCGATCAGACAAAGTTAAGGATATCAGAAGTTATATAAAATCTAAAGGATCAAAGTCTGGAGTTATCTTTTTTTGCTTGTTCCCCAGCTTCGTAAGTCTTTCCTCATCTATCAACAAACAGCATACAAACAAATATGTGCCATACTCCACAGAAACCTAATAAACATTGGGCTTGACTACTCTATGCTTCCAATCAGTTACCGCATTTTTTCATTAACAAAAGAATTAGCTTACTTTAGTATTTGGTTGTATTTGTTCATTGACTTTGACTGCTCTAACTGAATGCTTAACATCCTTTTCCATACGAGAAAATGATGCAGTATTTACCCCCACATACACATGATAAATTGTTCTTGATTCATAATTACAGACCATTAAACTCTTATAATGTTCAATCCACGTTACATGACATTGGTGATATTAATTAAATGCTTATTCTTGTGCTGGAGTGCTTATGATCCTTACTTTTCAAAACATAGTAGATAAATTGTGGTTCTGCGGATCAGCATTGAAGGAAGCTTCGAATTTGCATTGCATAATACACAATTTAAGCAATCTGTAGAAGTGATCCCAGAAAATATCTTGTTTCTGATAGTATGAAGCAAACTCTAGAGACTTCAGCTTATTTTGTCTTTCTCCTTCTAAATTTCCAGTTATTGTTTCTTCAACTTTGTTGTACAGGGCCGATTTAGTCTAGTAGTTGCTTTCTCACCTACTGGTTGGTCATTTGGAAAAGGAAAGAAGTCTACAGGAAGAAGGTGGCAGCAGGGTACCATTATAAGGTGAACTCAGTTTCCAGCTTAATCAAAACACATGAAATTTCTTATAATCCTTTTTCTACTTCCAGGTCCATTTTTATTTAATACATATATCTAGGAAACACTATAGAATACCTCAATGCAAAGTTCTTTTAAAAAAAAAAAAAAAAAAACTAATAGGAGGTTCTCAAATTTTTAATTTTGTATTACTTTGGTATCAATGAAAGAGAACATTTCTTTTAAGGCTGCTGAAAACCAGGTACTGATTTAGTAATGTTATCCCCACTTATTCTTAGTGTCTGTCATATTCTCCTCTCACGTTTAATATAATTCTACCAGATGTCAGGATGATGATCCTCTTAACACTATTTATTTACAAACATAACTTAGAGGTTCAAGTAACATCTCCATTATCTTTCTTCGTGGCTCTGGTTCAAGTAGTATTTCCATAACCTCTCCTCATGGTTCTATAAGATTCAGCTATTTCAAATTTGCATTTTAACCTACAACAAAACAAAAACTTGGTGTCACTTTGAACATCATTGCAGCTATCTTCACTAGTTTTGCTTGCAAACTGGGTGAGTACAAGCAATCTTATATAGATGCTCGACTAAATTATCTGACTTCTTCAGGTATGAGGTACCATACAGTGAGCATAGCAGCTTTACCGAGCTGAAGGAGTTTGTTAGGTTCATATCTCCAGTGGATATCGTCCCGAGTGTCAACAATGACGGGCCAGATGCTCATAATTCAATGGTCTCCCAGCTCTTGGCTTAGGCAGCCAACAACGTACAAGAAAAACTGCTGAGTTTTATCCCTCAACTCAGTCGACAACGTAAGCAAACTGTGCAATATTGGGTAATATTTGCTATACTACCGTTGTTTGAGCAAATTACAAGGTGGTGATCAGTCCACAATGTTTCCCTTCTACCAATACCCCAGAACAGATCTTAGTTATTACAAAATCTCTTTGTCATTGATATCCCTACCTGTGTTTGTATTGTTTACACTACATTGTTTTTTTGTTTTTTTTTTTTTTTAAATCTCAATTCGATTCTTCCTCATGTATTGCTCTCTTTAACTATGTAATTTTACTATGGATTGGAGGTGTCGTTCTCCATATATTACTGATCATTCGATTGTAGCATATAATTGCGTAACCAAGAATTGAGGGCAATACATTCATTCATATCTGCACTTTGGTGCCTAAATTTGCATAGACTTGAATTAAACTTTCAGTGTGCGATCTAGATTGCATACTTAGATCGAGTCGCCTTTTTATTATATGAAATGACGATGAATATCCATCCGTCCACTTGTTCATTGTCCTATTTTGGCTCCTCGTACAGGGGAGGGGGAGAATCTTTGGAACACGTAAGATACAGAATCTGAAGCCCCGACCGTTGACCCCGGTAAAACCGGGCTGGCTGTAATTATTGATGTGGATGAGGATCCGATTCAGATATTAGATGTCAATGAATAACAGCGGTGAATAATTTGAAGTCTGAGTTTGAGTCTAAGTCTGACCGGCTGCGTCCTAACAACCTCTTCTTTGTCTCATGAATCTAAACGTGAATCACTTATTCCCCCTAACTTTAACTTTTCCAAGTGCTTTTTGTTGGTATGAAATGAATAGTTCGTATCATAAATTGTTGCCATTTCCAATTACATTCAACTCTTTTTTCTAAAAAAAATAATTTGGAGTCAATTAGGTTATCCATTCCACTCCACACCCCACCCCAAGAAGGAACAAAAAGAAAAAATAAAAAAGAATTAAAGTCAACTATGAGGCCCTTTTTTTCAAAAGTTTTACAATAAATTTGACTCATTAAATTAAATCACCATCACTTTATATGTACTGAAATATTGTACCCTTCAATTTTACATATTTAAAAATTTAGAAATTACATTACTTATTAAATTACATTGGTACGGGCAGGAATTGGAGGACTGCGTAGTACTCATATGTTTCTATTATTTCAAACCCACATTTCTTTTTGATTCTGTCCCCACTCATCAACCAAATTAATTATAAGCTCCACAGTAAACCAACAAAAATATTTCTTCATCACAAATAATAAAATTGAATTTTCTACTTATATATATATATATATATTTATTTCTGGTCAGCAAATTCCACACACATACATGTTGATGTGGTTACCTAATAGGGCAACACCGACCAATACCATGGAATGGAAATAACAGAAATAAAGAAGAGTATCAGTTGAAGTTGTCTTTGTGGCACTGCCACACGTTTGCACGATTTTTGGTAATCTGCATTCAACACTCATCATCACCCTTAATTACACGTTCACATGTTTACTCTAATGAATGCATGTAGTATATACACGTACATAGACTGATGAGTAATGGTTGTGCATGGTCGGTGCTGGAACCAACCGGCCACCTCCATGCCACTGCCGGCCGGCGCCTCTTCTTTCACCAACTATTCCTTTTTCGGGCTTCTTCATTAATTAGCATGACATGACTGTGTCGTGAAAATGAAACCTTTGTCCAAATCCTCCATGAAAAGCTGCTTGCTAGCTGCTGCTGCTGCTGTCCAATCAGTTCCCCACAACCTCACATCCAAACACGTGCTTATTTTGTATGTGTGATGGTTATACTTTTACAAACCAAAAAGGCTCCTCACACAGCCATATTATTCGATTCTTTACTTTTTTAGATTTACTGTGATGGAGTGTGCGGATTATATTATACTTTTTAAATGGGATTATCAATGATATTCGGAGTTATATTATATATTGTTGAGTTAAAATAAAATATAGATTTAAAAGCACACAAAATTTTTTGTAAACAATTAGGTTCATCTTATAATATGATGTGGTAGAAACTTTTAACTCAATGATAGGAAGTGTGAGTTAGTTGGTTTTCATTTAGTAATAAGGGATATATATAGAAAAAGGCAAAAGCTGAAATTTCTATTGTACGAGGCCTCCCACTTGGGCCATTTGATGGGATTTTCTGTCAGTTCGTCTGATTCCCTCGGATGCATGTATCTCTAGGGATACGAGGCTTCCTCAGATGCATGTACCTCTATAATACGAGGCCTTCCATTTGGGCCACTTAATGGGATCTTCTGTCAGTTTTCCTGATTCTCTCGGGTGCATGTATCTCTAAAAGTATGAGGCCTCCTCGGATGCATGTATCTCTTGGAGTACGAGGCCTCCCACTTGAGCAACTTGTGCACGCCTTCTCCGTATGGATTCACACTCTATGAGATTGAGGTTGCGTATTTTCCTAGCGTTGTGTTTCAAGTGGGGCTATTAATACGTGAGGGCCTCGTTTTTCCCACATCATAATGGATTTGATATTGAATTCAACCTAATAAGGATCACTTTCCCATATGTGGTTATATGTAGTATCAAAGTAGAAAACACTTATTTGTGTAGATCTTTTTATAACAATTGCAAATTAGTATTATACAGCTGCTAACCCTAAATTATTAGGGCTACAAGCCCTAAATTCACAACTAAATTATCATCGATTATTGAAAAAAGAGTGATAGAGAGTCACAGACAGTATTGTATTGACAAGAAATCATGATAGGCTAACGTTAATTACTTGTAACACATCCAATAACACTAGAAAACCGAGATATTGACAAGAAATCGTTATCTTACGTGGAATCCATAGCCCCAATTTGATAATGATGGCATCCAAGATCTTATCTATAGTGAAACACCTCACATCATTTTTTTTCACACAACTCAACATTAATTGAGCTCCTAATTAAGGAAACACTTATTGCATTATACATGATTAATTTATTTATGATCGAGTTAGCATCTGAACTAGCTAGGTATACAAGAAGTGCGCACACATGCACTATTAGAAGAAGCTGAATTCGAATCCACCGATCAAACATACAAGAAGATATAATGAGACAGAAAATTCATTATTTTAGTTTGATTTATTGCATTTTTAGGCATTATTAATTCAGCCTTCTCTATATAGTACAGGTGCTAATTATATATATATCCCAAACTCTTGTAATAACTTAACTGATCGATCTATAAACCTATCAGGTATTGTGACAGTCTAGGCAAAGGGTATATGTCCGAGAAGAAAAACCGGCCAATAACATTATCCACTTCGCCCCGATCAAACTTTCCGGCAAAAAGGTAGTAGCAAAGAGTAACCGGAAAGCTAAACAATTCTGATCGCCAAGCCCCTGATAAGCGCATTACTCCCACAATGCACTTTTTAGTTATTACTAATTGATGCACTGAAGTAGTGGTGAATGCGTTTTCTGATGATCAGAAGTTCCAGAGATCAGAAGAGAAGACATTACCACCATTTCCATGGTCATTGTCGTCGTTGTCCTCATCTTCATTGCCCTTTTCATCAGTGAAATGCGGCGGCATGTACATGTAACTGGGCTCGTGAAACAGCACGTAATCCAGGACATGATCATGATGATGACCTGCATTTCCTCCATTACTGCTCGAGTCCCACAGGTCCCAAGCCGACCAGTCGATGAAGTCCATCGGCCCAGTCCCACCCGAATGCGTCGACGACGGCGATGTGTCCTCCTCCATGGCCGGTGCCTCGAACTCAACATTCGGCGCCGGCGGCTGATTATTACTCGAGGAGCTGCTGCCACTGTAAGTATTCGCGTAGTGGTGAGCCACGGTTTGTATCTCAGCTGGATTCAGCGCCTGCCCACCGGCAATGTTGGGCGGATCATCAGGGAAGTTGAATTTCGCGTTGGGGCCACGGAGACAGAACAAGGCGGCGTCGAAAGCTCTCGCTGCCTTCTCCGCCGTGTCGTAGGATCCCAACCATATACGCTCCCGGCTGTTGGGAAGGCGTATCTCGGAAACATACTTCCCCCACTTCCTCTTCCTCACACCCTTGTACTTCAACTCATTGACCCTCGTCTCCGGCGAGGCGGCAGAAGCAGCGGCGGCGTTGGGTGTCTTAACCATTTTATGGGTTAATTCTTGATAATCAAGAGAAAAGCGTAGTGAGATTTGCAGCAGTGGCCCCGGAGATTGCATGCATCAGAAAGAGTAATTGATTTGGCGGCTGAGAGAGATGAGGCATATATATATGGGGAGAACACAGTCCAAATATCCATGGCGGGACGGAAGGCACAAAATTCAGATTCAAGTCTTAGCGCGTTGAACCGAAAGTCCAACTGAGCGTAAAATTAGCGTACGGGGAAGATTGGGGCTGGACGGGGGGAGTTTAATGAGAATCATGAGATGGTCCATTGATGGAACGCGGTAGGGTCACCCCAAATTTCCATGTGCAATCATTTTTAATTATCTAACTAATTAATTATATATATATATATGTGCTTTCAAATATTTTTTTAAAGTCTACCATCACTATTCTTGATGCCATGTCACCATCTTCACAATCTTTATTTACTTATTTATTTTTAAACCATCCATTATTATTATTATAGATTTTTTATGATCTTTTAAATACAATAAAGGATAAATTACAACGAGTTCCTTTAAAGTTTGACATAATCACAAATAACTCATTATTTTAACAATTATCTAACAACTAGTCTAATATATTAATATAGTGAAAAATTATAATATAGTTATTTTGCTAATCACCATCACACTTGAAAAAGTCCATCCATCAATATAATAATGTCAATTATGTTGTCAACATCGGTTTTCTATCCTTCAAAAACGCGACTTGAAAGGCACATGCATTGTGACAAATTAAATTCAATTAAATAATTTTAATGTCATTAAGAAGACTAGTGGAACTCAATTAATCAAACAAACATATATAATCTCGCCAGGTCAAATGATAATCAATCCTACATAATTAAGTTCATCCAATAATCATGGAATACTACTCTATGACAAAGTAAAATCAAATTATATATTAGCATAAACAATCAATTTCCCTTTATAATTAATATGTAGAAGAGGATTCAATACTTGATGCCTCGGATGGACCATTTTCAATTAAATGACTGTAATTTGAATTTCTTTTACCACCCACCTCGAGAATTGTGTTAGTGGATAATTTGTAAGTATTTCTATAAGCAATTTATGGTATTAAATATGTCCTGGTCTGGAATAATTACAAACACCTAGTCGTTTTTTAAGAAATTACAAATACTCATATGATTTTAACGTCCATCAAACTCTAACAACGAGCTTATTTCTTTATCCCCCACTAGGTTTATATTCAATTTTTATGATGAAATATCCAGATTAATGTCATTTTAAATTACGAATTATAATTTTATAAAATATTTTTATGAACTAATATGCTCTATAAATTATATTTTACCTACCCTCAAATTCTTTTATACTGTCAAAAAAAATTATAAAAAAATCCCAAAAAACATAAAGTAACAGTACTCACCTCACCGTCTAGGAACTATAGCCGTAATTTACCCAAAAAAAAAAAAAAGAAAAAAAAGACATAAAAAAGAACAGGCGGAGGAAAGCAATTGATCCATGATAAATCAGGACAAAATTGATTTCACACACGTTGGGAAAAAAATTATGTTGTCAAGTTCTTGGGAAAAGGAGAGATGAGATTGTTTAAGTGGTGGTGTCTCTATTCTGACCATTTCTCGTTGAGTTTTAGGGAGAGATTGGGGACCCTCCTGTCTTAACACACTGTAGTCCCATACCTATCAACGTAACCCAATTCTAATACCAGCCTGCCGTTTAACATGTCAACGCTATCCCCCTCAATACCCCACCATCCACCACCCAAACATTATTATTACACATTAAAAAATACAAATGATCTACCTAGTTTTAATTATTAATCATTAATTTTCTCTACTTACATGCAGACCGTATGTGAGAAAACATAATTAGTCAATTCATACTTGCATTTGCATATTTAATTTAATTTAATTTCTCTATGATGTAATTGTAAATCTTGTTTTCACATTCTTACCATAACTAAAATCGTTATAGTTTGATTAATTAATGGACTAATAACATTATCTTTTTGACTCTTTCAAAGCGTACGGTATTGGACAAACTGTTTTTATTTTCAAAAAACACATGATTCATTATTCTATTTAGATAGTGAAGTTGATCGATTAATACATCATCAATCTTTAACAAAATAATAGACTATTATGAAATTAGCTATACATACATTAATGGGATTTCATTATAACGATAAATTTTATTAGACGTGGAGCTTCAATTTTATCACTTACGTCAAATTTATGTAAGCAATTACTATAAATGTAATTTATTTCTACATATTCATATTAATTACAATTTTAACGTGTACATTTCGCATTAATTAAAGTTCACTTTTTTACCTTGGTTTTTGGTAAAAATTCTTCATCTAGAAAGAAAATGAGATAATGAAAAGAAAAGTTCATAGTTACCTATTACATTAATTAATAAAAAAGAAAAAGTTACCTATTCCATTGACATAATAATTTAAGCAGTCTTGTTTTCACATTGTTTAAGATTCTGACTGAGGTGCTATATATATCTATCAGTGTACGGAAAATGAAACAAGTGTAATTCTATTCTTGGAAAGAATTGATTACCTATGGGATGACGAACTCACTTTTTTTAATTTTGTTCAATGTGGACGCATTGAATTAAGGTTTATGTGTGTTTCTGCTCGTGATGGTTCAATGAATGAATGCCTACAGTCTTACTTTTGTTGGTATATTAAAGCATTCTTTACTTATTGGGTATGGATTAACTTGTGATTGATTAAAACGTAATTAAAATAGTAAAAAGAAAAATTGTGATTGTTTATAAACGTGTTTACTTGTATTTTAACATGTAGGAGTAAATCGTGATTGTTGTTGACTTTTGTGTATTTGTAATAGTGATTTTTTTGAATTGTCACATCACGGGCTTGGTAGGTGTTGTAATAAATGAATTGTACAAGGGCAAACTCGGTAGAAAATATTAAAAGGTGAGGACATAATTGGGTACAAAATTATAGTCATTACATGGTGGGCCATGGTGATAACTTAATTTGGGGGAGAAGGGGGAGGGAGAATTCTTGATTTCAATCACCCGATAGTCAAGACCAGTGTTGGGCTGGTGGCTCAATCTTGGGCTTGCCTTTTTGAAAGTAAACAGATTATTAGAAAGAATTAGCCATGATATCGTGGTTAATCCTTGCAAATAAAGGTGGTCTAATAGTTTACCAATAATTAAGATTGAATCTACATTATTAAATTCGATGTAATGAGCTCGAGTCTTATTTTTTTTTACAAAATTAGAAGCGATGAATTTTATTAATCGAAAGTAAAGCGATTGCATTCAGTCATGTCAGCTATCGATATCAAACAGAGACAATTACAAACAACCAAATCAATAATATCACATAAACTAACACTTAACTATTACAGTAACTATACAGTAGAAATAACATCAACTCACGCAGGGATTCGAATCCACGACCTCTAGGATCATGGGGCCTCAACTCGAGTCTTATTGGAAGTTTTAAAATTTGTTTCACTTCATGTGAGTTTATTGTAATTTATTTTCATAGTTCTTAGTTATGTTCGATTGCCTTAATTTATTGAAATATTGATGTAATAATGTAATTAAAAGAAAACTACATTAATGGTTATTAAATTATATTTACTTAAGTAGATTCTTATTTTGGAATTTTGATATGATATGATACATATATATAGAGAGCTTAATTTTCCGAAAGTTTGAGCACTTTTTTGAAATGTGGTCAATAATTAATATATGGTACGTATGAAACATACATATCATAGTTTTTCAATGAAAATCTAATGAATTTTTTTTTTTTTTTTTTTGAGAAATATCCCAACTCAACACACTTCAGTCTTTTTTAGGTTTAAAACATTGGTCCAAGGAATACGACAATAATAAATATAATTCGGACGTGGTATTTCATTACAACCCTATTTTCTCAAAAGTTAGGTAACGACCACTCAAGTCACTTTCTCCAAATCATTTTTTTTCCCTCTGATAAGTACATATTCTCTCTAATTCTTTAAAATATCGTAGCATTTATTGTAGAATGTCGATCATATATTCGAAGCCAAGCCCTATCAAATCCTAGTGGTCGATAGGGTTTGAGTTGGTTCTGGAACCAAACTCGATCCCAATTTTTATGTATTACGGTGCCCCCCTTTCTCTTACAGCGCCCCCTCCAAAAAAAACTAAAAAAGAAAAAAAAAATCACTTTTTATAATTCTTACCAATAAAAAAAAAATAAAAAGGGAAAACCCAAAACTCGTCTCATTTTATAAATATTTCTTGTATTTTATTGCTGAGAGTTTAGGACAAACAAAAAATTTTATATTTAGAGCACACTTGTGTCGATCCTCAAAAGTTTCCTTTCGCTAGACATTTGCAATTGGTCTTTCACTTCGTGTCTTCCATTGTGCATCTATGAAATAAAATTATTATAAGTTTTAAAAATAATTGTTTATCATTGAATTAAATTAGTTAATCATTATTTTATTAGTAATTTTTGCATTCAAGTCTCATGATATAATTTAAAAGTATAAAGATATATAATTATCAAACTTATGATTGTACAAATGTAGGTTTTAATTTTCAAAACATGCAAGACTTGTAGATTTCAACTTTGCCCTCATTGTTGTATTTGTATCGCTATATATGTTGCATTGCATTTAATTTGCAATAATTATGGTGATAATGTAAAACGCACTACAAAAACTATAGTATTATGACAAAATATTAAGTGATAATTTTAAAATTGTCAAGTAAAAAAATATATTAAGTGACTGGAAATTTTGATCATGTCATTACATAATTAATTCTCATGAGAAGAATTGTGTATACAGCTGTTACTATAGTTTAGTGACTAATTTATAGTGACGGCTTAGTAACAAAAAAATATAATTCCATCAATTATTTATTGTCACTAGATCGTCATTATATCTCGAATTGTCTTTAGTGACAACTTTATACATTATTATAAGAAAATTAGAGTCAAAAGTGTATTAATTAATTAATTAGCCAAAATCAAACCCTAATGATGGGTCAAAATAATTATAACCCTTTAGACTTGGGGTTGTAATGACTGGAAAACCATGGCCAACTTTCGATTCGCCTCACATTTAATTATCTGTTTTCTATTAATAAAAAAAAAATATAAGTTGGCTAACACCTGCAATTGTTAGAGCATGAAAAATTATATATATAAATAGCACTTAATGGGAAAAAAATAATAATACACAAAAAGAATAATTAATGCAATTTAAATAGACACTAGAAGAAAATTTACTATTGACTACAATTTTACCGACTATGGACTAAAATCATGATAAATAATTATTATTAGCCATGGCTAAACAAAAATCGTTGCAAAAACCTATATTATCAACCACGGAATCATTTTTTCCATGACGAATGTTCTTGTCATGAATTTTAGCCATGACAAATATTTTATTCACACTTACAAAAAATCCACCGACCAACAATCGTTGCATGATCGTAGCAAATGATTTTAAAAATTTTGATATCTTAATTTCAGCGCTAAAATGAGATCGCGGTAGCATTTATTCATTTTGATACAACACAGTGACAAAAACTAGAAATGATGAGTGGTGGTATGTAATTGTTTTGCTATTTGTATTGTTCTTGCGTAGGAAGTGTTAATTACTACTGCTCGTGTCGGTTTCATTTCCAAAGATTTTAATGTTTGTCACCTCGTGAATTTGTAAGATTTAATTACTATGTTTTCCATTTGAAAATTTATTATTTGAATCAAATTTGGTCGAACTAAATTAATTATAAAATAAGTGTGATACGTTTGATATATGATTGATCATTTTTCTTGAACTATACACCTATCATACGATAAGTGTACTGCACTTGCCATATAATTGGTCCAAGTTTGATCGATCCGAATTCGAACTATTCTTATTCCCTTTTCTAGGTGAAGAAATTGGGCAGGTTTGACGTTTAAGAATGTTTCCTGCTTCATTTCGGAATTCTTTACTTCCATTTTTTTTACAATAAAAATAAAAAAAGTTGGATTGACACTCCAGTTCACTAATATGATTATGTCTTAACCTTATATATATATATATCTGAACCTTATATATATATATATATATCTATCTATCAAGATTTCTATAGTTGACTTGTTATAAAAATCAAGAAATTAATAGTCATATAAAAATCAAAAGTAAGTTAAAACATTCATCGTGTGGATTTGATCCAAATTACAATTGAGATAAAATTCGACTTAAACCATTAAACCACAATTTTCATTGGTTACAACATTGGGAATTGCTTTAGACTAATGAGGAAAATCGTCATACTCGCTTTCTAGGTGCTATATTAGTATTATCAGCTAACTTCACTCAATATATGTGTTTAAATTTTCAAAAACATAAAATTATAAGTATTATAAAGTACTTTGATGAAATTAAATATTTTCTTTTAACTATTTACCGCATTTATTGAATTCATAATAATTGAAATGAAATAGGAACCCTAAATAAATTGATATAATTGAAAATAAAAAATGAGTATGATACATCGAGATAAGACCTTAGATAAAAAAATGAGACAAAGGAGGAGAGAGAAAAAAAAATCAAGTTTCAATTATTTTTCCAAAATAGAGTTAATTTTTTTTTTAGTAAATTTCACATAAATCGTAAAGTATGTACAACAGTAAGGAGGATATCCATATCATCCACTCTACTGAGCTATCCACCATATCATCAAAATCCCTATAGAACAGGCCTATAGTGAGTTAGTAATTTAATTCGAATATACTCAATAAGCAAGGTGTTTTCCTTCACTTCCTCTCAGCCCATTGTACCCCTTGAATCCAATCAATCATAGGCCCAGATAACGTCTTCTCATGCAATTGGACAGTTTCTGAAAATCTCTGTTTGAAATGATTTCATAAATAGAAGGACCACTGCATTTCCATATGGAGTACTACTAAACTCAACTTTCAGCCCAAAATCTATCAATTTGGGCTAAATTAGCAATCTGGGCTGCCCCACTTGATGCCACGATAACCGGTTTGTATTATTTCTTTAGTTGCTTTAATGTTGGTGTTGATATTAGTAAATATAGAGGTGTTGTTATACTATGGGTTGAATATTGTAATAATAATTGGTTGTTTTAAAAATATTATTATATTTTTGGATTAATAGTTCATTGTTCATTATTAAAATAAAAAAAATAAAAAATCAATCAACAGGAAGGGTTGGAATATTCAATTCCCAAAAATTACAATTTAAAACAAGCATCATAATTCAATATATAAGTGAAATTTAGATAATAAAATATGTAATGTGAGAGTTCACAAAATTGAAAAGTGATGGTACAAAAATATTATTCCATCAAATTATAATATATGCAACTCTTGCTATTAAAATCCCTCATATAATACAAGCCCTTCTCTACCAAAAATTCATCCCCCTCATATAATAATCGCCATCTATTTATACTAAAAGGTGGGACGACGTAAAGACGATTCAGTCCCCCAACCGACCACTAATTATTCATGCAACTGTGGGGGGCAACTCGATCAATGTACTTAACTCCACTAACTACACTATCTTCTTGGGCATAACCTCCGGGATAGTTTGATAATTCCATAATTCTTCTTTCAAAAATTACATCTCAATCCCTTGGTTAAATTCCTACACCATCAAAAACAATAAAATTAAGATGAATCAAGCAAGTGGGAAGATGTTTGTGGGGTTGGGAGTACAGACAGACATGTTTTTGTAAGTGGGATTGGAATTAGGTTTTAGGTTTGGGCAAGTTGGCCAATTGCACCATATACTCTCAGACAGACATGTATGTACGTATTTTTATACATCCATCAATATGTGTTCATGTGTACAATCATACGATGTGAGAACTGAGATACAATTGTTATATACGTACACGAGTTGTTTCAATTATTAATTGTTGCAAATGCGATGTGGACTAACGTGTATGTTTTATTTTCAAAACATACGTATACTACTGATACAAGATTCATCTCTGTACTTATTAATTAGATATTGAAAAAGTTTTGCGTGTGGACAAGGAGATGAAATTTTATTATCCAGATATCAATCACAAAACAAATGTAATAACTTATTATGCGATTTGTTCTGAATTGTACATCAATCACACAATTGGGGGTGGCAACGAGTCGAGTTCAAGTCGAGCTCGACCATTTTTGGCGAGCTCGAGCTCGATTTTGAATTGTATGGCTCGAGCTCAAATTTTACCTAATGAGCTCGAACTCGAGCTCGATTGGACGAGTTTGAGCTCGAGCTCGAGCTAAATTCAACTCCAGCTGACTTCAAGCTCCTCGAGCTCATAAATATTGGTATAATTTTTGGTATATTTTTTAATTATTGGTATAATTTTTTAATAAAAGTATAATAATATAGAATATGTATATATATATATAAATTAATTGTTAGGACTTGTCAATTTAAAAAAGTATAAGAGATTACAAATAAATATTAAAATATAACATAGAATTTATATGTGACATATTAAAAAAATATTAAAACTTACTAAATTGTTGATTAAGCTTGTTGATTTCATTATTATTATTATTATTATTATTGTTGTTGTTGTTGTTGTTGTTGTTGTTGTTGTTGTTGTTGTTGTTGTTGTTGTTATTATTATCATTATCATTATCATCATCATCATCATCTTTAGATTAATTTGTAAGTAAAATTTATAGATTGTATAATGTATACTATGTATTTTGATATAAATATAAAACTCACAAATAGATATAAAAAAATCATAAGTTAATTATTAGGACTTGTCAATTTAAAAAAGTATAAAAGGTTATAAATAGATATTAAAATATAACATAGAATTTTTATGTGTCATATTAAATAATTATTTTAAATAAATTATTAAAACTTACTAAATTATTGAGTAAGCTTGTTGATCTCATTATATATAATAAATAGCAATAAATATAATTAAAATTATTCAACCATGTTACCATCATCATCATCATCATCATCATCATCATCATTATTATTATTATTATTATTATTATTATTATTATTATTATTATTATTTATTATTATTATTATTATTATTATTATTATTATTATTATTATCATCACCTTTAGGTTAATTCATGGAAATTACTAAGTTTTGACATAAATTTATAAGTAAATTTATAGATTGTATAATGTATATACTATATATTTTGATATAAATATAAAAGTCACAAATAGATACAAAAAATCATAAGTTAATTGTTAGGACTTGTTAATTGAAAAGAGTATAAGAGGTTATAAATATATATTAAAATATAACATAGAATTTATATCTGTCATATTACATAATTATTTTAAAAATATTAAAATTTACTAAATTATTGATTAAGTTTATTTTTATATAAATATAAAGTTTAAATGTATAAATAAAAGTACGATTACCATAGTTTATTATTATTTAAAATAAAATATATGATATTGATTAATAATTACAATATATGGTCAATTTTTAGTATGAAATTGATAAAGTATTGAATATCAAATTAAATATATAAAAATTCTAAATATATATATATATATATATATAAAAGGGAAAAAGCTCGCGAGCCTAACAAACAGAGACAATTGAGCTCGAGCTCGAGCTGGCTCGACTCGAGTTCGAAAAGCTCAAGCTCGAGTCGAGCGCAAACTCAAACCAACTCGCAGCTCGACTTATCTGTCACCCCTACACACAACAAGTGTATTTTACTAGTTATATAATTTATTCAGATTCAACCAAATTCGATGTGGATTAGAATTTCTGGATAGGAGACGTGCTTTTCTTATCAATGCATTTAGTTTCATGTGTTGTGCTTGCGATTGCGCTGTTGGCTAAAGATAGGTACGGCGATAGGGTGGGGCTACTGGAATTATCCGGCTGAATTAATTAGACATTGATCATATGACTTCATACGGTTATTTTATCGTGAATTTCAACCCATATCTGTAATTCTTTTTTTATATTTTTCGATTTATGTGTGTCATTCTTGGACGGGACTATGTTAATCTTCTCTGTAATTTCTTTTTATTACAAACTTCTTAATAATCATTCTCAGAGTTACTATAACCGTGAACGTGAACATCTTTGTATATATGTACTATATGATACTTTTTCAAATTAATACGAAAGAGATGGAAACATAATGAAAAATTAGCAAGTAACATATATAATTTCTTCTGGAAATTTTTTTCAAACAATTACATGCGTTATTATTATAAAACTTAATATTTTCCTATTATAATGACCAGTTCGTCACAATAATTATATGAAAACAACAATTAACAGAATCAGCTCGTTGTTAGACCAACGTTAGGATCAGAAGGGTACTTGAGAATATATTTATAATAATTATATCAAACCTCAAGAGACGTAACCGTAAGTTATGCAAGAATTTAATACAATCGACCACCGTTGATTATAAGAATTTTTGCAGGGCATGGAGAAATAGTTGGTTGAACAGCCAAGACTAAAATAGTATAGTTTTGAGATATATTTATAGTCGTTGAGCGACTTGTACACTATGCTGTAATTATTTAATTTAAATAATTAATCCGTTGACGATGGGGTTGAAGACAAATTAAGAGAATAAATGATGAACAGGAAGTCCAGTAGGTCAACATCCTCCCTCTTTATTGTGCTTCGTCATCTACACATCCTCCCAAACTACTGACGCAACTTCATTTTACCAGAATATTATAAGAGGACAATAATCATTAATTATTTAATTAAATGGAAGAGAATTACATTAATAATTTATATGTTTGCAATGAATTGCTCAACTTCATGAATTTCTACGAATTGGGATTTTCTCAGCCTGTTCAGGTTGTGAGAATTTAACATAATAATGTGTACCTCGACCATGATTTCCATTCTTATGTGGGCAGAAATTTTTTATTGATGTTCATGAATTCAATCACGTTATGATACATCAAGAAATAAATTACATTTGCTTGTATTAAGTAAAATAAATACTTATACGTCTGGTGAGCAGTTATTTTGTATAAGATTATAATCAATGTGAAAGGTATTACAGGTTTGAACTTTGAAGTGCCATTTTTAATTGTATTTAAATTATGTTTATCTTTCTGACTAATTACATAATAAGTAAAATTGTATATGTATTTTGTAATTGATAGATTAAAGTTTGAACGCTCAGAACGATCACGTTTTTGCTTTCCGGAACTGGAAAAATCAGACCCACCAATTTATATCAATCATGTGAAGTTTCCATACTCAATTAATCTGATCTTAAATTGGCTAAACAATGAAATAACATTAATTTATACATTAAAATAAACCAATCCCAAAACTACAATATTTCTTCAAAAAGAAAATAAAAGTTCCATATGCTTATGATTTCTGTTAGCTGGTAACACCTAACAGCATTAAAAGAAAACAAAAGGAAAAAATTAAAACCCACTTTTCAAACGATTGCCAGAAGAGAAAGAGATGTCAATGAAAAAAGAGTGTTGGAAATTTCGAACCACTTCTCATAAATGCAGGAATTTATGGCTGTTTGAAAGCCAACCAACTGCACAAACCCACTTCGGTGACAACATTTACTCCTCCGCCAACCCACCACCATAAATAAATACGTCCGCCAATCTTCAGTTTCAGTCATCATCATCATCTTCATCCAAGAAATCAAAGAATAAAAGAAACCCTGAATTTGGAGGACATGGCCGGAGAGCAGGACCTCCTGTCGACGGAAATCGTCAACCGGGGGATTGAGTCGTCGGGGCCGGACGCCGGGTCGATGACGTTTTCCGTGAGAGTGAGGCGGAGGCTGCCGGATTTCGTGCAGTCTGTGAACTTGAAGTATGTGAAGTTGGGGTACCATTACTTGATCAATCATGGGGTGTACCTCGCCACCATTCCGGTGTTGGTGCTGGTTTTCGGGGCGGAGGTGGGGAGCTTGAGCAGGGAGGAGCTGTGGCGGAAGATCTGGGACAGCACCGCCGGTTACGATCTCGCCACCGTGGTTGCTTTCTTGGCTCTTTTTGTGTTCACTGTTTCTGTCTACTTCATGTCGCGCCCGCGTTCTATCTATCTTCTTGATTTTGCTTGCTACAAACCCAACGATGATTTTAAGGTACATTTCCAAGATTGTTTTTTTTTTATTTTTAGTACTAAAATTTTATGTTTTGAATCTTAGGGGGAATCCAGCGTGCATGTTTATGTTCATGTGTGTGTTTGATTTTTTTTATGTTTGAAAACTTGAAAAAATCGAGTAGGGATGAATTGGAATAGTTCAGATTCTTTGATTAATTAATACTCGAAATTGCTAATTAATACCAACAATTAATTAGTTTAAGAAAAAGGCAGATAATTAATTTTCTTTTGCTCGTAATTACTTAAAATAATCTAAGAAAATGCTGACAATCTTGTTTTCTTTTTGAATAATCTAATATCCTTTCAATATCTTGCATTAATCTAATTATGTATTTTCATGCATGCAGGTGACGAAAGATCAGTTCATCGAACTAGCCCGGAAATCCGGCAAGTTCGACGAAGCAAGCCTCGAATTTCAGAGGCGAATCCTCCAATCCTCCGGCATCGGCGACGAAACCTACGTCCCCAAATCCATCGGGTCGCCGGAAAACACCGCCACCATGAAAGAAGGCCGCGCCGAAGCCGCCACTGTGATCTTCGGCGCCTTAGACGAGCTCTTCGAGAAATCTAACATCCGGCCGAAAGACGTCGGAATCCTCGTCGTCAACTGCAGCCTCTTCAATCCGACGCCGTCGATCTCCGCCATGGTAATCAACCACTACAAAATGAGGGGAAACATTTTGAGCTTCAATTTGGGAGGAATGGGGTGCAGCGCGGGGGTAATCGCCGTCGATTTGGCGCGCGACATGCTCCAAGCAAACCCTAACAACTACGCTGTGGTGGTGAGCACGGAGATGGTGGGCTACAATTGGTACCCAGGGAAGGACCGGTCGATGCTCATCCCAAATTGTTACTTCCGGATGGGCTGCGCCGCCGTGTTGCTGTCCAATCGCCACCGTGACCACCGTCGAGCCAAGTACAGACTTGAGCATATCGTGAGGACTCACAAAGGTGCTGACGTTCGGAGCTTTAGGTAACAAAGTTAATTCTTGGTTTTTGTTTCTACTTATGGTTCAATAATTTTGTCCATCATACTTAGTTAATACTGCATGTCACAGGTTCTACGTATCATATAGTTGTAACTGTTTTCTTATGAATCGAATCATTTTATGGACTAGATAAGGATTCAATATCGATCGATTCGAACTGAATTTTAAAATATAAAAGTGGTCCATCCAAATTAAGAATTTATGCTATGTCTATTATCTAGTGGGCTGATTTTAGTACTATAGATTTAATATTTTGGGACCATAATCTTAGTAAAGTGTGGCTGCCCACAAAATAATAATGTCTATAAACTTAATATTTCGTTATTTAGGTGGTAGAATTAGAGGAGTTGACATTGAATGTAGTTTTAGGTAAATAAGATAGGCCAAGTTGTCCGAAGCCTAACTAGACACCAAATGCTACGGATTGTTTGGTTTTGGGGTAGCCTAATTTTTGTTTGAATGCTTTGTCCAACATGGTATATGTTCTCCAAGAACTAGAGAATTTCTTGTAAGGCTATTATCTTCTTTTTGGTAATTTTGTACGGATAATGTCATTGTATTGCTACTTGCATAAGTTAGTTTGCAAATCATATTTGTACTTGTCTGTGCCTTCTATTTTTTGGACAGAAGCTCTGACATAGGACTAACGGTATCGAATTTCTCAATTTTAGATAAATGTGTTGTATTTTCTCAATTTTGGGGTCATTCTAAAAATTTCGTAAAACAGATTAAAAGTGTTGAAATTCCTTTCTTATGGGACTAAAAGTATAATTTCATAAAAATGGTTTGAATCAACTCTCTCTCTCTCTCTCTCTCTCTCATGTAAGTTTGTTCATACACTATATACATGTGAATTCTCAGCCTTAGGCAGCATGTGTTGATTTAATGTTGGTTTGGACATTACAGGAGCATCTATCAAGAAGAAGACAGTGAGAAGTTGAAGGGAATTAAAATCAGCAAGGACTTGGTTGAAATAGGGGGTGATGCAATCAAGACCAACATCACCACATTAGGCCCCCTGGTCCTGCCCTTCTCAGAGCAGCTTCTCTTCTTCTCAACACTGGTCTGGAAAATCCTGTTCGGCAATGGTGCCAAATCACAAGCCACAAAGCCTTACATCCCTGATTACAAGCTAGCATTCGAGCATTTCTGTGTCCACGCTGCCAGCAAAACGGTTCTTGATGAGCTGCAGAGGAACTTGAAACTGAGTGACAAGAACCTGGAGGCATCACGCGCTGCACTCCACAGGTTTGGCAACACATCGAGCAGCAGCATTTGGTACGAGCTGGCCTATCTGGAAGCTAAGGAGCGGGTCAAGAGGGGCGATCGCGTCTGGCAACTGTCCTTTGGGTCGGGTTTTAAGTGCAATAGTGTGGTGTGGAAGTCGCTGCGCAAGATCAGGAAGCCTTCCAGGAACCCCTGGCTTGATTGCATTGACAGGTACCCTCAGGGCGATTTCCAGGCCTGATCCTGGAATGGCGCGACCTGACCAAGAATTCAAAGTCTTGGAGATTGGTTTGATGGTCTGCAATGTCCAGTTTGAGCATCTGAAAGACTACAGGATAGAATGACTTATACGAAGTTTATTACATTCCTCTAAGCTTAGTTTAAGATCATTAGAACCTATCGTTTCAAATTCTCCAAAAAGGGACACGGGTTATTATTCGTTTTTCTTTTCCTACGTTGGTGTAACCACTCTATAGAAATGGGGTCGTTGTGGACACTGATGACTAGTAATTTTAAACGTTCTTTCTCTCCTGCTTTTGTTAGATATATATACACTTGGATGAGTTCTGATATTCAGATAAGAATGCCCTAACCCCACTCAGTGTTGTAGCATAATACCAAAAAATTGCATTTCGCAGCAGATCTCTTAAGAATATGAATGAGATTGTGCTCCACTAGAAAGCTGATAATGAGATTGTGCTGTTAATGTCCACTTGGATGGCGTTGTTCATCATATTCAGAGATGAAAACGACTAGTTTATGAATGCCGAAACAGGGCAGAGCACTTGAGAAAATCCTGATCATTTGCTCAAGTTTCATGTTCATATGGGAGGGATTATTTGCAGGCAGTGGCTTCAAGAGGATGGTCCGTTACTGCGTTCCCGTGATTGCTAGTAAGTATATCGCTTGCTTGTAGTCTTCCGTCTTTTATATGCAGTAACCACCGGCGTTTCCATGATTGCTAGTAAATGCCGTTGGTTACTTCATATAAAAGACGGAAGACTACAAGCAAGCGAGATACTTGTTTATCTAAATAGGGGTAATTACGAACAAAAGTTAAACTGTTTCAGACTTGTGCAAGAAACAAATTTACATGTCCTACATACGAGAAGAGATGATGGGAAGGGAAAATGTAGACGTAATTCTCCAAAACTATGACAATAGGATATGTATTAATTTTGCAAGTATGAATGACGAATAAGGTACGACGAAATGCAATACAAAGATTTACACTTCAACTTTTGCAAGCAATAGAAGCTGGGGAGTAAGGAATAAAATAATTTCCCCCTCATTCGATATTTTATTTGGTTGCCTGTTCGTTACACATGCAAGCAAGTCTTATTTTGAAAATTTAAAGGGGAAAAAAAAAGGTAAAAAAAAAAAAATCCAGGTGCCCATAGGGATGGGCAGGAGAAAGGGAAGGCTACCAACGATTTGATTATTATGAGAAAAAAGAACAATCAATCTTTCTCAGGCTAACCAGTCCCCATCCATTACTTCAATTTCTTCAATGTCCATGCTGCAATTTTTCGACAACAGATTCAAAAAGAAACAAATCAGACAGTGATGAATGGGATATGTAATAGAAAAAAGTCACCAGAAACACAGGCAAACATCAAGGTTTTTTTTTACTAATTCCTAGGTGTAACATTTATGTCAGTTGGAACATCAGTAATCCAATTGAAAAGATATCATCAGAAGTTGCGGGGTTGGGCCAGTTACTTGGTATAGAAACAATTAGATGATACGTTTTAACTGTGTAATAATAAATACTTGGGGGATAAAATTATCGTTGTGGAACTTTATTGACTAATAATCCCAGTAGAATACAGGGGAAACTTCATCAATTTGCCAAAACAACAGGTCTTGCAAAGAAGGAAGTGATCTACACCCAAGATTGAAACAATTCCATCCATTTCACATGCAACGGAAAAGGGTAGAAATTCCGCAAGAAACATTGAATAAAAAAGCACAAAACTAAAGAATAAGGGGAGACACACTGATCATCCCAATATGTAAGCACACAAACAACATTTCACATATAAGTAACATAATTCGTTTCTCACCGGATGACAAGGCAAAAGTAAGGTGCACAGTTCTACTCAATACTACTTTCTACATGTATTTAAACTTATCAAACTAATTCTTACCATGGCAAAGCAGGATCTTGGAAGTAATCATCAGAGCAAAAATCATTCACATGCTGCAAGCAGCTTTCGTTTGCGTTGAGCCAGGCTGGGAATTCCACGACTTCATCAAATGGAGAGTTCATAAAATGCTCACCATTCTGATTCTCAGGTTCAACTTCCATTGACTTCAAGAAGTTGAACCACCATGCTGAATTCACCAAATTCAGGGTATCATTCCACTCCATCTGGTACTGCTCACCAATTGACCTGATCTCAGCCATCTCCTTATCATCCATTGCAGTATGAAAACCCAAATCCCCGAATTCTGCCACCTCAGCCGCTACAGAAGGTGGTGCACCCATGCATGGAATTTCCTCAGTGGTGGCCGAAAGAGGAGAAGAAGAGGTTGATGGGGATGAGGATGAGTAAATTGATGAAGGGTTGGGGCTGCAGTGGAAAGCGGTTGCGTCCAAGTTGGTAAAATCTTGAAGATTGAGATTCAGGCCAAGTGCTTGGCTAGGGAGTGCAAAATCGAGATTTTCTTGGACAAGTAGTGGTGGTGGTGGTGGCGGTGCAATTGGAGGAATGGACCAAGAATAAGGAGGACAAAGACCAGGTGAGTAGGAGAAATTTTCCAGATAATTGGTAGGGAAATTATTCGAAATAGAAGAATTCGAAGCATAAATTCTTGGATTTCTCCTAGACTTCAATTTCGCTTCTTGTTCTAGAGAAAGTTGATGAGATGAGGGCTCAAATGGCTGAATTTCAGGCCTTGATTCCATATGTTGCTGCTGTTGTTTCTCACTGGCTTGTTTCATAGCCGCTCTATGAAACTTCAGGGCAGTGACAATTTCTCTCCGGGCTTCAGCCATATTCAGCAGCCTTTCTTGGTAAGGCCTGCTGGTGTGAAGCCTTCTCCTGACTTGTTTTTTGTGCTGTTGAGGGGGCTGTTGGGATTTTTTCTGGTTTCTGATCAGAGAATCCATCACAAGAATTTCTGCTTAAACTTTGATTGCTCAAAATCCCTTCTCCCTCTAAATTTTCATGCTCTTTGGGATTTGGTGAATCTTTGGTTCTCGAAGAGGTTAATTGTTTAACAAGGCTACGAATGTAAGCACCTGACAAATGGGGTTCTTTCAGCTTTTCAAGCTTCTCAATTTCCAGTGCACCATTTCTAGACTTTGATGAAGAAGATTTACCCCTCATCTTTCCTGAGCTAAAATTTTTTCAGTTTAGCAGTTTGAATTTTCAGTAACTCAGAAGAAAATGGAGGGCTGGAAGGAGGAAAGAGAGTTGGTCTGGAACTTCATGTTTTTCACTTTTGGGGGGCCAAAGTACAGAATTCAGAGATCACAGGTCCGGATGGAGGGGGGCTCATGGGTGTTATAAATAGCTGGCAGCACACTCTAGGGTTTTTAAATTATTTTGGAATTTTGCCTATTTGGGCAAACAACTAGGTTGTTCCCACTCTTTTACTATAATTCTTTTCTTTTATATTTTAGTTTTTTGGCAAAAAGCTAACGAATGGTAGTTAGAAGAGGTTCCAGAGCTGATACTGCCCTCCTGCTGCGGCATATCATCTTCGATTAACTCTTCTTCAGATTCTTGACCTTCTTGTACAAATTTTCAATTCTAATTCTCATGCAAGTAATTTAACCCTTAAAAGAATACTAAGCATCAAATGTTATGATCTAGTACCAAATGCCTATATGACAATACTTTGGTATGCAGTAATGATAAAATACGTTCAAGTATTTCAAGAACTTCAGAGCAAAATAAATAGTAATTGAATCTTAATTTTTGTCAGAGTTCATGCCTTTAATCAGCAACCACAAGCACTTTGCTAATTTATAAATTGTATTGTTAACATACAAACAATCATATTATACTAGAACCTGAATAGGATGCGCATATCATAGTTGGCTACAAGGTGGAAGAAAAAGATAGCTAGTGAGACTTGTCAGAAGGCTACCTAAACTCGATTCCCACATGAATCTTCTAAAATTCAATCACAGATGAATTTCTTTTCTGTTCACATCTTAATACTATATTTTTGTACTAACTTATAAATGTATTGAGAATTGGAAAGCCTACCTAAGAAGTTTCTCCGATCATAATGGTTGGCTGTAAAACTGATTTTCTCCTATCTCCACATCTTACATGAAAAAACAAACCGACAGAGTCAGTATTCACTAAAGTTGACTTAGAGCCAACACCCAAATTTCGTCTGTGTCTATGAAGTTTCACATGTATCACTTGCGTCACGCCACAACATGCAGTTGTTAGAAAGCTTGAACATAAGCTTCCATAACTTCAACTTTGCTTTCAATTTTCAACCACAAAATACAATATAGGCTACAACTGGGAGAAAGTTAGTTCACTATAATAGAATTAGTTTCAGAAATCAGCAAGCCATCGACTCGAAGTCACATGAGAACTTAAGTACATAATGTTGTTCATGATAATAGTACATAATGCTCATAAAAAGTAAAAAATTCTTAATAATTTTCTGATTTTTCTCAACAAATAACCAATTGAAAACAGTTGAAAATGCTACCATATCACGGGCAATTGCTTTAACTATTCTTTTTAAGGTCTAAAACTACATGAAATATAACAGAATGTGAAATATTTCACAGTTTATTCAATTATTTAATGTCTTCCTTTTCTTTTTACTACGCGGAAGCAATGCCTTGTTTAATTGCCAACAACTTCAGGCTTACTATGACTGAAACAAGAAAGAAATTTCTTCTTGTTTTGATCCATTAAATTTCTAGTATGTCATAGGCAATTGGACCAGCCTCTGGAAAAGTCATCAAATGGGCTACACAAACTGACAGGAGAATTTCAATTACTGTTGTAACCTCCTCCTATGACAAATAGAAAAACTATTTTTAATATTGAATAAATATGATCCTAATTTGGTTCTCCAACAATCAGTATTTTCCATTTTAAATTGCTCAACTTGATTAGAGTCAGTTGATGAAACAAAGAACTTGGACCTTTTATAAAGTCATAAAAACACAGCCTGAAGAAGACAGAAAAGCTCCATACCTTCCTCTCATTGATTCAGTTTTCCTTTCATATTTCATGCTCCTTTTTTGCCAAACAGCTCTTTTGGCTTATACTGGTTTTAGTGATGTTTTACAATGGCTCTGTGTCAGCACCTGTAGCAAAAACATTGTTGAAATTTTACTATCTCATACAATTTTATCAGCAGAAACAGTGAATTCAGCTTTTAGCCTAGGAATAAAGAGTAAAAAATTGTTTCAGGGATTAACAATAATTAGAGAAGTGACACTTTGGGGACCAGAGGTTCAGTTTTCAGAAGTCACTCACACTAGTGTGATAATCCTGAACAGTGTCATACAATACATGAGTTGCTAAATTTGAAAATAGTTTCTTATTATTAGTGGATTTACACTATATTTCAACTTGGATCTTGGTAAAGTAAATACTAAAAACAATATTATTTTCACCTCAATACTAAAAGCAATATTAAGTTGAAATTTGTATAATAAGGTGAAAAGATAAACTGTCAGTAATTCAGTTTAGACACCCACACTATCATTCATTGGTAAAAGTTAATTCAAAGATCAAAACATCATTCAGATTGTTACTTTTTTGCCTCATTTAACATGCAATATCCAATGAACTGAATCTTTGCAGCGTCCAGAAGCAGCAATTGAGTTCTCAGTGATCCAATTAGTTTCCAATTTGTTTTCCATGATCAAATGGATATCCCTAATTTAATTTCAACCTTTTTTTCTGATAGTCCTTTCCTAGTACCCTTTGATTTCAAACACATTGTCTTTCTCTTGTACATTAGTACGATTTTGAGGTATTCTAAATTAATTTTGAGTTATTTTTACAGCATTATATTGGAGTTGGAATCCTCCAAATTTTTGAGTTATCGTTCTCAAATCCAAATTATTTCATCTATAACAAATTTCCTATATCAACTGGTTGTAAACTATCAAAGTGTATAGATCACGGTTACTGATGTAGCTTAATTCTAACATTTAGTATTCCTGAAACATTTGAATTCAAGGATCTAGAAGCTCAATTGTTTGAAAAAGTTTCAATTACGATTGATTCCACGTCCTAGCACACATCTTCAAATTATTTTAAATTTTTTGTTCCAAAGTAATTTTTCAAATCAAACGGCAAACTAAGCTAGGTATGAATTACAAGTAATAATAATCAACGAATCGGTATTTCGAGATATAAAAAATGTACAATTCACTTTCCTCACAATGAATTGCATCTGGCAACAATTAACCAAATGCATGTGTGCGAAGATCATGAGAATAAAAATATGATGCCAAAGTTAAAATCATGGGTTAAAACAGTAAAGAAAACAATAAAAAAAATTAAGAAGTGAAAAGAAAAGAACAGGCCTGAGTCCTGACTGCTGCTGCGCCATTGTGGATAAGATCCAAAACACACCGCATTTACCCTTTCCTTTCCCATTTTCTCTGAAAAAAGAAAAAAGAAAAGGGGCAAAAACCCTGCTGCAGCTTCCCACCAATCCGCTTCCGCCGCAGTCGCCTCAGATGGTTTTGACGAATCGTATTGTTCCACAAAATTATCGCCATTACTATATACATATCCAAACAATAAATATTCATAGCGTAGCCCCCCTTTTCCTGGTTGGATTCCATTCACACCACCGCAGCGAAAAATGTCTGTTTCTCATTATTATAATGGGGATGATGAGAGAAAGAGATATCAATCAAGTTGCCAAATGCAAGGGGGAAACTATGAAATGAGAAAGTGGGAATTGATTCGTCTGCTGTTTTTTTCTGGTAAACTATATTTACAGGAGGTGTAGTGGGGTGCTGGGGCTGGATGTGGGCGGGCTCCTCTCCATCGCTCCCAAATGTGAATCCCTAACTTTCACAGTTTACAGCGATTAATTAGAGGATAAGATCATTGCCCACTGGACGTTGACTGGTCTCCTCGTGTTTAGCCTTATAATGAGAAGCTAGTTATTTAAGTGGGTTGATCAATTAGAAATAATATGGGCAGGTTACGATCACCTCCCCGATATTTGTTATAATTATGAATATTTTTTCATTATTCAATATTTATTGATACCCTTCTCATATTTGATAAAATAATGTAACTTTCAGATGAATACTTGAGATTATCAATTTTGATTTAATTTTATTTTTATAAAAGAAATAAAAAATTATTAAAAAGATTAGGTCCAGGTGGGTGAAAAAAATACAAAAATTATAAAAAAAAAAATTATCCACTTAATTCATAAAAACTTATAAAAATATAATTCATTATTCACATTTGAGCCACATTTTGATCGGTTCACTGCAAAAATTAGATGAAAACTTAACAGAGATTAACGAATTGACTAGTTGTTGAACGATTGTTAAAATTAGAGGTATTAATAATTTCTCAAATAATAATGGGGTATTAGTAATTTCAAACAACAAGGAGTTTGTAAATTTCCTAAACAATTTTAAATGTGTAGACAACAGTTAGTTCGTAGGTCTTCCAAATGTTGACTTAAGTTTGATATAAGTACAAATATTCCCTTATTGTTTGATAAATAAATGATTTAACTCCTGAAACTATGTCCAACAATAGACCTATTCCATTAACTTCTAAAAGGAGTACATCAAGATTTTATATTGAATTGTCCAAAATACCCTTTTAAACCGGTGAAATATAATTTTACATTGATACCTTCCTTAATTATTTTCCCAAAAGCCCAAACAAAAGGGAGTGAGCCTCCACTAGTTAGCCCAACAGTCCCAACCCTGTTGGACCAAACTAAAGGTATCAAGCCTATATTTTCCAAAGTTAAACTAATGTAGTAGGAACCAAAAACAGGGTTGACTCATCAATATTACTCGACGAACAACATGGATGACAAATCACATAGAATTTACATATAACAGGCTATGTCACTCTAAAAAATCTCCAACATATTCCCCATACATCAGCGGTATTGGCCAAATCAAGTAGCTAGTAACTACTTCTCCTATTTTTAATTGACTGGACAATGGTCATTCAGATAGTTATACTTTTTCAAAAATAAGTCCAAATCAAGTTTGGATATTCTTGTTAGTTAGCTAACATTCAAATGTTTCTACTAGTGTGCAAATTGTTCTAATCGTCCTCTTATTATGTTCTAAATCCCTCGATAAATAGAAGTTATGCTGCAGTCAAAAAGGTAACTTGAAGTTATTCACATTCAAAACTCTTTTACTCTCGCAAACAACAAGCCTATGAATTTCTAGCTCATTTTTTGCATTCCACAATCTTACTTTAACTTTCATTTTCATATTCTCACGCTCCATCCTAACTATGCCATCATTATCATGTGTTATTCAAAGTGTTTCTCAATTCTTTTGCAGTAATTCAGTTACTAACTTAAGCGGCAAAATTACACTTTTGGTCTCATAGAATTGAGGGGTCAACATTTTTGGACCCGTGCTTCCTGAAATGACCAATTTAGTCCTAAAATTGAGAATTTTCAACACATTTGGTCCCGCGCATCCTGAAATGACCAAGCTAGTCCAAAAATTGGAATTTTCGACACATTTGGTCCCACTAATGGCGCGACGTTTGCCGTTAATATTTTTGACAGAAATCGTCTAATGTGACCAAATGTGTCGAAAATTCTCAATTTTGGGACTAAATTGGTCATTTCAGGAAGCGCGGGACCAAAAATGTCGAAAATTTCTAATTTTGGGACTAAATTGGACATTTTAGAAAGCGCGGGACCAAAAGTGTTGACCCCCCAGTCCTATGAGACCAAAAGTGTAATTTTGCCGACTTAAGCATTATAATGCAAACTTTTGTTTTGCATGTTAATTTTCAAGTGATTTTAGGATTTTCACGAAGATTTTTCGACCATTGTGATGCTACTAATCTTTGGCATGCACCATACATATTTTTCAGATTATGTTTTATAGAATAAAATGCCCTTTCTAAAAATATACAAGGCATAAACATAGACGGGTGAATGGGACACTGCACCGCTTCAGAATATTTAACATTTATTTAAAAAATAAAAAAATGAAAAATGTTCTAAGGGTGAAATTGATATTTCCACCTTACTGTCTAACGATTACATAATTATATTAAATATTAATGGACATTAGTAATTTCTTATCAATAAGAGGTATTTGTAATTAAATCACACCTCGAAAAAATTCAACGTAATTTACCATTTTTAATTGGGTTAAATGCAGACTCCCCCAGAGTATGAGGTCATTTGCACTTTTGCCCCAATTGTTTTTTTTTTCTTTCTACATTTGACCTCCCCAACCTCTTATTTTTTTAGTACTTTGCACTTTTGGGGGAATAATAATAGAAATAATCCGAAAAATAATTTTGGATTGAGTAAAATTGTAATGGTTAAATGCAGACACCCCTAACTTTTAAAATTTTTTTTAAAGAAAATGGAAAAAAAATACAAATAATAGAAAAAATATAGAGAAAAATTAAAGATTCAGTAATTCTCTAAACAATGATGGGTATTTATAATTATGTCAAACCTCAGATGATGTTGTAATTTACCCAAAATAAAAATTTCTTCTCATTTCGAATATTCTGGCAATGAACTTGAGTGTATTACAACCCAACTTGTTAATTTACAATCCCAGATAAACAACTTCACATCACATATATGTGCAAAATACATACATTCATACATAAAAAGAGGCAAACTTGAATCCAAAAAAGAAAAAGAAAAAAATAATTGTGTGTATTTCTGTTGGCGCCACCATCAAGCAGATGTGTGTATTTCTGCCAGGGCCAACATTATATTTTGGTTTATAATGTGAAATTGTTTACTGTAGATGAGGCTTTGAATTTTTTGAAATTTCTCTCATTTTTTATATTTTTTTATAAATTTATTTGTTTAGTTTACAAAAAAAGGTTGGGGGGAGTGCAACTGACCCCATATGTTAAGAGGGTGTCTTCATTTACCGCATATAATTTTACTCAACCCAAAGTTATTTTTCGAAATATTTCATTATTATTCCCAAAAAGTGCAAGTGCAACAAAATGAAAAATTGGCACCCACACTGTAAAAAAAATGATTGGGGGATAAGTGCAAATGACTCAATACGTTGAGGGTGTCTGTATTTAACTTTTTTTAATATATAGAATGCATTTCTTTATTCCAATTAATATTTAAAATAATTAAAAAAATCGAAACTGAATTTCTTATGGTTGGGTGGTGATAAACTTGGAAGGTGGACTGGTGGAGGACCAACCTTACACTTATAGGGCAAGGGCACCCCTACTAACTAACTACTCTAACTTGATGATACAAATTAATGGTGGCATAATTATGATTCTTGCTTTTTCTGGCCCAATTAAAGCACATTTTAATTTTATAGAATAATAACTAAATACTAGGATGAATTACATTAACTTCCCCATAAAGTTTGACATAATTATGGATACTCTCATGAGGTTTGTAACCGTCTAATAAATAACACATTTTCATTCATTTTATGAATAAAATGACCAAAATATCCTTATGCAAAATGAATTATTTTTATTAACTTTAAAAAAAAATTAGACTACAATGCGCAGGGAGAGGTTTCTTACGTTTTTCCACAGAACAATATGTAATTTGCCTCAATTGATTTTTTTTAAAACAATTAAGGGGCAAAATGGACAATTTCAAGCTTTTGGTTAAAAACGACAAACCTCATGGAGATATTATAATTTTTGAAAAAATAAGAAGATATTCGTAATTTGTCAAACCTAAGGAACGATCATCGTAATTCACCCTAAATACTAACTAATTCATCTTGTCAGAAAGATTATGTGTTAGATCTTAACTTAACTGTGAGTATTTCTTGTAATTATGGTTATTGCTCATGTCAAAATTTTGAAATAGAAAATTGAAACTTAATAATGAAGAGTGGAGAGTGAGAGGTGGTCCATTAATTAATTAATTGTAGTAGAATTAGTTATGATACATAAATAAGTCTGAAATTGAGACAAAGGAAAGGATGGGTGGTCCAATGTTGCTATGCTCCGTTGTAGTCTATGTTGATCCTTTTTATACTCAATTATTATTATCATTTATATTTACTCGATGACACGTAGGAATTTTAGTTCAAGAGGAGTTATTTCAATAATAAAAACAAATTATTTTACCTTTTAGGTTATTAATTTGGATATCGTAGTGCTTTGATTGGGTGTAACATAGCTTGCTCAAGAGTTCTTGTTCGTAAGCCCAGTGCTAGAGTCAAACCTACGTCTAAAAATTGGATCTTTAACTAGCCCCAGTTCTCCAAACCATGAAAACATTATCTATACAATTATAAAGAGAAGGGGTCTTATAGATATAAAGTGATAGTTTTTATATCACTACATCAAATTATTATAATATTAAAAATGCCCATCAACTTCCTAATTCATGTAATTGAATTAACTACCCGATTAAGTCCCTTTAGAAAAATAATTCAATACAATTACATGTATTCAAAAATTAAATTTACTCTCATTTTGTTTAAGTTTATTGTTAATTGAAATAGAGATAACATATTAATTAGTTTTTGTGTTACATGTATACATAATAATTACTATCAATATACCATATATTATATAAAGTTTTAATTGTTAAATTAATTTGAATAAAAATATGTTTTGATAATTAATGCATTAGAAAAAAGTTATCAAAGAGGTTTTGTATATGAGGTTGTAAAGAAGTGATAAATTTTAATATATAGGAATAAATTATGAGTTTCAATAAAATTAAAGGTATTACTAAAAATTATGCGCACAGGTACTGCATGCAACAATTTCTAGTTAGAACTATAAGTTGGGTGCTTAAGTTGTGCGTAAATGTATTTGGTAGAGATATTTAGGGTAAATTACGATTATCTTTCCTGAAATTTGGCATAAATATAAACGCTCTCTCATTATTTAAAAAATTAGAAATACCCTCTTCAAATTGAAAATAATTGTGTAGTCTCTAGATGGAGATGTAAAAAGTACTACTTTATCCTCGCTGAATATTTTATTTTTTCAAAAAATATATAAAAAAATGTGTGGTTGGGTAAAATAGATAATCGATAAAGAATATTAATTCATAAAAATAGTTTAGAAAATTTTAAAAAATATATAAAATTATAACTTATATTCTAATAGGATATTTTAGGTAGTTCATTACAAAAATTGAATGGAAACCTAACGAAATGGGCTCATGGATAAATGAACGTTAAAGTCAAAAGATATTTGTAATTTCTCAAACAATAATGAGGTATTTATAATTATATTATACATTAGGAGAAGTGATTGTAATTTACCCTTTATTATATTTTGATTAAACTTGCGATTCATACCAATCACGCGTGGATGTGCTGCTAAAATGAGGTTGAAAAAAAAAAAAAAACTTTTACCAAATGTATTCTCCTGTAAAAATAAGGGGTGCATTAAGTTCTTACGGAAGAAGCTCTGTCAATTGCTAGTGGAGGGCAGATCACAAATAATTTTCTTCATAAATTTCTTAATTTTGATGTGAATGATCAGTTGATCGTGGAATTGAATTAATGAACGGTTGGATCTCGATCAGAAATATCTTGATTGCTGTTCCATTTGTTGGTCCATACCCTTCATAATTATTATTTTCTTCACAAATTTTTTTGGTTTTCAGATAATTTAATATCATTAAAATATCGAAATTTATTAAAATAAATTGTAAATAAAAGCATATATTACAATTAAAAATTAAAGAGATTAGGATAAAAATATAGATGGATGCATGAAAGTGGTGGGACCATCTGCAAGGGGAGACGGGGTAGATATGAGGAGTCGGAATCAACGGCTATGTGGAGGTGAGAGGTGGGAGAGGGGCTGGGGCATCCAATGGGAGGAGGGGCTCCACGTGGGCTACAAATAAGGGACAATCACAATAAATCGCTTGTCCCGCGTCCATCCCCTCCATCGCCTGCGTCGCTGCCACCCCAATATTAACACCACAAATTCAAGTGTCCCAAAATATTTTACTTTTAGGGCATGATTGGTATAAGGGAATAGATTTGGAATGGAATGAACATTCCTAATCTTATTCCAAACACATGTTTGGTATAATTTAGGATTAGCAATAGCCATTCCTTTGGGAATGCCCATTCCCATAAGTATGGGATTAGGCATTCCCCCACTCACCCATGGTTTTAGCTATTCCCAATAGTTTGGGAATAGAATTTTTTATATATATATATTGCTAAACTAATTTTTAATAAATTATAGTTGCAAGATTTATAGTCACAAAATTATATATTTTTTGAATATATTAATTAAAATGAATATCAATATAAAATATTTCAATATGTGGTTTTACCAAAATATAAAATATATAATATAAAAAAATAAATTCTTAAATATTTTATTAAATATAATATAAAATTATTAACATCTTTATAGGCATTTTACAAAATATTACTATAAGTATAAGCATTTACCAAATAATAAGTATTTATTAAAAGAATTTAAATATATGAAAACGTCCAATAATATATATATATATATTATAAACTTATAATTAATTTAACATTTCAAAAATAATATTTCTTATGTCATTAATGAGACTTAACTTAGTTGTTTTTTATTTTAATTTTTAAGTTCCATTATTAAAAAATATATAAATGAGTAATTTGGAAAGTTTTGATTCAATTCTCTTTTTCATTCCTTTGGTATACCAAACATAGGAATGGCATACCAAAATCATTCCATTCCTACATTTATTTAATTCCTAATTTCATTCCATTCCCACTCAATTCTATTCCTATATACCAATCATGCCCTTAATGTTTTAAATTAGTCACTAAATTATTTTATATCGTATATTTTGATTTCATCATTTTTTGTTTTAATTTTTTAAAATTGATCAAAGTTCAGATATGTTTATTTGACCGTCTAAACTAATGAAAGATCTTTTTAAAAGGGAAAAAAGACTGCAACCCAATAACAAAGAAAAAAACATAATTGCCCCTTACCTGCATTAGGAAAAAGAGATACAATCAATTATGAGTGGAAAATAGTCAAAATTGAGGAAAAAAAATTCACTTTTTATCTTTATATTAGTCACTAAATCACTTTCGAGTCTATACTCCGACCTCATCAATATTAATCTTGAAATCAGTAATGATCGTTAATTGACCAAAAAGATTCATCCATTAGTTTAGTCAGTCAACTAACGGAGAGGGTTAACTTTGATATTTAAGAAAATTACGGAACCAAAATTACTGAAATTGGAATATGAGGTACTAAAAGTTATTTAATAACTAACTTAAAGGACCAAAAGTGAAATGATTCATTTACTGTTTTTTTTTTCATAAAAAAAATAAGTATTTTCCAGAATCTAAACATTGAATATCAATCAGTAATGGGTCAATTCTTTGGAGACGTAATCAATACGACTGTGAATTTCATATCATTCAAACTTCAAAATATGTTCAAATTGTTTTCTATATAAAAGAGAATATTTTTTTTTTCTCGAACCAATTTTTTGTTAAATGCATAATATTCATATTCATCAATGTATAATACACACATTTAAAATTTTCTAATTACTTTATGATTAGTAAATGAGCCCAAAATAAATAATATATAGACCAAACATAAAATTAAACCATAAATTACGCGATTAAAAAAAACAACGAGTTAGAGAAGAAAAATATGGTAAGGTAAGGGGAACAAAAGAAAAAAGAAAAAAGTGAGAGAGAGAGAACAAAAAATATTTGAGGGTGGGGGTTGTGTAAAGCCATTAAATAGAATGGAATGGGATAGAAATGAATGGGAGTTAATTAAATGAGGAGGCGGACCGCCCTGAGCCTGAGCCTGAGCCTCGGCCTCGGCGGTTGCTTTCATGTAAGGTCACTTTCCGCTATTAGTGGGGGTGCCTTTGGGGACCAATATTTGTATCTCTCCTGAGTCCTACCCCACCTACAACACACCGCCCTTTTTCCTCTTTCTCTACTAACTCTTTTTTACCTCCTACCCTATATATGGTTTATGAATTTATAAATTATTAAAGTTAATACAAGCAAAATGTTATTCGTT
Organism: Sesamum alatum; assembly: GCA_034509735.1. NCBI lineage: Eukaryota > Viridiplantae > Streptophyta > Magnoliopsida > Lamiales > Pedaliaceae > Sesamum > Sesamum alatum. The sequence continues at coordinate 44,836,667 of JACGWO010000002.1, read as the reverse complement.
CGGGTTTGTCTACTTTGAAATTTTTGGGCTTAATTTTTTACAAGTTTTGGAAAGAGATTCTGCAAAAAATACATTAATATTACGATGCTCAAGTTAGTAAAAAATGATGAAAATAAGAATTAGAACTGTAGAAACGTGATATAGAGTGATAACTTAGTGTAAGAATGCTTCACGTAATAGCGTTTTTGCGACTGTGGATGTTGAGAATACCTACCCTTTATTGGAGGAGGGCAAACCCTCTTTTCATAGTCTTTGCCTCCTGTCAGCTGAGTGAGTCCAGTCCCCAGAGGATTGGGAGGGTAGTTACCAAGAGATAATCTTCAGTTGTTTCGAGGAGAATATTTTAATTATCGACCGTTGGGGGCTTATCCTTCAACGGGATGAGCCATTTCATGGGATAAGTTTGCAGGATTCCTAGAGGGCAGTTAGGGCAAACCCAATAACTTCCCTAAATCCTCGGGCGTTTGATGGAGATTTCGCCACATAGAAGCGAGAATGTCTTCATGTCCGGGTGGCCGTCCAACCAGCCCTCTCCCAAGCTCTGTCGGCCTTTTCAAGCCTTATTGCTTATCAGGTCTTCCATAGAGTCTGGGCTTGGGGGTTCATTCCTCTTTTGGGCCGACTGTCGAGTGTCATCCTGGGTTTCTCGTGGGCTTCACCCAACTTGGGCTTTTCATTAGGCCACGTGCATTTTAATCATCAGAATCATACGCTGCCAAAATTTGGTTTCACCCATATGAATTTTTACTCACGTCATGTGTATGATTTATACACTAATTATTACAACTAGGTCCAAACTCTAATTGAAAAATTATTGGATCATTTATATCCCTGAAATCATGAATTGAATTTCAAATTTATGAAATATGCAGGTATTTACGTCAAAAAACTATATATATGCATGTAGACTATTAAATGATCTTAACAGTGGGCAGTATATTTGAAGGATGATTGCGATTGATAATAATAGCCATATGATTGAAGATTATAAATTAACCAAGATGAGAGAGAGAGTAGTAAGCAGTAAATGGGAAGAAGTGTTGTAGAATTTGAAGGCATGCAAGTGAAGGAAGGACAAGTTGCAGCCAATGAGAAGGCATGAAAGCCAATCCGTTTACGCGCGCGACCAATTAATTTAGAGAGTAGTTGCAGCTGAATCCACACAGTAAAAAGGGACCAGAAACAAAATGAAGATGGTGATACCTCAGGCTGACGGCTGCCCTGAGCACGGAGCAGTTATTTATTTTGAGATATGGATGCAGAGGTGTGTGTGTGTGGATTCATTGCACGCATGCAAACTGCCACCCACCCACAATTTCTTTCATCATGCTCTTCTTCTATATGCTACGGTAACTTCAGCCAACTACTTGTATTTGTTGCTGCTCAATTTCTGATGGCTCATCAGTTTAGATTTTGATCGTAAAATTTGGGCCAGTAATGGGTTTGTTGTTATCTTCCTAAATTAAGTTTGATGACGTGCTAGGAATCTCATCGGTCCAAATTAAAAAAATAAAAATAAATGTAAGAGTTGATAGTGTTGCTCCAAATATTATTAGCAAGACTCTATCATTTAGTAGTTTTTTTTTCTTTTTAATTAATATGGAGTCGTGAAGTTTTGGTATTGATGCAAGCAAATAATATGATCGAGATCAGTTGGAGTAAAAAATAAGGAAGTAAGAGTGATAGAAATTAAGAAAGTTTAATTGGGTATGGTTGAGTGTGCAAATTGAATGTTCCTCCTTACTGCTCGAGGAATTATAATTTATAGGTGTCCCCTAATAAGTGGAATAAGGCCGAATTCATAGATACTTTATAGGTGACCCCGAGTCCCTAAGTCTTTGGAGAAAAGGATAAGGATATCCATTGGCGGATCATAGATTCTTGGTAAGGTGATTGAAGCGATATCCTCCTGCTGCTAGGATTTCGAGTTTCTTAGGTTAGAAGTTACCTCCTGGATAAGAATGCCTGTACCCCACCTCCTACGATCACCACATGTCTTGGTGTTGGTAGCTGGTGCTTATCTGATTCTAAGAATCCTTTTCGAACATGACTCAAGAGGTTGCATGTAGATTGGGGGGAAGTTTCTGGTTTGGGTTTCTATAGGACTGGGCTTCCATATGTGTTGGGGGGTCCTGGACCCCTGGTTTCTCTGTGAGCCCGTGCAGTCTCCTTTCTTTTGAGTCGCTTGAACCTTTTTGAACCAGCCATTTTTCAGTGTATTATGTTGAATCTTTGGTATAATTTAATATTTTCATTATATAAAATAATTTAGGAAGTCAAAAGTAAAGTGCGCATGAAAGATAATAGTAAACAACATCATTGAACGTTGGTCCATGATGGGCCATGAATGAACAAGGCTATGACCTAGTAGGCGGTGAAGAGTTGTGACCCAATGCAAGCATGCATCTGCTTCTTGGACTCAGTTGACTACTTACTTGACCTTTTGTACGTCTTAGTCTGCAATTTATACGCATTTCCACTTTGATATCCATCACTGAAAAATCTCCGGGCTCACATAATGGGCCCTTGGGCTAACGGATGATACTGAACCTTTCTTGCTGTTTTTTGTCTAAGTTCACCAGAATTTTTCCAACCTCCAAAAATAATAGACATCCGTCGTCTAGAGATGCTCTGTTCTCCCCCCAAGAATGTCAATGACAGCCCCTTTCTTCCCTTGCTTCCCACATTCATAGGCATTTTGCTCTCCTCTTGCACGGGTGGCCTAATTCTTACTAAATTTAAGTTTTGTTGGACGAACATATTATACTTGTCATAATTGATCACTCTTTTGAATGATACACAATAAAGATAATATACATGTTATATGATTAATTTAAATTTTACTGAGCGAACTAAAATTTCTCCTTCTGACACATAAAATGGTTAAATTGAATCATACAAAGCCAATTATTGCAAAGTAGTATGCCTCACTGTCAATATGTCTCTCTCTTTCCTGTCTTTTCATACTTTGTGGTGGCATAGTTTTTGGTAGTTCAAGGTTAGTACAACAGGAAATCGCTTGTGACATCTGATCATATGTAATAACTCCTGGAGGGTATCACTCATTCAAAGCTATATATTGAACTCAAATCAAATAATTTTTCCTATTCACTTCCGCAGAAGCTACATGTTAAGTATAGACATCAGAAAAAAAATCACTACAACATAGGAGCAAATAGCAGAAAACTAAAGCTGAAAACACCACATACAGACAGGGAAGTCTGCTACATTCTCCCCCATGTCGAAGCCTCAATCCTAGGTTCAAAAGACAAGGCACACGCGAACTCTCTGCCTTTCTCATTGCATTCAGGTAATTCAACCCATTCATTTGCAGCCAAATTGCACATCACATAACTACTGAGTTCCCCGGAATTCATACAGACCAGCATTTCTTTACCAGTCCCTGTGCAGTTTATGTCCGCCTTCTTGCCGTACAACTTATGCGACATAGACGGCGGCATCGCCGCTATCTGCCGCCAAGATTGAATTCCGTCGTCCCACGTCCATACTCTAAGGCTAGCAGTTTCGAGAAATTCAGAGAGCAAAACCACGTACATTTGTCCCCCGCTCTCAACTAGATCGATTGAGTACTCGCAGAAAACAGGCAGCAGCCTCGGGTACTCGAAGAAGAATCTGCGTGTAAGGTTGCAAGCTACCACCCTGCCGGAAGAGCTAAGGAAATACAGTATTTCCTCTCCGTCTCTGAGAGTGAGAATTGATGAATATTGCTTAGACGGGCTCCTCTGTATGTCTGTCGAGACCACATTGCCGCATTTGCTCAAGAAATACTGCGTACAATCGTCGCTTGTTTCGGCTTCCGTAGATCTGTCGGCCTTTCTTGTGAGGACAATGTCGTCTCCCCATTCGTCGGTGGTGGAGTTGTATACCTTGAATGTGAGGTTTGGAAGCTCTCCTGAAACTAAAACCAGCTTGAAAGTTTCGGCTTTCGACATCATCGAGATGGCCCGAATGGGCGTTTGTGGGCTGCGAGACGATGGATTAAGCCGGCGACACGAGGCGGTGACAGGGTTGTTGACGATGAATTCACCGTCGGCGGCACGATGGAAGCAGATGAGCCCACCTGATGCAGCAACAGGTATGAAATCTTTGCAGGACTCATGGTTTAGCTGGAGCAGAGGCGAGTGATTGAGTTTCTTCCAGTTTCCTTCCGTGGAATCGAAGACAACTGGTGGATTGCTCGGGTGGGGCTGAGAATCAACCATGAAAAACCAGGGATCCCTGATTGGAACTTGAGAACAGGCAAGCCTGAAAGTAGCAGAATCCGCCACCGATTTCCATCTCTTACACACAGAATTGAGGCGGAAAAAGGCAGACGTCGGGAGCCAAGAAAGAACTCTCTCAAGAAGGTCCTGATTGAGCTCGTTCAACGGGAATCTTGAACTCTCATCTTCACACATCTTTCTCTTGTGACTTCTTCTGCAAACCACGCCATCTCCAGCCTCCATAGCTCAATAGATCAAGAAGGGCTGGAGTGTGAGTGAGGGACTCGTGCAACTTGGAAAAACGGAAATAATCTAGAGAGGTGTGTGTTGAGGGAAGTTTCCGGGAGAGCTGGTTTTATAGTTTAGACAAATGGGGTTGACAAAGAGTAAAGTGAAAGGTGGGCATTGACAAAAAAATGATTAAGAATGTGTCACGGGTGGGGGAATGAGATGGGATGCTGTAGAAAAAGAAAAAGCCGAAAAGTTGTCGTTGAGGCGCTGAGTGAGGCTGTCCTGATACAAGAGGGAATTCAATTCCAACGAGGAAAAAGAGAGAAACTCCTTATCACGGTGCCGATGGGATTTTCCTCACTTTTGACACTAAAAAAAAAGAACACAACAGGCACAGGGGGACCCTATGTTTACTTTCTTCCTCTCCCCATTTCTCTTTTGTTGCTAAGACAACAATCAATACTCACAATTCTGCTTTTCAGTTTCTGGGCAATCTTCAACTTCTTCACCCGGTCCCTCGGACGTTCTTGGCGAATGATTGGTTACGAATTCGACTGCTGTTTCTCATACATGTCATGAAATGTCTCATCACAAGGTTAATTTGTTCCAAACTAACATTGGTTGGATTGAGTCTTATGATGAGATGATGTAGTGTTCATCTTTCTTGTATTTCTTGGCAGAAATTGATGGAACAAATGTCAAAGGGGTGGCTGACCTCTGTAAAGTGAAGTGTAAGCGTTCCCATTTCAATTAAAAAAACAGAAAGAAAAGAGAGGAAATGATGGGAAAAGTTGACATTGTACATGTGTGGTGTGAGCTGTGCTTCCTATGAGGAATCTGACCCTCGTGTATACAAGTTTTTCTTTATGAGTATTTTAAGCCTTGTCAGATGTTGAAGTCAAATGTAAGAATCCAAAGCTCTGACTTCTCTCTTTTCACAATTAATAATAATAATGTAAATGGGCTTTGGATGCTCAAGGCTCTGACAAATCATTAACAAATCAGCAAAAGCCACTGATTACGCCCTCTTTTCAGTACCCTTGTGCTATCCCCCCCCCCCCCCCATAAAAAAGCAGGTTTCGGCTGATCCCTCTTCTATTTTAATTAATTATTACGCCTATGTTTCCTCTTTATTATTTTTTTGGGAAATTTGGAACACATCAGTGTTTCTTTTTAATTAATTAAACAAGAAAGATATATCCATACACCATTCAGTCTCAATTTACAGAATATGAATATGTTGAATGAAATACGAGAAGAAAAATTGTTTTGTAGTAAGGATTCAGATTGACATACCACTTGTTCAAGGTGCACGATGGGTTCGACCGACACGTAGCTCGTAAAAGCCCTGCCCAAGAACGATTCACTACTATTCATGATTGGTCTTGGGCCTTTAAATGAATTCTAATTGGGTTCATATTTAAATTTAAATTCAGCTCATGGACCAACCTGATTGAGACTCGAATCATGCCAAAATGTGCCTATTATATTTTATTTATTTAAGAAATTGAGGTGTTCTTTGAAGTAATTACTTAAATTTGTAGTTGTCCTATGAAATAAATAAATAATAATTTAAATCACACAATTTATGACTAGAAATAATAATAGTTAAGACTATATAATGAAAGGTATGCCCGTATCTGGCCGGCCCAGCGCAGACAAAGCAGGCTGGCCCAATGTAGAGTTCAGCAGCCCAGAAATCTAGGCCCACATCCTCTCCAATCCAAACAAGGAGTAAGGCCCCAGGGGTTGTTAGCCCCATCCAGGTTAGCCCAACCCAAGGAGAATTCATGGAAGCCCGAAGGCCAATTAAGGCAACCAGCGAGGCCATGGGCGTTCAAGTCATCGACTGACGTGGACCAGTATACGGATTTTGAGAATGTGCAAGTGGAAGTTGTACGCCCTTTTCTGTAACTACAGTAGCATTTGAGGAAAATTATCCACCTATCTTTGGAGGACTAAGGAGTCCTCACTCGTATGCCTTCTCAAAGTCTTCATTAGATCAGACTCCTCTTGTTAGGAGGACTCTTCCACCTATAAATATAGGGTATTTATCCTTAGATGGGTAACGTACTCTTGCCTTACATATTGCACACTTATTTTATGCTACAACCACCACAGTGCTAAAGTATTTTTTACAGGTCCCATTTCCCTGAACTATTCAATTTACGGATTAGGACCTTCAAGCCAAAGTTGCATCCAAAATGGAGCATTTTTTGCTCATGTCAATGAACTTGAATAGTAATTTGACTAACAAACTTAGATAATAACAAATTCAAAGATGATGGAAAATAACTTTAAAAAATAAATGAAGAGTGTTATTGTAATAAAAATTTAAAAATAAAACAATAAAGATAAAAAAAATTATATATTCAAAGTATAAAAAACTAGTTGCATAGTCAATCTAAAAGAATAAAATAAAAATTACGTGCCATGCATTATTCAAGAAAAAAATAGCCCAGTAAACCCGACCTTAGGACCAGGTGGTCCTGGGCACTGAGTTGGGCCGGCCCTAGGTACCAATTCTTGGGACCAGCCCAGTACCCAACGGGCTTGCACCGAACCCATCCATATTTTATTGAGTCAAGCAGATTCTATATCAAACTGACTCAGCTCGATCTACTGCGCATCTTGATCACTTGCCATCAATTACACCATTTTTGTCATACTTTATGGTAATTTTGGCCTCATTCGAAGAAACAAAGAAGGGGTAATTAATTAAGTCTCTTAACTGCAAATAAAAAAACACGAATATTAATCATCTCTACTCAGTTTAATTCAGCTCTGTGCGATGTGGGCGAGTTGTTATAAATTGAGAGATTATTTTCAAATTGAGCCCAATGCTATAGACCTAGCCCAGTATAGGATGAGGCCACTGTGTCTTTAATACAATCTTAAATTTACAGGGTAGAATGGGCCATCGTAAGCCATAAAGCTTTACCGTGTTGAGGTTTTGTATTTAAAAAAAAGGATAAAATTATAAATACCTCATCTAAAATTTAACATAATTATAAATACTCTATTATTATTTGAAAATTTATAAATACCCCATGAAGTTTATTACCGTTTAACAAATAATCTATTTTCATCCATTTTTATGGGTGAAATGATCAAAATACCCTTATGCACTGAATTATTTTTATTTAATTCTTAAAAAATTTTTTGGACTACAATGCGCAAGAAGAGGTTTCTTAATGTTTTCACACAAATGAGCAATAATGCAATTTTTTCGGTTGATTTTTCTACAATTTTAATAAAAAATTCAAGAGCAAAATGATCAATTTCAGGCATTTGGTTAAAAATTACAAACCTTGGAGGGGGGAGGGGTATTTGTAATTTTCAAACAATCGGGGGGCATTTATAATTATACCAAACTTCAGGATAGGTGGATGTAATTTACCCTTAAAAAATGATATATTTGAGATTATGAGTTTGAGTTTCATTGTACGTGCGGATACTTATATCTTTATGTGAGTATTTATTTTATTTTATATAAGTTTATTATAATTTATTTTATAATTCTTAGTTACATTGATGTATAGAACAAATCAACAAAGTGAGTTTATTGCAATTTATTTTATTTTAGTCATATTGATATATTGATCCAACTAACACTAGAAAAAAAATATTATTGGCTATAATATTAATAGCTATGGCTAAAAATCATAGTAAATAACTATTACTAATAACGGTTAAATAAAATCGATACAAAAGACAACCTTTCCCACCCAGAAAGAATCATTTGTCACAACTAAGAGCCCATGACTTTGTAGCCATGACAAATATTTTAGTTAGTTAAGAACCCATGGCTTTTTAGCCATGACAAGTATTTTAGCCACCCTTGTAAAAATTACAACCAATAACCATTGCGTGACTGTGGTCAATAACAATGTGTTACGGCTATTTATTATTAATCATGATAATTAATAATGATTAAATATAATTATATTCTTGCACTGTAATGTATTGTTCATTTGCTCAATTTATTAAAATATTAATATAAATATTAATTTTTTAAAAAAATCATAAATAAAAATGTTTGTCTATTTTATAACAAATTATTATTATTATTATTATTATTATTATTATTATTATTTTATTATTTTTTTTTGTTTCATTTGATATATTTGATGGGTGATGCCTCCTCAAATTCATCGGGCCAGCCCAGCAGGCCTCAGGGCCAGGCAGCCCAGCAGGCCAATCAATCAAGCCCAGAACAGTAAGGCTTATGCATAAACCCAATTGTTTATTCACTAACTTGGCAGACCCACAGAAAAAGCCCGTACAGTAGGCATAGTCATCAAACAACTCGGATTCCACGTCACATGGCTCGCCAACACATGGAGCCATGTCATACTGAAAAATATCATCCAAATTCCCAATGGATTGCCCAGAATCCGGGTCTTCCGCAGCAGGTAACTACTTTTTCGGAAAATTTGGCAGATGTGGTAGGATTGACTCAAACGACTATATCTTCACCAATTCAACTCCGATTCTCGCACAGTTTGTTGGGTTGAGAAGCTAACTTTCCAAGGTTTTCAACGGTACATGGAAAATTAACTTAATTCCTCCAAAATCGGGTTCAACGCCAACTATAACAAGGCACACTGTGCAGTCATTTGGCACAAGCCACAAGTTACAAGTTACAACTTTCAAGTAATATCTATACTCTCTTAGCACTCACACTCACACGGATGTTTCTCCATTCTTCAGTTATTTTCAACACATTTTCACATAAATTATCACTACAATATATCACTTTACCATTATTCTCACTTTATTCGAGTTTTTCCTTTATTTCATTCAGTCAAACATTACTGACTTAAGCATCAGAGTGCTAACTACTTTCTGCAGGTTGGTCTCCCCTACAATATTGAGACTTTCGTAAAGATCCATCGACATTTTGTGGTGCTGTTGAACTCCGATACGCATAAGATGAGTTTTAATATATATATATAGGGTAAATTACATCTACCTCCCTTGAGGTTTGACATAATTACAAATACCCTCTCGTTGATTGAGAAATTACAAATACCCCCCTGAGGTTTGTAACCGTCTAACAAATAACCCATTACCATCCATTTTATGGGTGAACTGACGAAAATGCCCTTATGCACTGAATTATTTTTTATTTAATTCTTAAAATTTTTTGGACTACAATGCGTATGGAGAGGTTTCTTAAATTTTCTACACATAAGAGGAATAATGCAATTTGTCTCGGGTGATTTTTCTATAATTTTAATAAAAAATTTAAGGGCAAAATGGTCAATTTTTGACCTTGGTTAAAAATTACAAATCTCAGGGGAGTATTTGTAATTTTTCAAACAACAAGGGGGTATTTATAATTATGTCAAATTTCAGGGGAAGTAGACGTAGTTTACCCATATATATATTTAGTTAATATTAATCAATTCACATGATTTCAATAACTAAAAATTTATACCAATAACTAATTAACAATTATTAAAATAGTCATATAAATATATACTATTAAATTAAGCAAATAAGATCTACGTGTTGATGGCATTTGAATTTATGACCTTGTAATTACAGGTCCCAACTTTTAGTTTTTGATATCTGAATGTATCGAAAGATCGTTGTAATTAATTATTTAGTTTTTTTTAATAAAAGAAAAAAAAAAGAATGGGCTAGCATAATCCTTTAACAATCTCACACGTAATTGTGGCTGATTTTTTGGGCATATTTGACTATGTTATGAAGCTCCTAGATTTCTGATTATTGACCGATTCATTAATGTCCATGAATTAGGTGAGAACTACAAATCAATTAATTGAAAGCTAGGAAGCTCATGGACTCCATATGTAAGTAACATTTAATTTTAAATTAATCCCACACAGTTAATATAGATGATTAGAGAGGCTTAATTATGATTAGCATAATTATTAACCCTTCAAACATCTAATTAATTATGCTTGTCCCACAAGCAATGCTAATTAGATCAAGAACCACCTACATTTTTCCTGACATTACATCAAAATGGAAGTTTGATAATATCCCAATACCAAAAATTACAAGCAACTCTAAAATAAAAATACAAATCCAAAAGTCTATCCCTACTTTTTCTTTTTTAAAAAAAAATTGACATTAATAACAGGTTGTCTAATCCACCCTAAACTATTACAAAGTAATTTCCATTTGGCTTCAAGTTATGCTGTCTCTTTATATTTTTTAAATAAACTTAGTTATCGATAATTATATATTAATTAATGACACTATCAATTTTGAGCTTCTATATATACATATATATATATATAATAAAATATAATTAAGCCAAAAAAACTGCGAGACACGTCAGTGTAATAAGCAGCAGTACTAAACTATAATTTATATTGGGAACTCGAATAAGAAATTTGTCCCCGTCGCAAATTGTAAGAAGATGGTAAAATAAAGAATTATAACTCTAAGTCAGGGACTGGATCAACTACATATGTAGAGATTACGTCAAAAAGCACGCTGCTGAAATATGAGATCACTGCTTAGACTTCTTGTTAATACTTAATAGGAGGTTAAAAAATTAAGTGATAATTTTAATATTGTTATTAATTATAGGTATATTTAATGATAAGAATATTTATTTTATCACAATAATGAATTTTATAATTTTAATAATTATTATTATTATTTTATAAAAATTGTTATTAGCAAGAATTAGTGAAAAAATATGCACAAAGTTATCACTAAATGTAATTAGGGACTCATGTATAGTGACAACATAATGATAATAAATAACTGTTATCACTATATTGCATTGTCACTATAAATAATTGTTATTACTATATTGCGTTGTCATTAATAATTATATAGTGACAAGATAAAAAATGTTGTCACTTAATATATATTTGTAGTGACAATTTTAAAATTATCATTTTATATTTTATCACTAATATCGTATTTTCTTGTAGCGATAGATTGATTTATACTACTCAATCAAGAAAAATATATATTCATTAACGGGAGCAATCTAATTGCATGGAGAAAAACAGGTCACATTTGAATTTTGTTTTTGTTTTTTAAGCGAATTACATAAGAAAATCATTAGATAATTTCAGCACAAATTTGGGATTCACTCGTCCAGGATTTGGGAATACTAATTATTGTTAGAAAAGAAGTTAATTAATTTAGGGTTTTGTTCAATTATTTATTTATTTATTGTTGGTAATGATTTTCCAACAATCTGACTCAGATTGATGTCAGCTCTACCTTGCAATATCAAGTGATTGCGATTTGTCATATTGCTGACAAACGGGGAAGAATTAAACATGGGCTTTTCAGTTCAGAAATTGTCTCAAATTCAGATTAAGGGCCATTTTAAAGATGGGAGTATTAATTAATATTTAGATTATGCGTAGTAAAATATATCATTAATTTTGCAATATGTACAGACCTATATCTATATAATTTTGAGAAGTACAATTAACGTTGTCGATCAACATATATGGCCATCCACTATCCTACGAAATGGTATAAAAACATTATTAATTAAAAGGGAGAAATACTAAAAGTAGTGCCCCATGACTTGCATTTTCCGACAACTCATCTTCCTTAAAATTTGCAGATAACATTTTTATTAAATTCACACATTTAAAAATATTTTATTTTTGGATAATATTTGCATATTTTGTTCATAAATATTCGTGCACAAGTGCAGAATTATTGGGCAGGAGACTGAATCCCTCGTCAGGCAGGTTGGAGACAAGTCCAGTTATTTGCTCTGGCTCTGGCTCTGGCTGTGGCCTGTCTTTCTCCTGTCACTGTTTGTCTTTAATTTTCATTCTTCTGTATTTTTGTCAATTAATTATGTGTTATGATAAAAAATAATAGCCCAATTACCCAATTTATATTTGCCTTAATAACAACATTTTTTTTGCAATATCAAAGATTTTTATGAACTGATATTGTTGAATCTTGAAACTGTGATCTTACAATCATGGGAGATCAGGACAAGAAAATATTGTTCGGCAAATATGAACTGGGCAGGCTGCTAGGCAAAGGCACCTTCGCCAAAGTGTTCCAGGGCAGACATCTCGCGACCAACGAGTGCGTGGCGATTAAGGTGATCAAGAAAGACGAGGTGATCAAGAATGAAAGAATGATGGAGCAGATCCTGCGTGAAATCTCTGTCATGCGCCTCGTCCGCCATCCCAACATTGTCGAGCTCAAAGAAGTCATGGCGACCAAGTCCAAGATCTTCTTCGTCATGGAGTACGTTCGCGGCGGCGAGCTCTTCGCTAAGGTGGAGCGTGGCCGCCTCAAGGAGGATGCCGCCCGGAAGTACTTCCAGCAGCTTATCAGCGCTGTGGACTTCTGCCACAGCCGTGGCGTTTTCCACCGTGATCTCAAGCCGGAAAATCTTCTCCTCGACGAGAATGAGGACTTGAAAATCTCGGATTTTGGGTTGTCCGCCTTGCACGAGCATCCTAGCAACGGCGAGCTCCTCCACACGCAGTGTGGGACGCCGGCGTACGTGGCGCCGGAGGTTTTGCAATCGAAGGGCTACGACGGAGCCAAGGCGGATATTTGGTCGTGCGGCGTCATTCTGTACGTGCTGCTTGCCGGGTGTCTTCCGTTCCAGGATGAAAACCTCGGGGTTATGTACAGGAAAATTTACAAGGCTGAGTATGAGTTTCCGCCATGGTTCTCCGTCGAAACGAGGCGCCTGGTTTCCAAGTTACTGGTGGTGGATCCGGCGAAACGACTCTCCATCCCGGGTATAATGCGGGTCTCATGGTTCAGAAAAGGGTTTAAAAGACCTAACGCCTTCTCCATGCAAGAATCCATCTTCGAGAAATTTGACGAGGAGGAGAAATTCATGCACGAAACAATCAAGAAATCTCCGTCTTCTCCCGCCTTCTTGAACGCTTTCGAGTTCATTTCTTCGATGTCGACAGGGTTCGACCTGTCGAACATGTTCGAGGACGGGAGGTCGAAGGCTGGATCCTCCAAATTCACGTCGAGATGTTCGGCCAAAGTGATCATGGGAAAAATCGAAGTGGTGGGGAAAAGGTTCGGGTTCAAGGTTGCAAGAATGAAGGATTTCAAGTTGAGGTTAGTGGGTCCGACGGAGGGGCGGAAGGGACGGTTGTCTGTGACGGCGGAGGTGTTCAAGGTGGCGCCGGAGGTAACGGTGGTGGAGTTGTCGAAATTTTCAGGTGATACATTGGAGTATATCAAGTTTCGGGAAGAGGATGTGAGGCCAGCCTTGAAAGACATTGTTTGGACATGGCAAGGAGAGAACAATGGCTTCGATGAACGAGTTGGGATTCAAGAATGCTCTAAGCAATAGCTATTATTTTCCTTTATTATTATTATTATTGTTTTTTTTGGAATATTTTTGTTCAATTAAGATTTTACTTAGCTAGTATATATATATATACCCCAATTAACTGGGATTGTACATGTTTTAGTTGTGTTATTTTATTTGTTGTGATTTGGTTTTCTTGTTTGAGTATTAGTATTGTACAGGACCAATGGATCGATGTCTATACTTATACAATACTGTATTAATTGAAAATTGCTTGATGTTAAATCATGTGTCCCAAGAAATTAATTAAAGGTGTGTTGATTTCATATTGTTGTTTGTTATTTAAACTTCCCATCTTATTTCACGTCATTTATTTTATTTAAATATATATATATATAGAAAATCCAATCAAGGAAATTCAAGCCCCTAACTTTAGAACTCATCTTTTCATATATAGCTTGTATCGTTTAGTTAATTAATCTTTAGGGTACAACAAATTAAATTTCTCGTAAATGATTAATAATCTATGTAAATTGGTTAATTATTTCTTGAAGTTGAGGGGTTTTGTTTGCTGATACCCCTGAATTCATGATTAATTATGGATAAACTTCTTTTTGATGATATTACTACGTCCATATTTACTAGGTTAATTGGTGCAATACATTTCTCGTGTAAACTAACAACTTGTTATCTCACCAACATCTTCAACTTCCGACAACTAATATATATGTGCGGATTAAAGTCATTTTTTGTTCTATAATTATACCTTATTCTCTTTTATTCCTTTATCCTTTTAGGGTTCCAAAAATATCCTGTAACTTTTTAATTTTCATGATTCCTCCTTTCGCCGAAATTTCTTCAACGTCGCTAGAAATGTATGAAACTTCGGCCGCCACGCAGACAATTACGACAACTTTGGAGAAATTCCAGGAAAAGGAGGATCAAAATCGTGACAATTAAAAAGCTACAGGATCTTTTTAAAATCCTAGAAAGATAAAAAACTAAAACGAGAATGGAGTACAGTTACAAGACTAAAAATGCCTTTAAGCCTATATGTGCATTACTTTTAGTGTAAATTACAACATAATTTCTTGAAATTTGTTATAATATCAAATACTCCCATAAAATTAACGGACATTTAACAAATACTCTATCGTGACAACCTATTATAGGGGGTATTTGTTAGATGCCTTTTAACTCCAAAGAGTATTTATAAATTTTCAAACAACGAGAGAGAATTTATAATTATGAAAATTTTTAGAGGAGTCCGATGTAATTAACCCTTACTTTTAAACATATAAGGTAAAATCTCCATAAATTAATAGGACAACATAATTTTATTAATTTAAAAAGGTATTAATTAATTGATAAATTAATAATTTATTAATGTAAAGAGATATTTTTCGATTCAACAAACTTAAATTATTTTTCATGAATAAAACATATTCATTGTATTGACTAATTGAATAATATTTATGTACAATGTGATTAATTAAAGATGCAATATTGACTAATTGCAGTATGAGAACGCAACATCGGAGCTTCTGGATACAGTAATGAAAAATAGAGATAAAATACAACTAGATTTAAATTTTAAGAAGAAGCAAACAATAATAGAATCATATTTTAGTAAGTTGTCCTAATTATATTTGTAATTTTATAGAATTATTAATTTATAATATTGAAGGGATCATAAATTAACATAAGGATCTTTTAAAAAATTATTATTTTAAAATAATTACTATTTATTGAGTATTAATTTATCCAGATTCTACTTTATTTATGCTAGAAGTTCTCTCTCATGTGGTGGACGAAAAGCTGTTGGTGGGCTTACAGAAAGAACCAGTGGACTCCCGGGTCTAGCAGATTGAATTCGGGTCCTGGACCCATTGGGTCTGGACTTATACATAATTGTTTTATTGAGTTTTCATGGGGTTTGGGTCTGGATAGAATCCTACCCATTAACAGGCCTACTCGAATAGAGATTAGACTCAGCCCACTAAGTTGCTTGGGTCATAAGGCCCAGTATTTTTTGGTTAGTTAGACTTTGGGCTGGGAATGATTGTCCTGAATCCGGCACGGACAAGGATCTGACTGGGAATCTGATTGGATCATCCACTTGATTTCATTTTCATACCCACACAATCAAACATCAATCGAACATGGACCCAAGAAAAAATCAAACATGGTCTACTTTTAAAAAAATCTTCACCGGGTGTCTTGACAGGTTTTGGTTCAATCCTCCATACAATAATATATTATATAATTTAATCTACCTACAAATAAATAATTTACTGTATACATATATATATTTATAAAAATATATAAAAGATACATAATTTGACAATGAATAGAGTTTTTGTCTCTCATACAATATCTTTTTTACACTATTTAAAATTAACTCCAAAATTAACCTAAACATACACTCTATTCCTAACACATATTTATTTATTTTTATTTTTCCCTCTCTATCTCCACAAACAAAACAAAACAAAACATTCCAAAAATAAACCAAACACAATACAAAGAGTTCGAATTCTTTACATCTTTTCATAAGAACAAATTGGATAACGATCAGCAAAGGGCATCAATTCATATGACTAACAATCTTCCCGTTTTATATGAAAAACGCTAGAATATTATATTAAAAAAAATGAATTCTTTTAACATTTAAAACTTCATCAACATTATCTTGAGCAGGTGTTGATAAAGACAATTGATATGGGCAGAAATGAAATTCCTAATAAAATAAAGATAAAAGAATCCTAGTTTTTATACTTCAAGAATTCTAATAAGTGACAGTAGGTTTTTTCCTCATTATATTGATAAATCAAGTATGAGACTCTAAATATACTTTCTTTTGATTGGTGAATATGGACAATATATC
The DNA here is from genome assembly GCA_034509735.1 of Sesamum alatum. Classification (NCBI taxonomy): domain Eukaryota; kingdom Viridiplantae; phylum Streptophyta; class Magnoliopsida; order Lamiales; family Pedaliaceae; genus Sesamum; species Sesamum alatum. Next base: position 44,820,064 of record JACGWO010000002.1, on the reverse strand, counting down.
TGCAACATAATCCTTCAAGTGGGGTGGGTGTATATATTTGCTCAGCTCATATAGTTTCAACTCGTATATGTTTAGATCGTATATTTTCAACTCGTATATTTTTAGAGTTCTAACTTTTTAGACCTCTAATAGATGAATTCATGTGAAATGAACTCTAACTTTTTAAACCTCTAATAGATAGAACTTGTATAAAATGAGCTCTAACTCTTTAACCCTCTAATAGATGAGCTCTTCTAAAATATTTGCTAAAAACTCATATTTTCGTAAGTATTTTAATTTTTGATCTATTTAATATTTCTTCCTTCGTCTACAATGGCAACAAAAAATTCTGAGTGGACACCAAATTAGCAAACGAAGCAACAACACCTACAGAAATTGAGACACCATTGTAATACTTTTCGCTTATTTTTCTGCTAATTTACCAAAAAAAAAAAAAATAAAATAAATAAAACATATATGTATAAGAAACTAATTCCTACTCCATTTTGTTTTCTTGTGCCTTTTTTCATTTTGGTCTCTTGTAGCATATAAATCCAAAAGAAGAGCCGAAAAACACACATAAGTCCACTCCACCTCCACATCATATATATATAATTATTTGCTCAAATTTTCTTGCATACGCAAAGCTGCCTCCATTACATACAAATACTTTTCAATCATCTTTTGTCGTACTTTCCTTATATTTTCAAGGGTTTAGATTCGTCCATTAACATCCATCTTTCTTCCAATCACAACTCAAATTCAATGGTCTTAGTCTTTCCATCTCCCCCACAACCCTTTGCTTTTTTTTTTTTAATTTTTTTTTATCATCATTATGGTGGCTCTCTTATCCTAACTTGATTTTATTTGGGATAATTAAATCACCTTCCTTTAAATTTAGTATAATTATACGTAAACTCTTCGTGGTTAAAAAATTTACACTTGATACTACTTATATTTGTTTTCGTATAATAAATATATTCATTTATAAATCAGAATTAACGAAATTTATTGATATTAATAAAAAATTAAATAAAAATCTATATTTATCTCATGACGGTTAAATTTTTTCTATTGATATTTCACAATGACTTTAATTAGGTTCAATTTTATTTTTTTAAACCCTTAGAAAATATTAAATATATAGTACTAAGAATTTTCCACATGGTGACGTTGGGATGAGTACGTCACGGGGCACGACGTCAAGTGATTGCGTCGTGTCCAAGTCTTTTAATTTTATGTCATCTTTCACGACTTTCCACTTTGTTGGAGAAGAATTTCAATTTGAAGTCTACGCATAAATAGTTATTACAGGCCTACAAAGAAAAAACAAACTTATAAGAAAAACGTTTCACATTTGACGACGTTAGTCCGCTATAAAAATTTGAAATAGACATCCAATGGACATACGACTTACAATTCTAACAAACTAGTTTTTGTAATTTTGTGCGATTTTAAGATAAAGCATTGATTTTTCTTAAACTTAAATTTAGCATCGGGCTTCATGTGAATATTGCGCAGTGGGCTTCAGTTTGTTCATTTTGACTGTAATCCTACATTTTTGTATTGAAAAAAACATCTCTTGAGGAATAACAAATATCGGGTCTTATAAGTTAAGTAATTTTCTCGTTTACTATTGAATACTGCTGTAGGATGAGGGCTAGCAGTATCCAGCATGAAGCATTAATAAAGGGTTAATTACACTTAGACTCTCTATGAAAATGTGAATTATATTTTTTCATATTTTTTTTTGAAAATTACACTTACACCTGACCTAGTTTCATTAGGGTTTGGATGAAAAATGCTGGCGTGAACAAAAGAATTACACAAACATTCAATTTTACCCTTCGTTTAATATTTTTCTATAATTTTGTACTTATAAAGTTAACCTGACTCCATATATTTATGTTACATTATTCTCTTATAAGTATAAATATATATATGAAAATATTAAATGAGGGATAAAATTAAAATTTATGTAATTCTTTTTGCTTATGTCAACATTTTTCGTTCAAACCCTAATTGAAGGGAGTCAGGAGTAAATGGAGAATTTTTGAAAAGAACACGTAAGTGTAATTTCAGAATTTTTTTTTAGAAAAAAATATAATTTCGTATTTTTATATGAAGTATAAGTGTAATTAACCCCATTAATAAATTATCTTTACGTAAAGTTTTAAGTGAATAATTTATATTTACATTAAAATAAATCAGTGAAAAAATAAATGAAAGTTTCAGAGTGCTACTTATTTTAATTAAATTTGAAAACTTTTTAACCTATGATTCACTCCATGTGAGTTTAAGATATAATTAAAAAAGAGAAAAAATATATAGAATATATATAGGAAAAAAGTTATCATCATTATCACTTAATTTCTGTGACGGGTAATACGTACAACTATAAAATATTTATATTCAAATTTCAAACGAATCCATCGTACTGAATTATCTAGGCAGACAAAAATATTCCACGTAGGCACAGGTCACATCTGCTTACCAATGTTATGATCTAACCTTCTCCTGTCATATGATGATGCAATAATATTGCTTATTTATGTAGCCTAATTAATTAACCCTTTTTGAGGTCCCTCAAAATACACAAAGATTTCATTTCTTTTATAAAATTATAGTTACATACTCCCAAAATTAAAATTTTATATTTAAAGACAAATATTACATAAATATTTTTTAAAAAATATTATACTAACACCTTTAGGGAATGTAGTTATAATTTTATAAAAAATAGAGAGTGTTTATATAATTTAATTTAATTTCTAAGGGATGTACGTAATTTACCCTATTTGATATATATATATATATATATTCCCTACATTTTCTTGGTCAATGACTGATTGATACTCTAGATCAACTTGACTGATTAATCAATGCTTGATTGACAGTTAATTAATATTATATTTTTTAAGACTTTTGCGTTTCCAAATTGATCGAAATATTAATTAATTTTAGTATTAAATAAGAGTTATTTCTCTGTATAGAAACTCCCTGAACTTAAAATTAACACTGGGTGAAAAGTCCAAATAAAAAATGATAAAGAAAAATATTTTCTATTTCCTTGTTAAGGTGTTCCTCTGAATCAAGTACACGAAAACTCGAAACCCTTTCCCGTGTAACAACCATTAAATTATTATTCGATAATATTGTGCTTGACTTGATGAATTTCAAATTCTTAAATCTAATTATATTTTACGGTATTGTAATGAATTTTAAATACAAATTATTTAAATTTTTACTCGAAATCCTTCCATCCAATATGAGCCTAAAAGAATTTCTTGTTTCGTGTAGAAAGTACTATTAAAATGCCCTTATTTATACTTATTTAATACCAAATAATAATTTCTTCAATCAATTAGTTATATCGATAATTGTTTGTTCTTACATATTTAAAGTTGAATTAATTGATTAATTTTAATCAATCAATCATGTTATCTTTTATCTACTTTATTTATTCAAATAAATAACAAAAATACAAGTTATGCACACAGATAAAATATGTTTCGATTACCAATATATTCTTAATTACAAAAGTCTCTAAGTCAACCGAACAATCTATCACATGCACTGATGCACTCAACGTGCAACCAACCTCCATTGTTATTATTTGAATAACTAAAAAGCTAGACTATATAGATAAAGAGTAAAATTTATTTAGGTATTCGAGTTTTTTCATTAATGTTATTTAGGTACACGAGTAATTATAAATGAATTAACCAGTACCGGAATTTCGCCATTAATAACACTTTGGTACACGAATAATTATAAATAATTTAAGTAGTACCGAATTTTATCATTAATATTACTTTGGTAATCAATTCATATTTTTTATTCAGCTTTTCTATTATTTTTTCATATAATGGCATTTTACCCTTAGATATTAAAATGGAGAATAATAAATATAACACACAAAAATTTGCATACATTTCTATTGATATATTTTGTTTTTACTATTCATATTTGGTTATCAAAATTATTATATTTTAATTTTAATTAATACTTTCTACTATCATTTTCTCTCAATATATATAAACTAATTATCAAATAATTTATGTTAATAGTTAAGTCCCGAAAAATCAAAATTTCATTGTCAAAGGTATTTTTTTCATTTAATCTAGACATTAAAATTTTATTGCAAAACTTAGACATAGATTCAACAGTTTTATTTTTAGATTATAAATTTTCAGAATTTTGAATGCAAATTTAACTTCTCTATGGTTGTAATGTAATTTGACTTAGTTTATGAATATCGATACGTAACGTGAGTAGAAAGAAAGAAATTAATGAAATCTTATCAACAAGTATAACACTCAAATATAAAAAATAAAAGTCAGAAAATATATTAATTAATATTTTATTCAGTTTTTAAATATATCTATTATTTATCATTAATTATTTAAGCGTAAAATGATCATTATATAAAAAGAATAAATAAGAATATCATTTTGGTATGGAGATATTAATGGTGAAAGTCGGGTACTAATTAAGTTATTTGTAATTACTCGTGTACCAAAATAATATTAAAATAAAAATCGAGTACTAATTGAATTATTTGTAATTAATTACTCAAGTACCAAAATGCCATTAATGACAAAACTCGAGTGTTGATATGGATTTTACTCTATAGATAAATCCCCCATTCACCATTGCAATTAAACGAATATAATCAAGTTTCAATCTTGACCGAATTGTGAGTGCCAACATATAATGACCAATGTTCAAATAAATACATAGTACTTTTTTTCTTTACAATTGAAAGCGATGAATTTTATTAATTGAAAGTAAAGTGATTACATACATTCATTCCTGTCGGCTATTAGTATCGAACAAAGATAATCACAAACAATCATATCAATAATATCCTAACTATTATAACAACAAATCATACCTACTATATAGTAAAAACATCATCAACTCATGCATGTATTCGAACTTATGACCTCTAGGATCATGGAGGTCATGGGGCTCGACTTCGCCAATCAAACTTGGCATTATCGGCAAAAACATATTTAACTTTGTTTCATCCAAGGAAAGGTGGATTAATTCTAACAGTTGGAATGGGTGTGGGAGTCGGCAGACGCGTATTCACAACTACCTCACATTAATTTGTATTTATTACATTTAACCAGCATGTGAAATCATTCCTAGATTCTATCTACATCTAACTTCCAAAACCAAGTGGTCCATTTCAAACCCTTTGTCAAGGTTTTAGAACCTCTCATGACAAACATACACGCAAACTTGCCTTGTGAGTTCATTCATACTTAGTTGTTAGAATTAATTTGATCAATTAATTAGATTAAATTACCAACGAAATTTATGACTACGAAATCAGACACATCATTCGAGTTTTTTATGATATCCTATGTACATATCTATATATCTAGTATATAACTTTGCTGTCGCGTTATTACATGGCCATTGACTTAAATAATTTTTTCGAAAATATAACTGGTGTATACCATAGGATTCTTAATTACATCAGTACCCATAAACAGTAGTACAACCACAACCATTAATGGATTACATCTTGTCCAAGGATACAATAACTAATGGGACTACAAGTATTCAACGCTTATTATTGATCGATTCAATGACCCGATCATACCAAGAAACTTCACAACACTAAACGTCCAAGATGGATTAGGTTTTGGATAATTTGCATCAAAAGTCAATATCTAACCTCCTAAGTAATGAACTATACACTAATATATATACATATACTTAATTACAAGATATGGATACAATTTCTTGAGGGTCAATAGTTTATAGTAGTTAAACAAGGTTAGAGAAGTAGTACATATCCATACTCGACTTTATTACATATATTATATATTCTTTACTCCAACAAGATTGAAGTTTCGAATGTAGCTAGAAGGAACAAACACCCATAATTCTTGAGTGGAATTTCGTGGTACTTTCAGCCACTTATTAAAACAGTAAATATCAAGACTTGTTCACCCAATAAAGACAGACTATCAAGACTTGAAGTCAAGGTTCAAGAAGATCTTTATTACAACATTATTTCCTATCCCACCTCTATAAACACTATCTTACCTCCCCATTACATTTTCCATTCACTCAACTCATGCATCATCATCTCATCCATCCTTAAACACCCAAATCAAAGAATCCCAACATTAATTGAATTCTATTCTTGATAGTCATCATCCAGTTCAAGAAATGGATAGAACCTCAGCAGCCATAACTATCGACCTCAACACTAATCCCATGCACAACCCTACTGATCATGATCATGATCAACCCCCGGTATGCATAAATCTTGCTTGGAATAACTATTTATTACAACATTAATTCGATCTTTAAGGAAGTATATATACTATTTTTTGTCTTAGAAGTCAGAGGAATCCCAGGGGAATGATGTTGGTGGTGAAAGCGAGTCCGCTTTCAATAATGAGGTGCGTACAGGCTAAGTTAAAGTACCTGTTTTGACTGCTTATAATCATTCGATTAGTATTTTGAATATATTGTCTCTTCATATTGTTCTAATTTTAAGTCATAGGATACAGTTATAATCATGGGTTCTTAGTAACTAATCTGTCATAGTTGTTAGTTTTGCACTGTTGGAACCTCCAAAATTGCTACTCATAAACTTGTAATAATTATGCCTACGCAGGCTGATGACCTGATAGAGGAGTTCAACAGGACGAAGTCGGAGAACAAGAAGCTGAACGATATGCTGACGATTATCTGCAGAAAATACATTGAGTTGATGCAAAAGCAATCTGTAGAAGAGCTCTTCAACTCAAAGAAAAGGAAATATGATGACAGAGAAAATTTTGACAGGATTATTGGAAATAGTTCGTTCGTTCACAGTTGTTGTAATGAATGGCCACCTAAAGAGATCAAATCGAACGTTTCCAGGGTTCATGTACGAATCGATCCATCCGATAGCAGCCTGGTAAGTTCGAACTCATCAGAGGTCGTTCAACCATAGAAATTTCTAGTCTATGTTGCACTAGTTACTTCCTAATTTATGATTAATGTTGTCCATATTCCTGCAGCAATGTTCATTAATGTATTTTCTTGAATTACAGGTTGTAAAGGACGGATACCAATGGAGAAAATACGGACAAAAGGTGACTAGGGATAATCCGTCTCCTAGAGCTTACTACAAGTGCTCTTTCGCCCCGTCTTGCCCTGTCAAGAAGAAGGTGACGTCCTCTTACATTATACATCAAATTCGACGAAAAATAAGGCCTGGCAGTGGCAAGCAGAAAATATTAGACTTAAATCCTGGGAAATTTGTTCAATCTTTGTAGGTGCAAAAGAGTGCTAATGATCCATCTCTTTTAGTAGCCACATACGAAGGCCAGCACAACCACCACCACCCCTCGACACCCGGGATTTCAGTATCATTACTGCCAGGTGTGGCCGGAGCTAGCCCGTCTCCAGGGTCGACCCCGATTGGATGCTCCGGCTCTGCAGCAAGTACTCTTGATTTCACAGACCCTACAATATGTAGCAAAATGCAAAGTGCTATTGCAGCAACAGACAACACTGCAGTTCAGCAGTTTTTTGTTGAACAAATGGCTTCTTCCTTGACAAGGAACCCGAGCTTCACAGCCGCACTAGCGGCAGCCATCACCGGCAGAATATTAGATGATGTATCAGAGGACAACAACGACAGTTTGTCGAATTCATGAGTATACATGTGCATTTGGGGTTCTGTTAGCATTTAATTTTCTTTGTAGTAATCTAGATTAATGAATGTGGAAGTTGTTTACATACATAAAACTATACATGGTTAATTGGACATCAGCAGCATCGATTATGTCGTCCCCAGGGGCTCATCGTTCCAGACTTTCTGCATCAAATTAAAACCAAATAAAAAAGGATTTTCGGTATTTACACAAAGTAGCAAGTTTAAGATCAGATCACATACCATTTGTATATGGTTTTTCCTGAGTTTTCGTTGCTCGTCGCTTTCACAGTATCCTTCAGCACTAGTTTTCTTGATCTTCAGTGCTGCTATTGTGTTCTAATATGGAAAGACTACTAATGCCAGTAACAAATCCTCGAGGATGTTAGAAGATTGATTCAAAGATGGTTTTATTTTACTGCTGAGATTGTAGTTCAGACACCTTGACTGCACTTGTCATCACATTCTCGTTTTCCAACTCTTTTCTTGAAGCATCCAATTTCTCCCCCTTGCCGTTTTCTGCTTCGTTCTGTGCTTTCTTCTTCTCAAGTTCTTGTTGCTTGCAGTTTTCCTCGTGACACCGTTGAAACATCCTCACGAAATTTAGCAAAGTTGAGACAACTGCAGAAACACCTCACAATATGTGAACAAACACTATAGCAAGATCGCAGTACTAAATTGCATCTAAAAATGAACTGGAATGTAACGAAACAAACATAGAACGAGTGCGTTTCATGTGATGTTGATAATGAAGAGAATACTAGATAAAAGGAATACCTTGCTCAAACGGGCAACGAGCTGGATCTTCCCCAAAATAAAGAGCCAGTGCATCTGCATTCCTTCCCTAAATAAACTCAAAATTCGTCAGATAATAGCCATAATGCTATGGACAGGTGTGGTGTGGGGAGGGGATGCTGCAGGGGCAGCCGGACCAGAGGACTGCAGATCAACAAGAATAAGAAGTTTACCACTCCAGAATAAAGTGACGCCACCGATTTCACTTCCTCTTCAGCAGAGCCATAAAACTCCTTCAGTATCTAAGCATTTCAAAAATAAAAGCATTAGCTAGAAGAAACACATGTTATGAAGCATAATTGAAATGTGCATAGGGGGGGCGAGGGCGCATGAAAAACACTTTTAGCATTGAGGTCTACAATCTGCATAAGACGGATAATAATTTCTCGATCAAGACAATTAAGTTACCTTGCAGAAGCTTTCGGACACAGCACCATCATGTTCGGACATGGTTAGTTCTTGTACAACTTTTTCAGTCCCTTTGCTAACGGCTTGCATTTCCTCTGCCAAATACTTTAGTTGGATCTACATGACAAGATCGCCGAACATGTACTATCAAGTGATTCTACTTTCAAGGCAAACATGAGAAGGTTGAATAAGATGGCTTACCTTTGTTGCAGCCTCTAGACTTACTAAGTCTTTATGAAAATCTAAAACTTCTGGCAACTTTTCAGCAAGCACCTAGAGGTTGATAGAAGGTACGAGTCAATCTTGTTAGCACTATATTAAGAGAAAAGGGACACCTACAGAAACTGTGACGATATAACCAAAAGTGCAACACAATCTTCAATTATGCGATTTCAGATCTAGTGTTGTCTTAGTAAAACTGCTAGAACACATAATAGCGAAATATAAGCATCGGAATATGACTAATTCTTACCTTACACAGATAGTGCATAAGAGTGAGCTTGTTGTTCCGAGCTCTTGTTTCAGTAAGTTTTAGAAGGCTATCCAGGCGAAATCCGACAGCAGAACCTGGTACAAGAAATGATGACGTCTCTCTTTTAAGTTTCTGATATGATCAAATATTATGTCTGTCGAAAGAGATGTATGACCAGATTGATGAAATACCATGCACAAGAAATAAATGGTCTTTCTACTTACCTCTTGCTGTTCCATGATTTAAAGCATTACCCAGTGAAAGAATAGTTTGCATGATTCGTTTCAACTTGACAGATGTTCTGACCTGATGGAAACCATTTTCAGGGCAACAGATTTGTCATAGGAGCAAAAGAAAGGACGGGCAGAGTTACTTGCCTCCTCAGATGTGGAGTTCACGGTGTTCAAACTATTTCTCAGATCTGATACCTGACCATGAATGCAAGAGACTCTTAGTTTTAGTGACCAGAAGGAAAAATGACTACTACTGCATAGTGTACGCTCTATTTTCTGCTAACCTGGGAGGAAAATTGAATTCTAAATGAGAAAACTCTTAGCTTGGACTCTACACGTGGCACTTTCATCAACTCCAAGAAAAACTGCACAATGGGGATTAAAACATGTTGTAAGAGCTTGATATGCTACCAGTTCAACTCTATTAATTAATTACTCTCTTGGCCCAGTGAAGGAGGAGGAAGATCGAAGTTTGTTCCGATATGAAACACACCCAGAAAGGCAGGGACATCAAATTTATACACAAACCCAATGCTATAAAGCTTCTAGTGGATAAGCCACCAAACTCACATCCATGTAATTTCAGAGGCATTTTATAAAATGAGTGAGATAGAAACATGGAAGTAACATGAAAAATCAAAGAAACAAATTGACTTTGATATCACGCAGATAATAGTGCACTAGCCTACTTAACATATTCATCAAGAGAAAGACAAGAAGAATCACATCCACCTGTTCACACTTTCCAAGGTTCTCCTTGTCACCTTTGTAGTTCTGAAAGAAGAAATATGGTTAAAAATACGCCTGGAGACATAGATTGAACGTATGAAGCTATTGGGGTCTAAATAAGGCATCTAAAGGAACTGCACCCTCATAATCATTAAATAAAGAAGATTAGAATGAAGGCACTAGATAAATGATTTTGAAACAAAGAGATACCTTAAGTAGTTCCATTTCTTCTTTGGTTGGACAAAATTTTATAAGATTATCGACCTGATCAACATCCAGCGCCGAGTCATCCAAAGCAAGGATTGAATTCTGAAAAAGACATGTCAATACGACAATCAAACTGAACAAACAAAGAAGCAACTACCTCCCACTGTATGCTAGCTCATGAACCAAAAAATGGACTTTTTGAGTTTCCCCATCAAAATCACTATTTTAGAGTTCCTTCAATAAAAACAGTTGTTTTTCGAGTGAGAAATAGAAGTTTACACATTTTCTCTGAAACTGATTTATTTAGCAAGCAATATGAAATCATTGCTCAAGTCTTTTTATATCCATGCACCATCTAATTATGTATGATCATGCATTTCAAGAACAGAACAGTAATCTACATAAATGGTAACAAAGTTAATTACTAAAAAAATTATTGCCACTTGACAAAACATGTTTTGACATTAAGTGATATGTTGAAGACAGACGTATAGGAGTAAATTGTAAATAATGTCGAAAATTAAGCCTACCACCAAATCCGGCAAAGGAACCTTAACTTTTGTCAGCATGATCTCACAGTTGTATGCCCGTCGTAGCTCAATCTGCAAGAGAAAACAGAACTTTACTAGATTAAGAGGGTATAATAATTTCATCTTAGAACGTTTTTTATTGCAAGTGAAAAGAGAACGTGCAGGAAACGATGAAGTAAAAGGACGACAAATATAAGGTTTTTCCAATGTCCGGGATTCAAGCTATAGGAGTTCCTATAGAGTTGAATGCTAATTGTGGAACAGAATATTTCTCATATCATGCATTGCTTTTCATCCAAAAGACAACTCAAATCTATTTCATGTCACAACAGTGTCTGTCCATGATATGTAAATGAGGATTGTGCATGAATATGTTTAATACAGAAAATCCAATGCATGAAGCTATCGTGGCCCCAGGAAACCATTCAACCCATTAATAAACAGAGAGAAAAGCTTAATTATCATGCCCTGGCATGCACACTGTAAAGGCTTCTAACAAGAAATTAACATATACAAGATCAGCCAAACATAAGATGCATTTAGTCTAAGACTATATCCAAATTACCAGTTGGACTTTATCAGATTTAAGCACTGAGCCACGCTTATTTGTTTTTCCTTTGGTGCCATGATCTGATTTTGGAACATTGGCTGCAAAAAGAGTCTCGAGTTCGGATATGTCTAACTCAGGAGCTCTATAAGGATGATATAGGAGGAGTCAGCGTCATTAGCAAATGCAAAATGATGGTTATAATTCATGGTTGATAAGTATAAAGACAAAGAAAATACATAAATGAAGACAATATATAATTTCATACTTTGAAGCCTCCTCAGGTTTTTGTGCCTCAGCCCATAAGCTGCCCTGTATGGCCCTTGTTAACTTCAACCAGTGATACGGTTTCAGGGATGACTTTTTCGATTGGCCCTGAATTCTTGAATTCATCCTTGGTTGCAACTTTCCCTTTGCACCCAAAGGAGGTGGAGGTATGTTTCCATTACTGACAGATGAATGCTGCAAAGAAGCACCACCAGTTTTTGATAAGCTGTTCAAATTTGGAGCAGGTGGAGGTGGGATAGAACTAGGAGGACATGGTGGTGGTGGTGGTGGTGGTGCTGAGCATCCACTGGTAGGAGGACATGGTGGTGGTGGTGGTGGTGGTGCTGAGCGTCCACTGGTAGAAACTGTTGTTGAGCCTGGACATTGAGGTGCTGAAGGCGGAGGTACTTCTGCATGAGAGGGAAGTAAAGCTGTTCCTGCGCCTGGAGGTAATGGAGGTGGAGGAGGAGCACCAGATGAGATGATCCTAGAAGAGGGGGATGGAGTTATTGCCGGGGCGGAAAGAGGAGGGGGATGCAGTGGTCGAGAAGCTGATAAGGTATCTGGAGCTGAGGGAAGTTTAGATGTGACTGAGGATGGATGCGGAGTCGAGGATGGAGATGAAGAAGCTGAAGATTGTTGCCTAAAAGAAGGTCCAGCTTCCTCTGACATACTAATGTCAGGATGAAATGAAGTATTTGGCAGTTCTGAAACAGATGAGGAGTTAGATTGCGGTCGTGGTGGTGGTGGCGGCGGAGGAGCAGGATCCGACGCACATGGAGCAGATGCTGAGATAGAAGAATCTGCACTAAAACCAGCATGGTCATGCAGAAGTGTGGTAATCCCAAGTCCTGTGGGGGAGCTACGGTATCTTGAGAGAGCTACAGGTGAACTTTGGGAGGAAATAGAATGTGAAGTTGGAGAAATTCGTGGTGATATGATTTTAGATTGTGCAGGCCGTTGAACAGAAACTTGCAGTTCACTGGGGTCAGTCTTCTTTGCCATAAAAGTCAAATCAAGGGATGACTTTGAGGCTGCGGATGGTTTTTTTTCAGAACTTATGGTGTCATTTCCAAAAGCTTCAGATTTTGGACTCTCATATCTGCCCTCTTTGTTACAATCAGGACAAACACTGGAAAAGTTCTGCTCTTGAACAGACTGAGGTGAAGCGGTCATTGATGTCGTTTCAGATTGAATAGAGGAGGTCTCTAGCTTTTTTTGTAAAGCATTCCGGAGAAAAATACACTCTAGTTGTTCATCTTTCACACTCTTGGAGAAAACAGTCTGCCAGTTTCCTTTTCTGGCACATGGCGAAGCAGCAATCTCCAGTGTTTCCTGGAGGATGCTGGAAGCCGTCATTTGTTGAATCATATTATACGCAATATCTGTCTCCGAATCTTGCCAATCTAGATTGTCAAATATATCTTGAACTTTGGCAAATGCTTCAATAGGAAGGCCTTCTTTGTCTTGGATCCCAGGCAAATCAGGCCCGACAAGTGAAGAAGAAGAATCCATCTCCGAAAAAAGAACCTTAGTCAAACCAAAAGACGAATTTCAAGCCCAAGAAAATGTTGCAGCAGTCTGACTTCAAACAAAAGGAAAGACGCATACCTCTGCTCTGAAGTCCTTGGGAAAATGATCCCTGGCATTCCACAGTATATCGATTTCATCACGATTCAGCATCAATATATTTGATCTGATAAACGCCGTATTGAACATCACACGGAACATCATTTCTTCATGTTCTAGGTTTTCATCCAATGTAATACACTCAAGAACAACATCACCTTGTACATGGCAATTGATATCAATTTTAACAAGTTCACAATCTGCCTGTGACAGAGCGCGACACACTTTAAGAAGAAAAATGGAAACTGAATGTCTCAAGTTTGAGCTAAGAGCAAGAAGAAGGATTCTCATATAATTCACTGTTTCAACTCTAGATTAAGCATTCGCAACTTGCAACTTTGTGTTATTGTGGTATAAATGCCAGTTGATCTTGCATAATCAGTTGAACTATTTAATCTACTTGGAAATCATTAGATAAACACTGCATAATCAATAACTAGAAATTAAAAATCACTTGCTTAAGTACTGCAAGATCATCTGCAATTTAGAAGAGCAAAGATAGAAGCAGAAGTGCACAAACACACATGTGCTAGTGTAACATAAATAGCATACACTCTTCTTCACAGGAGGCAGGTGCATGCGCCACCAGGACTGAAGAAAAAATATAAGCAAAGTAGAACGAGGGCAAGAATGGAAAACTACCTGTTTGACATACCCCACAGTTTTGCTCCTTTTCGGCATACAGAAGAGCACCTTAGTCGTTCGATCAGCAGCCATCAAAGGATCCTGCCCGTATATCCTAATTAGGGGACGGCAGCCCCCTTCCCCGTCCATATCAGGAATGACTCTAAGGTTGACACAATCTAATGTCAGTGCTCTATCCAATGGGGGCCACCTAGAACCAATATTCCTTCTTGAGACATATTGTAGATACCTCAACTGTGAAGGCAACGGATTCAGAGGCAACAACAATTGCAAGAGCTGTTGAGGTGCTTGCTTGTATATCATCTCTAAAGTTCTCTGTTCCCCTGTATATTGCTTCAGATAAATCAACAAAGCAGCCAGCATGAAGGCCAGTACCGGTAAAGCACGATTCTCACAATGCATCAAAAGTACATTCCTCTGCCCAATGGCAAGCCAACTTTCACTTGATTTCAAGAAGTGGTGGATCATTTCCAGGGTGAGTAATGGGCAGTTTTCATAATGGCTAGGATAGTCAATTACGGTCGTAACATACTCGGATAATACATCAGTAATCTGGCTTGCATTTTCTTCATCTTCAAAGTTAAAAACCATGAATGAAGCATCGGGGAAGTACTCGTGGAGTTGATTCAAAATACGCCCAAGATAGGCTTCATACTCATTGCGCTCGAAAAGATTTGCAGTGAAGCAGCAGTCAAAGACTACAAAGTCATAGAATCAGTAATGTGGAAGAGCCATTTTAAACATACTTACAATTAGTTATCTGTAGAAGAAAAAATGTAATGAATTTCACTTCAAGATATATTATTGTATATCAGCAAGATAATGAATTCACTTTGAGATACAGCAAAAGGTTTTTGCACGTCATTATGGCAACCTTAAAACTGACCTATTGAGGTAGCTTTCAAGGATGTCCAAGGCTTTGCAAAAACATAATGCTAAATCAACAAAACTGTGATTTCTTAACACACTCAAGATGTTCCATATTGAAAAAGGAAACTCAAACAAATTCAAGAAATTCCAAATAAATCCATATATAAAGAAAGCTTACTAATTTACAACATTCGCCAAGGCAAAGAACATTAACGTACCATAAACCCTGTCAGAGATCTCCAAGAGCCCTTCAGGCGGTTTCCGGTAGAAAAATTTGCGAAAAAGCGCCATTCTTGGCACCAAGATCCCACCAAAATCACCTCCAGGGCAAACCCTACAAGTTCTTGAAAACCACCCGCATTCCACTCGAACAAACAAGAGCCCACATTACAAAATCTTGGAAAAAACAAGAATCCAGGGCACAAGTATATATACACGCACGAGTACGACGCATTATATGCGTCGCATTATCCTTAACATTCAAGAAAGTTGAAATCCGAAGCTAGAATGGCATTGGATTTTGCTGGGACTGAAAGGAACACTTATTTCTCTTCCATGTGGAACATTTCTTCACAGTCACACTTACTCTGCTGTTTGTTCTCTGTGTGTGTGTGTGTGTGTGTGTGTGTGTTTGTGGCTTCCAACGGGAGGAACCAAAAAGGGCAGAGAGAGAGAGAGAGAGAGAGAGAGAGTGGGGAAAAAGGGTTTTCTGTTTTTCGTTGCCAAGATTTCAAGATATTGTTTCGTTAATGCAAAAGAAGAGAGAGATCTGAGTGTTGTGTCTGATTCTGTCAGGGAATTCTGTGCGAGTGTGATTATAGTGCATACCATAATGATACGATAGATGTCTGATTGTTCCTCTCATACTCATTCTCTTCTCACTTTCATACTGTACTTAGCTTCCATGCGCACGTGTTTCCACATGAAAACTAGTCTTAATTTTATTTACGGATAATTATATTTCCATTTAACCTGAGTCTGTTTTTAAAACAAATCACACTGTTTTTTTACATAATTATAAAAATCAATCAGGACAGTCAAAAAAAAAAAAAAAATAAAGGTAGTTTGTGTAATGAAAATGATGTTTTGGGGGTGTATTTATAATTTTTCAAAAAATAAAGACGATTTGTATAAATGATATTGATGTTTTTAATGAATGTATATGTAATTTTTTTAAAGAGAAAGGTGATATGTGTAATAAGCCGTAGATTAGGGAGTGTAAATATAATAATCCCTCTGATTTATATTCACCTATATTATTACTTGTGAAGAAATTTAATAGAAAAATGAAATAGACTTTGCTCTCTTCATGGGCCATACAATAATGACAAAATTATATTTTTGGTCCTATAACTATAGATAGTTAGCACTTTTGGTCATGTAACTTACTTCATTTACATTAGTCATTTTTTTGATGAATTTAGTCCTGAACATCTCATATTTGGTCATTTTTTGGCAATTTAGTCCTATATTGATAAGTTGGGTCACATTCTCGCTCGAGTAGATATCATTTTTGGTCCTGTAATTATATGTTATCATGACTAAATTTGTTAATATATGATTAAATTTGTCAAAAAAAGACAAATCTGATATGTGTTGAACTAAATTTGTCAAAAAAAAAAACTAAATATATAAAGAAAGTAAGTTATAAGACCAAAAGTACTAACAACCTAAAGTTACAGGACTACGGTCATGTTTACCACTATAAGTTGGATTATACTAAGCCAGATTAGTTCTCGATTGTTCTCTGTATTAAGTAGACCTACATTGATGATTCATCCGTTTACTTATAGACTCATATGGCCCTAAAAAGGCCGGACAAGCGAGAACCCTCTTCCCTTCCACGTTGTATTAGCATGTTCTATTACCATTTTGACCTCGAAATACGACAACTCATCTTGTCAAATTTAAGAAGCTCATCAATTTTATTTCTGTTATTTTCTTCTTCAAAGGTGGGCTTCTTGAAGGCGAAAGAACCAAAAAGAAAGCTGCATCTCCCCCTCAATGTGTTGAGTGTGGCCCATGACCCTCAAGGGAGGCCCAAGCCCGATGCCACTCCACCATAACTGTCTAGATGGCCCAAGACCCAAAACTTGTGACCCGGCCCACTGGATTGCCCGACCCGGCTGATTCACTACTTAAAGCCTTGCCCTAACCCTAATTTAAGCAGATTGTCTTCTCCTTCACTTCTGACCCTTCGTGCTCTGAAATCCTCCATCTCCAATGATGTTGGGACTTGGTCTGACCATGTTGTTTGCACCTCCCACCACCCAAAGTCACCCCTATATATGGCCCTCCCCTCACCCTTCCAAAAGTAGCAATTCGAACAGTTTTCTCTCCCGTCTTCCTTCCTCCTCTGTTCTTAGTGAACAAAGTATAGCTTTGTGCCGAGTTTTCCTGTGTGGCTGAGGGTGTGTCCCTTTGATCTTTGTGATCAAGAGTGTGGCTGTGTGCGGTCGTGATCTTCGTGATCAGACTAAGGAATGAAGCCCTGTGGCTTTGGGTCCTAGTTCTGGGTCTTGGTATAACCGGCGGTTTGGTGCCGGCCTTAGTGGCTGTGTCGGCTTGATACCGGATCTTGGCTCCCTGAGCCTTTGTCGTTGGTTCCTATTTTCTGTTTTATATATATATATATATATATATATATGTTCCTAATCCGTTTTGTGCGTGTTCTTTTGTATTCCCCAAATCTGTAATTTTTAAGGTAGTTGTGTAATCCCCTAAATTCGTCTGTAATAGTTAACTAGGGCTTCGTCTGGTGTTTGTCACTGAATGGTGTAAAAACCCAACAGTGGTATCAGAGCCTCTGTGCTCTTTCTGGCCGTCGAAGGTTTGGTAAGAGCCTTCAAAGATCCCTGTGTTCTTCTGTTGCTTTTCGTGCGCCTCAATTTTCTTTTTTTTTACTGTGTGCAATTCTGTGGGTTTATAGAAGTATATTGCCTGGTACATTATTACTGATAACTGTTTCTTAGTCCAAGAATTGCTGCATTTCATATCACTTTAAAAGTTTGCTGATTTGTTGCTAAGTATGGCTAAGTGATATTTTGTTGACTGGTTCTGTCGTTTTGCTTTAAATCTGCTTCAATTAAGTCTTTGTGCTAAGTTCTAAAATACCTACTGCTTAGTGTTGTGTTTAGTAAAAATACTTTTTTTGGTTTCCGCTAATATTCTGATATTAATTAGCTTAGTGCTTAGTGATCCCATAATTGCTTAGTAGATTTTGTGTAAGTCTGCTTAGTGCAAATTTTTTTTTTGAAAAGCTTGTTGCTTGTAATTCATATAGTATTCTACTACTCATTGTTGTTTTGATTAGTGCATCTTTGAGGTACGTATAAACTGCTATATTGCTTAGTGCATCTTTTCTTAGTGCATATTGTGATATCTTAGTGTGTAGTCTAGTGTGTGTTGGTATCTCACTTTGTGTTGGAATTTTGCTTTGTGCTGATATCCTGCTTAGTGCATACTCTGGTAACTTAGTGATATTATGCTAAATTCGATATCTTATCCTACTGATAGGACTACTGTGTGCAAACCGTTATTATACACTGTGTGTTCTAGTGCATTTCTATTGCTTTGTGCAATATTCCACGATTTAGTATTTTTTGCTTGGTGCATCTCTTTCCTGCTTAGTGCATCTCTAAATATTATATTACTTTGATTTTTGCTTAGTGCATACTGCTCTTGACCTCGACCAAACCCCTTCTTTATTCCTTCGCCTGGCTGGGCCCTTGAGGCTGTCGGGTATCTGGTTGAAGGTAGAGAAGGTTCCCCTTCTCTTTACTTGTTGTTTAAACTGCATCCGTTGGCTTTAAATCATCTTTGTGATGGTTGTTTACAACATGCATCCGTTTGATGAAAAATCTGATTTCTCAATTTGGCAACAAAAAATGAGAGGTATCTTGATTCAACAAAAGATTTTCAAAGCCATTGATGGCAAATATGCTGAAAATATTTCTGAAGAAAAACGAATTGAAACTGATGAGTATGCCTATTCTTCCATTATCTTGAATTTGTCAGATTCTGTTATTAGGAAGGTAGGTAAGCAGGAAACTGCTAAAGATTTGTGGGATAAGTTGGGAGAGCTTTATACTGAAAACTCGTTGCCAAGCAAGCTCTTTCTACTTGAGAAATTTTTTCGGTATAAGTTAGATGTGTCTAAAACCATTGATGAGAATCTTGATGAGTTCACAAAACTTGTTTAGGACATTAAGTTAACAGGTGATAGGAATATTGATGATTATTCTCCTATTGTGCTTTTAAATGCATTCCTGATTCATACAGTGATGTTAAAGCTGCCATTAAGTATGGTAGGGATCATGTCAATCTAGAAATTGTTGTGAACGGGTTAAAGAGTAAGGAGATGGACATTAAGGCTAACAAACCTAGTCAAAACCAATTCGAAGTGAATTTTGTTAAAGGAAAGGCTAGGAACTCAGGTTACAAACATAGGAGTAATACGTCTAAATCAAAAGATGATGAGAGTGAGGACAATACAAAGAAAGAGAGAAAGTGTTACAATTGTGGGATTAAAGGGCATTACATTAAGGACTGTAGAAAACCTAGAAAAGATAAAAAGGGGTAGAAATCAGGAGAGTGATGAAGAAGCAAATGCTGTAATTGAAGATTGTCCTGGGGAAGTCTACTAATGCTACGGTCATTTGTTCTGTTTTCTGTTTTGTTTTCACTTCTTTACTAACCCAACCTTTTGCAAGTGTGTTTCTTCTGTTTTGCAGGTACCCTCCAAGTGTTCAAGGAAAAGATGGCGATGATGAATGCCAAGATCCGGCCTTGGGCCTGGTTCCCCTTTCGGGTCCTGGTCCAAGGTAGAGATTGTTGAGTGTGGCCCATGACCCTCAAGGGAGGCCCAAGCCCGATGCCACTCCACCATAACTGCCTGGATGGCCCAAGACCCAAAACTTGTGACCCGGCCCACTGGATTGCCCGACCCGGCTGATTCACTACTTAAAGCCTTGCCCTAACCCTAATTGAAGCAGATTGTCTTCTCCTTCACTTCTGACCCTTCGTGCTCTGAAATCCTCCATCTCCAATGATGTTGGGACTTGGTCTGACCATGTTGTTTGCACCTCTCACCGCCCAAAGTCACCCCTATATATGGCCCTCCCCTCACCCTTCCAAAAGTAGCAATTCGAACAGTTTTCTCTCCCGTCTTCCTTCCTCCTCTGTTCTTAGTGAACAAAGTATAACTTTGTGCCGAGTTTTCCTGTGTGGCTGAGGGTGTGTCCCTTTGATCTTTGTGATTAAGAGTGTGGTTGTGTGCGATCGTGATCTTCGTGATCAGACTAAGGAATCAAGCCCTGTGGCTTTGGGTCCTAGTTCTGGGTCTTGGTGTAACCGGCGGTTTGGTGCCAGCCTTAGTGGCTGTTTCGGCTTGATACCAGATCTTGGCTCCCTGAGCCTTTGTCGTTGGTTCCTATTTTTTATTTTATATATATATATATATATATATATGTTCCTAATCCGTTTTGTACGTGTTCTTTTGTATTTCCCAAATCTGTAATTTTTAAGGTAGTTGTGTAATCCCCTAAATTCGTCTGTAATAGTTAACTAGGGCTTCGTCTGGTGTTTGTCACTGGAGGGTGTAAAAACCCAACACAATGTTATTTCATTCTGCGTTTTGATTTTTATAAAAGAAGACTTTGAGGGCATCCCCCGTTTCCATCGCCGACTTCCCGTAGGTTGGGCCTCCGTGATCGTTCAGTTGTTATAGTTTGATTTTTATTCAATTGATAAAATTTTGTTTTAATTGACAGCAATACAGACCTCTGTCTATGTTTCTAACGATGTTCGGCAGAATTATTGTGTGATCCCAGCTTTGTTGGTTGCTACTGCTCGGCACCATACCTTGTCCCTTCACCGGAAGTTAATCGTCGAAGTTACCTGCACGGGAAACCAGGGAGACAGACACATAGCAGACATGAGTTGTTTAGCTACTATGGAGAGACAAAAGGGTCAAAAATGGGGAGAAGAGTAGAATGCAACGGGGAGGGGTGAGAGAACACAAACCTTCCTCGCCAAGATCGTAATAATGGCGGATAGAAATTCGAAAATAGCTCTTATTTAGTCCTAATTAGTGTCAGAAAGTTAATGCTATATCAGACGGTCAGGTTGAAATTAAATTGAAAAACAAGGGCATTATAGATAATGACATGGCCAATCCATTGACCAATATTGGGCCAGGGTTCCCAAGTCCAATGGGCCATCTCCTTGCTTGGAATGGGGAGGACCTAACATTCAGCCTACCCTCCTGCCCCTGGGCTGGCCCATTGTACCAACACTTTTTGTCCCCAAATTGGTGGTTCGAATTTTTTATTGCAAAATATAGGTTATTTTTTATTTCATTCAACATATACACGCCACAAAATGTAAGAAAGAGGAAAAAAACACTATATTTCTTTACTTCATGATTACTTTAGTTTTTGTTACAATAAGTTTGAAATGCTTCACTTTGATTATCGAGTCCGTTATGTTTCCAAAATACATGAGCTTTTACAAGTTACTCAATCACCTCTTATAAGATTTGACATAATTATAAATACTTTTTCGTTATTTTAAAAATTATAAATATTCTCTTGAAATTTGTAACTGTCTAACAAATAACTCATTTTTATTCGTTTTTTATGCGTAAACTGATCAAAATAACCTTATGCAAATTAAATTATTTTTAAAATTTAAAAAAAATGGACAAAAATGCACCTTACATATTTTACACAGAGGAGCAATAATATAATTTGCCTCGACTAATTTTTTTATAATTAAAAAAAAATCAAGGGCAAAATAGATTATTTCAGGTCCTTAATTAAAAATTACAAACCTCATAAGAATAACTCACCATATCGTAATTATGCCAAATTTTAGGGAAGGTCATTATAACTCACCATATAATTATCCAAACAAATTGGACAGATTTATTATTAAGGACTCTCAGTCCAAATGCGGCCTTAGAAATTTCATTAGTACAAGCAACATTATAGCTTCATTTGCTGAAGAAGGCTTCGATATAAATATAGTGCAAAGTAGGAACTTTCAGATATGTTTTAACTGTAATTTTTCCTACAACAGAGAAACGAAATTGTTGACATTCACCAGGGACATTTCATCCTTAACAGGGAAACTCCTGATCAATCCATGTTGCAATGGTCGAAAGGGCTAATCCAGACGACGAAGAAGGTATTCGACTTGAACAGATTTTGTCAAAGGGATCACCCACTCTCCATACAACTTAGAAACTATTGTCGGATCAACCTTGTAATCCCCGTTGCTATCATTTTCGTTCAGATCCACGTCCTGTCCGAATACCATCGCCTTCTTTTCCACCCTTTTCTTGATCGTCTCTTCAACACTTTCGAACGTCAACAGTTTCATCAAAGCCTCCCTGTCCTGCAAGAACCCAACTTAATCATCAATCCTAGGAAATGCTCGACATGCAAACATTTATGAAGGTCTTATTGGTTAAGTATATGCCTTAGCACGTATCGCAGGGGTATAGTCTTCCGGAGCATCCCTGAATTTAACCTCCGCCACGAATTTTCCAAAGTGAATCCTTCTGGAGAGAGCCTGACAGGACAAAGTTTGAGCTTAGCTGAACAATGTTGAAAAACTCGACCAAAAAAAGGAGGAAAGATGAAGAACCAACTCTTGTACCTGCAAACAGTTGAGATCACTGGCTGCAGTGGCTGCATAGTTCCGGTCATCTCCGTCGGCAGCGATCAGAGGAAGCAATGTCTTGAGGTACAGATTCAGTACTTTGTCATTTATGTTGATGGCAGCTCCTGGAGGATGCAAAACCTGAATTTGAAATCAGTCCTACATATATATACATATCTATATCCGGTCTTGAAAAATGCCTTGAATTAATTCTTACTGGTGTATGGTCGGGAGGCGGCAGCAGCGGAGACGGTAACTTATCTGGGAAAAACGCATTCTCCTCCGGAGACGTGTAGCGACCGGCCTATAAACAAAACGGGGCACATAAATTTACCAGAATGATTCAAAATTTGTTCTGTTCGCCAATGACACGATGTCGTATAATTAATTTAAATTTTATCGAACCCAATTTATATTAAAATAAATAATAACTAATTACATTAACACTTCTAAATTATGGGAATAAAACAAGAAGCAGAATGAGGGCAATAACATCCAGCTCTTCAGAAATCAGAATCGGGTACTGCAATCTCATTATTATAATATATTTTATATATATAAAAAAACAAATGAGTAGTGCTGTACACACCAATCCACATACATAAAGACACACATATTCTCATCCAACACCATTAAAATACATAAAAGTGAAGACCCAGACCATAATTTCTATACGGTTACGGCGGCTACTACGTACAGACATACATGTAGATGTACGCACATACGCAAGCATCAAGATTACCCTAATAGAATTTTGGTTTTCTGTGTATACACATTTTGTTATACATATACATACGAGGAATACAGGCGAAAACAGGAATACCTTGGCTTGAAGAGCTTCGGATTCCTTAAGAAGGAAGTGGAACAAGGAATCAGACAAGTGAGCGGGGGGCTTATCATCATCGTACAAGGTAGAATTGATGGGATATTTGGCTCTCTCTATCAGGCTGAAGATGATGGTGTCTTCTTGCCTCACCAAACTCTTTCTCAGCGATTCAAGATTCAGCAAGCTGTCAAGATAACTCCTGCCTTCCGCCATTGATCGATTATTACAACTGCAGACGAACCCACTCCTGAAATTGAAAATTAAGGTTGTTTGTGTGTATAAAAGCTTAATAATGATGGTAGATTGTTTGCTTGTAGGCAGAGGAGAGGGAAGGGTGGATCTGAAGTAAACTAGGAAAGTAAAGCTGGACTGCGTAGTGTGAACGGCTTGTCTTTCTCTATTCTTCCATGGTTCGTTATATATAGGAGATAATGTTAGGAAGATATCGGAAAATTTTTGTACGATTAAGTTTCGTCAAATCAAATCAATTACAAAGTAAATATAATATACTTGCTATATATAGTTGGTTATTTTCCTAAATTATACACCAATAATATGGTAAGTATGATCCATATAATTGATTCAGATTTGTCCGAATCAAATTTGGGCTAGAATTTCCTGGTGTTATTAAATAGGGAAAAAATACAAGCAACTCCCATATGATATTGTAAAAGAGCAAATTACCCTCTATGAAAAATAAAGTAGCAATTCACCTCTCTGTATTTTTTAACATGAATCAATTTAACTCCTCATATTTTTTGAAATAGAGCAATTTACCTGCTTGTCTAGGGAGCTAAATTGCTCAATTTTTAAGAAAACAGTAAGGTAAAGTGCTATTTTTTTTTCCATAGGAGAATAATTTGCTCATTTACAATATAACAGGGAGGTAAATTACATTAAACCCAATAGAGAAACTTATAATTACAACTACAATTAAAAAAATATACTTATAATTTTGTAAAACATATAAGATATTTATATAATTAAATTTAATTTCAAAAAGTATCAATGTAATTCACCCTAATATTTTTACTTACTGCGAGCATCGTTGATAAGACCTTTTATCACCGTCCAATATTAGATATTGATTTTTTTTTATGAAGGGAGATTGATGTTATCTCAATACGTAATTGATACGTATTTTTTAAAAATTGAAATATATAATTTAACAATATAAGTTATTACACATTAATGTAACATTATTATACAAAATTAAAATGGGATGAAAGATGATTTATGAGCATCATTCATTTGATGGTATATGGAAAGTGTGCGTCACGTGTGGTGCAGTTGGCACATGTAAAGGTTATTTAATAACTTGAAGACCTTGTTGTTACTGTAAACGGCGTTTAGTAGGACTGTTTGATGCTCCTTTAACGTTCTCCCACCATCTTAATTAATACTCTACCTAACATATATTATTCCCTTTCTAATTTTTCAAAATAAAATAAAAAATAATTTTAAAAATAGATTTTATTTATAATATTGATCTGAATTTCGGGTAAAAACTTTATACTATCTACAACAGTCACATAAAAAGAGAACTTTTTGCCTTGAGTATCATAAACCTAGACATGAATCAATATTATTTCTTTTTTGCTATATTTATTTGATTACGACATCTCCCATTGCGGATACGGAAATTTTGTTATTTTATTTGATATTGCAGTTGAAGGGATTGATTTGGTTACCAGAAAAGATCACGAAAATAACAATTATTAAAAAAATATACAAACTAGAAACGTGTGAAGCAATTTTGGAGAGACATTATATTATTTGTATTGAAGAGACCATAGGATATTTTTCAGTATTGAGTTAAGAGTAAGGTCGTAGGTCTGAATCTCATTATATGTGTGAGTATATTTGTCTCAATTTATATAAATTATTTTATTATTTTTAATTATATTAATATATTAATTGAATTAATGTATTAATTTATTAAAAATATTGATGTAATAGATATACGTATAAGGGATAAATGTACGACGAACTGGGCCGTGTTATGTGGCTTTTATATGTTCTTATAGAAGCCCACGTACAACCTTAGCCCAATTATGACTTGAACTTTATTATTTATCAATATGGGCCTACTTGCTACTGGATCACACTCAACCCTGCAATCAGCTTCTACTGATAAACATTTTCATGATAAGCTTTAGATTATTTTTCTTTATTATTTGGGTTTTATTGATTAGATATAATGATTTTGATTGAATT
The DNA here is from genome assembly GCA_034509735.1 of Sesamum alatum. NCBI lineage: Eukaryota > Viridiplantae > Streptophyta > Magnoliopsida > Lamiales > Pedaliaceae > Sesamum > Sesamum alatum. The sequence goes on along the minus strand of JACGWO010000002.1, from coordinate 44,794,373 downwards.
AACTTTTTATTCTTGAGTTTATATTAATCAATTATATATTAGAGCCCGAGATAAAAAGGTATTTGTTTTAATTAAAATGTAATTTTGGTTAGTGAAAGACAAATTGAGAGTGTTTTCAAATACTTGGTATGTTATTTTTATCAAATAAGTTATATGCTAAAAATCTAATTATTCGTCAACATTAATGTGACGTCCATAGAATTTTTTTTTCATAATCGAGGGATTAATTAGTCATTATTAAGAAAATATAAATTTAATTATAAGTCATAGGTTGAAATTATAAATATATTAAAACTTGAAGGGACTAAATTGGAACCTTATTAAATATTTATAATCAGCACCCAATGTGACACCCCCTACGTAACTACACTGTATTATCACTAATTATACCCCCTTTTTTTATAACCTGCCTTATAAGAGATTTCATTTAAAATGAATATAATCGATCTTATTAAACATATAACATATATATATATATATGATGATGATGATAGATGTTGTCAAAAGTTTATATCTACTACGCCACATGTATACTCATATACAAACTCCAGAAGATGAAAGTCTCAGGCTATAACAAAATCTAAAACGCAACCCGACAAAAGACTAGATGTTTGATAATCATATAGACAGAACCCTTGGCTTCAGATGTCACGGCTGACCCACCTATTCAGATCCATTTCACGACTTCCAATTTAACGTAGCTAGTCACCGTGATCTATCTCCTGAAAAATATTGGCAATGGATGAGCTGCCTACTCAATAAGTATAGCTAACTAACTTATACATATACAAGCACATACATAATAAAACGAGTATCATGCAATACAACAAATATAAGAAATAACATATACCAACAATCATATATCAAATTACACATAATACTCGACTTTATTGTTTATTTCCTTAGGGCCCTGCCTACCCTTGCTGGAGTGCATCACTCAATGGTCTATGCCGGCTATCATCTCCTCAATCATAATATCTCTTTTTTTTTTTCCTCGGTACCACACAGCACACAGCTCGTCATTAATCGTATCATGATAAGTCATTGCAGTATGCCCCCCAGTTAGGTAAGCCATCTATTTATCCAATTCACAATATTCTCATCAGATACTCTCATCACGCATCTTTATTCAACAATCAAATCCCCTTCGGTAACTTCAACGTTCAATTTCATTTAACAATCAAAATAGTATACATGAGCATCCATCTATCCATATACTATAAGCACATATAATCACATAACGACAACTTCACGAAAGAACCATATAATCCAGACAAATACCCAATCACTAACAAATATGTATACTAACAACATGTATATATATATATATATAATCCAATTAACTATACTCATCTCCAACTCAAAAGATCACATTAATAGGAGAATCTGCCCAGTCCTCTACTCTACCTTCACGTCCTATAGCAAGGTATAATATATATTATTAATATATCAAACTATTGTAAATTCTGAATAAAATTACTAATTAATATTCATACTTTTTCCACCAATATTTTAATATTCCATTTATATTAAAATTCAAACCTCCATTCCTTTTTCGTCTAAATATTAGAAACTATAAACTTCTCCGGTATATATCTAATTTATCTATTAACTCATAAGAGCTTATTCTACCAAACTCCTCATATTTTTATAATTATTGTCCTCTATAACATCCCTAAATGAAATTACTACAAATATCCCATATTTCTTTTTAATAAATATAATATTCTCAAATATAATTCCATAATTTTTCTAAAATATAATTTTGTACTATTCGTATTAATTTCTACCAATTCTTCACCACAATAATAATTATCTAAACACTGGTACATACAATTATGTATTTGGTTAATAAACCCGATCAATTTGAATAGTCCATTATAACAACTATTAAATGTAGTAGGTTATATAATTTTAAGTTATTAGCTATAATATTCCAGTCCAATTAAATATATATACCCGATTGCTAATTTGTATAAATGCTCAAATTCAATAAATTTTCCGATTAAATAGTAAATCGAATAGTATAAAACATATTTAGTAAATGCAATAATTAAGCAATATTAATATAGTAATTAATTTATAATTTATAGTAAAAATTTCTAACCTATTTTTGCGCCGAGATTAGCACTTTCAATTGGTGAAATGTGTTTCAATTTGTATGTGTTTGCTTACTTAAGTAGTAAGTTAATAACATATATATATATTTATATTGGTGAAATGATGGTCAGCCACGTGTTGGCTTATTATATATTCATCTCTTTTTTCTTTTTTTTTTTATAATTTTATTAAAATTGCAATTTAGTCTCTCAATTTCTATATATATAATATTTGACCACAAATATTTAATAAGGTTCCAATTTAGTCCCTTCAAGTTTTAATATATTTATAATTTCAACCTATGACTTATAATTAAATTTATATTTTCCTAATAATGACTAATTAGCCCCTCAATTATGAAAATAAAAGAAAAAAGAGATGAATATATAATAAGCCAAGACGTGGCTGACCATCATTTCACCAATATAAATATATATATGTTATTAACTTACTACTTAAGTAAGCAAACACATACAAATTGAAACACACATTTCACCAATTGAAAGTGCTAATCTCGGCGCAAAAACAGGTTAGAAATTTTTACTATAAATTATAAATTAATTACTATATTAATATTGCTTAATTATTGCATTTACTAAATATGTTTTATACTATTCGATTTACTATTTAATCGGAAAATTTATTGAATTTGAGCATTTATACGAATTAGCGACCGGGTATATATATTTAATTGGACTGGAATATTATAGCTAATAACTTAAAATTATATAACCTACTACATTTAATAGTTGTTATAATGGACTATTCAAAATGATCGGGTTTATTAACCAAATACATAATTGTATGTACCAGTGTTTAGATAATTATTATTGTGGTGAAGAATTGGTAGAAATTAATACGAATAGTACAAAATTATATTTTAGAAAAATTAGGGAATTATATTTGAGAATATTATATTTATTAAAAAGAAATATGGGATATTTGTAGTAATTTCATTTAGGAATGTTATAGAGGACAATAATTATAAAAATATGAAGGGTTTGGTAGAATAAGCTCTTATGAGTTAATAGATAAATTAGATATACACCGAGGAAGTTTATAGTTTCTAATATTTAGACGAAAAAGGAATGGAGGTTTGAATTTCAATATAAATGGAATATTAAAATATTGGTGGAAAAAGTATGAATATTAATTAGTAATTTTATTCAAAATTTACAATAGTTTGATATATTAATAATATATATTATACCTTGCTATAGGACGTGAAGGTAGAGTAGAGGACTGGGCAGATTCTCCTATTAATGTGATCTTTTGAGTTGGAGGTGAGTATAGTTAATTGGATTATATATATATATATATACATGTTGTTAGTATACATAATTGTTAGTGATTGGGTATTTGTCTGGATTATATGGTTCTTTCGTGAAGTTGTCGTTATGTGATTATATGTGTTTATGGTATATGGATAGATGGATGCTCATGTATACTATTTTGATTGTTAAATGAAATTGAACGTTGAAGTTACCGAATGTGATTTGATTGTTGAATGAAGATGCGTGATGAGAGTATCTGATGAGAATATTGTGAATTGGATAAATAGATGGCTTACCTAACTGGGGGGCATACTGCAATGACTTATCATGATATGATTAATGACGAGCTATGTGCTGTCATTGATCAAGGAAGATGATGTAACATATCATACGAGCTATGTGCTGTGTGATATGATGGATGATGGGGTATCATACGAGCTGTGTGTTGTGTGGTATCAGTGATGATGGGTTATCATACGAGCTGTGTGCTGTGTAATATTGAGAAAAAAAAAAGAAGAGATATTATGATTGAGGGGACAATAGCCGGCAAAGACCATTGAGTGATGCACTCCAGCTTGGGTAAGCAGGGCCCTAAGAAAATAAATAATAAAGTTGAGTATTATGTATAGATTGATATATGATTGTTTGTATATGTTGTTTCTTATATTTGTTGTAATTGCATGATATTCATTTTATTGTGTAGGTGCGTACATATATATATATATATATATTTATAAGTCAATTACCTATACTTATTGAGTAGACAGCTCATTCCTTGCCACGTATTTTTCAGGATAAGTCTCAGTTACGAGCTGAATTGAATCATAAGCAGTGTTGCCAGTCTTATTAGGTGCGTCAGCAGTGACATCTTATGTTAAGATCTCTAGCTACATAATGACAAAGAAACACGATTTTTTATTTAAATTTGTATTTCACGATTTATTAGTTCTAATATGAATTTCTTGTGAACTGGATTTAATTATGAAGGATGTATTATAATTAGTAGTATCAAAGCATAGTGTTGTAGAGGGTGCTACAATTAATTAGTTCAAACAGCTAGACAATTAATCTTTAAGTAATGGGGCTAATGATAGTAAAATAATAAAAACATGGTCTAAGTCAAACATTCCATTTGATGTTTCTTCATGATACTTTTTTTTTTTTCCGATTATAAGCTTCATATCATTAAATTTTGGTCCACCTTCAAAGCTAATTTCATACTCTTTTACCATTTTAATAGTCAAGATTTTACATCAGTATCAGATTATGTTGAACGTTCAAACAAAATTAACACGAACAATAAGTCATTAAAGAAAATTCTTATTCAAATCAATTATAAAGTAAGTGTGATACACTTATCACTTTTCTTTAATAATACATCAATTATATAATAAATATATTGTGCTTACCATATGGTTGGTTCAGATCGAGTCAAATTCGATCTAAATTAGAATTATTTTAAAATAGAAAGTTCAAATATCCAAATTTTCGAAAAACAGGTTTCTGGTACTGTTTCATTAATATTCCCCGTCAGGAATCAGGACAAGAACCATTGCATTTAAGGCCATTAAGTGTTGGGATTTGCGTTAGATAGCACAATAAATTACCGAAATCTCGAAAAACGCACAAAATCATTCCTTTTTGAAAAATTTCCCTCCATCTTCCAAGATTTGAAGCGGCTTCCATTCCATCTACTCACCTCCAACCCGTGATCATCACTTTGCTCATTACCAAACACACTGCCAATTCTCTCCCCGCCATTAATGGAAACTGGAACCAATTATTTGTATTCGTATCCATTTCATTTAATTCATCACGAATTTATTACATCAGTTTTTGCTATATAAGCGCACCAGTTTAACATCAGCCCAAATTCTTGAAACTGCTTCGAAATGAGGTGTGATGGGTACTGCAGCGACACCGTCGTGGCGACTAAGAGCCGGCGGCAGAGGAGAAGAAGAGAAACCTGCCGGAGCTTCACTTGTATATCGCCCTGGTTTATCTTCTGCCGCTGGTTCAATGCAGGGAGATCAAGAAAGGGTTCAAGAAACGGATTCATGGAGAGAAAATGGGAGAAGGAGAAGATGGAGCGGAGTTTTCATGTAAAGAGAATAAGTGGGATCATGAAGAGCTCAACAAATCTTGAAGCATCATCTTCTTCCGGGCCTGATGTTTCAGGTAATTTCAGTATTTGACATAACGTTTTCGGTACTTGTTTTCTACTGTACTTCTTGTTCATTCTATGTGTGTTTGTGAAATAATCAAACCAATCACATAGCAAGTACACATATTACGTGATTTTGTCACTTTTCCAGAACTACTCACCAATCACACGACACTGTCTGGACCTGTGTATCTGAGTGTCCCCTGATAAGCTAATTGATTTTTCACATTCATTCAGCGGAAATTGGGAAAGAGGCCACTTTCAATCTTGGAGTTGGATTTGGTCTAATGTATCTTGTCGCTGCAAGCAGAATTGAGCTGAACAAGATGGTTGAGTTGCACAAGAAAATGGAATTGCTGCTTCGAAATCTCCAAAGAGAGGTCCAAAATCAAGAAAAGAAACCAATTGAACTGCCCTCTAAATCCAGGATTTCTTCTTCTTTCTCAAACACTGATGGTTTCCAGGAAGCCCAAGAACATGATTCAGGCCAGTGTTTGTCTTCCCATGAAGTGGAACAGCCTGAGATTGTCTTCAGTAGTAACCGGTACAGACGAGAAAAGAGTTTGAGAATGGATCAAATTGAAGCAGAACTCGAAGCTGAATTCCATCGTATGCATCTCCAGATGGACGCTGAATTCCCTTTAAAGTATTCCACGCAGCAGTACTCAGAGGTACAAATGTTCTAGACTAATCCTGTAATTGTCATGTACTTAGCCAACATGAAAATTTGAATGAATCTTGCAGATGGATGTCGAGGACAGCGCACCTCAATGGAGCCTCAACGTTAACACGTGCTTCGAAGAAGTTAACGAGCAGCAGGAGGCGAGCTACAACGAGTTCTATGGCGTTCCTCCACGAGAGCTCGAGAGGAAACTGCACGAACTCTTGGAAACCAGGCAGCAAGAACGAATAAACGAGCTCGAATCAGCTTTAGATTATGCAATAGAACAGGTTGAGGAGAAGGAAAGAGAGCTATCCTGGTGGAGAGACACTGCCAGCCTCATTTGTCAACACATTCCAGCTTTCCCTGGCTTGTTGAGACAGGTGATACAAACTGTTCATGGTATGGAATCAGAATCTGAAGCTGTGGAGACAGGAACAAGTTTGGAGGAATCCCATATGTAAATTTTGATTTTCATAAGGTTTTTATGTTCCAAGAACTTATTTTCAGCTGCCAACCCTTATTTGTAGTGTGTTTGATTGCAATCATATTTGTTGAAAGTGAGATATCCCTCAATAAAATTTGAGTGGCCATTAGTTAGATGGCCGGGATTTTAACATTATTGTATAGTAAGATACGATAGACCTGAGGAACAAAATGATCCGATCCGTGGAAATCATGCCTTCCCTGTCTCCCTGGAATCTCAGCTCCACTCTCCAAGAACATATATAGAACATTAGTGAAAGAAAAAAAAAGAATATGACGTGAGGTTTGGTATAATTATATATAGACCTTTCGTGATTAAAAAAATAATATGTGGTATCTTTGGATTTTGTTTCCGTCTAACAAATAAATCTCCCCATCGAACAAACTTTATTAATTTGCTCATATTAACAAAAGAGTTGGATAAAAATTCAAATTTACCCCCAATTGACCTTTTATTGGCTTATTGTAGGTCAAATAAATCTTTTTATGACTAAACTACCCTTATATATCTTTATACGTTAATACGTGTGAGGATGTATATCTTCACCCTTATAAGGGTAGTTTAGTCAGAAAAGACTTGTTCGACCTGCAATAAATCATTAATAAGTAAATGGAGAGTAAATATTGATTTTCATTCAATTTTAATATTAATATCAATAAATTCGATGAATTTTGATTAACGAAATAATCTATTTGTTAAACGAGAGCAAACCTCAGGGGTATTAAATGGAATTTCAATCAATATGGAGTTTAAATAGAATTACATCAAATATTATGGAAAAACAACGTAATTATCCCTCATATAACCATAATTTACTTGGACTTACTCATACACAAAATCCCCCACACATTAAAAAACCGATTCTTTCTTTACTATTGAACAATCCCCTTAAGGGAATTTAACACTCTTAAAAAGAAAAAAAAAAGTACCCACGGAAATCCTTAATAAAATTTCAGTCTGGATTTCACAGCAAACATAAGTATCACAACATATAATACATCGGAGTCTTGGAGCCTTAATGAGGCCTCAACTTCAGTCGCACAAGCCCAATGGCTTCAACTCTAAGATTTTTACGGGAGATCTTGAGTTCAAATTTGAGTGTACGCGCGAGTATGTGTATTAAAAAAAAAAAAAAAAAGACCCCTCAGTTGTGCAAGAAATTGGAGAACCTTTTGCTGAATTGTTGGAAAATCTTCTCTAGTTTCTATCGGATAAAAATCAAACATTTCTACAGGTAGTTCAATGTACCTGCGAATATATTAGCTAATCTAGGACTTTTTATTTTGACGAATAAGCGATGAAAATCTCATATAACCAAGCAAAACAAAGCACACACCCAGTTCACAGAGAAACAGAGTATAAATAAAAGCAAACAGAATGGAAATAATGCTCAAAGGAACAGAGACAACTCAAAAACAGAAACTGAAAATGATGAAAGCACCTAACAGACCAAAAAGAACATAGCACAAACTGAGCCACATTGCTCCATAGCACAGCACCAACAGTTCATGACAGTATCAGCTTACGGTACATCTCATCCTTGCACGAACCTCCCTAAACTGGTTCAAATACTGGAAAGCGTCCTGAATACCATGCAGCGGACTAGACGACATGCCTTCCATCACCACCTTATTCCGACTATGCCACAATGCCCAATAAATTGTCAAAAACCACTCAAACTCATCCTTATTCACGTTAGCAGAGAGACGAACTATCCACGACGCCACTAATCTAGGACTTACGACTAGACGTTCTTGTTGTTTTCGATCAATGCCCCCCGGGTTGTTGTCTACGACTATAGAGGGCGATAGATGCGATATATATACTAGGATTTGTGTAAACTCCCTATGTAGCAACAATTTTCCAAGTAATATATGATGCATATTATAATGTTCAAAAACGTATAAGACAGGTCAATTATTTGACTCTACATTATTTTGTTAACAACTTTTTCTTTCCACTCAATTGCCTCTTGTTTTTCTGAACAATTTCTTCTGATTTCAGAAATGCGCTTTTCAGTCATTGTTTTAATTACTTTCCTCACCATTTTTTAACATCAGAAGAAAATTCACTATTGACTATAAATTTATTGACTACGGACTAAAATTATGGTAAATAATGATTATTAACCATGGTTAAACAAAAACCGTTGAAAAACCTAGATTTTCCACCATGAAAACTCTTTTTACCATGGTTATGAGCCATAGCAAATATTTCTACCATGGCCTTTAGCCATGGAAAATGTTTTAGCCAGACTCGCAAATACCACGGTCAATAACCGTTGTATAGCCGTGGTGAATGACTATTCACTACAACTATATGTTTTTAACCATGACTAAATGTTATTTTCTTTCTAGTGTAAGTATTCTTCATTTTTCTTAAAATTTTATATAAATCATAAAAAATATATATATTACACTTATCATATAATTAATTTAAATTTGATCCAAACACAATATCGACTAGGAATTTCCTGTAGAAGTCGGTTTTTTTACCCAAAGAGAAAAAGAAGGATAATATAGAAAAGGAAAAAGAAGAAAACGTTGTTGACTCGGGCTGTATAAAAGCACCTTTGACGGGTTGGAAAATATATACATCTTTGGAAAAATTGTCGCTTGGATTTAGGTGGGAATGTTAAACGGACAAATTTTTTTGTTTTTTTTTGAAAGAAAAAGGAACATCATTAATTAAGATAATGCAACAAGACAAGTATGTAAAATATCTTTTATATAAGGATACCAATGTGAATGAAATTGCTGCTGTCATTATTTTGGTTAGGATAAGGAAAAAAATTACAACTACTTTATAATTAGCCGCCACCAAAATCTAAATTAAGTAAAATAAGACAAGTATGTAAAATATCTTTTATATATGGGAAAATATATGTAATTATCCACACATAAAGCCAAATTCATTGAATGCAAAAAATATCAATAATTTAGCGTACTTGCAATATTTTGAATTTTTGGTTGACCCTTTAACCAAATTCTCAGGGTCTTTGGGTCCCGTGTATGTAGACGTTGGTTATTTATAGTGCATTATTTTCATTATTTTTGTTCGTTATAAAATCATTGATATTATTTGGAGAATTAAATATTTTGACATATCTTATGCCATAATGTTTCCAAAAAAGAAAAAAATAGAAGGAAACATATTCGCTTTTAAGCTTTATGTGTGGATAATTACACAAAGGGTAAATTAAATATTCCTGAAGTTAGGTCAAATTACACAAACACACACTGTTTTCTGTAAATTACAGTTACGTTCCCTAAGGGGTGTTAGTATAATATTTTTCAAGGATTCTTTGTATAAGTTTTTGTTTTTACCCACACACGCACCCACTCACACGCGCTCCCAATGAGTTTAGAACCCAAGATCTCTAAAATGAGATTTTGAACCCCAAATTGTTGGGGTGTTCCCTAAGAAACAGGGTCTTTGTATAAGTTTATCTTTGATTAGAATGTATAGTTGTAATTATAATTATATGTAGCTATAATTTTACAAAAATCAGAAAAAATTGTGTATTTTGAATTAATTTTAGAGTGTCAATGTTTGTGTAATTTGGGATCTTTTAGGTATTTGGCTCAGTCTAATTGCAAGACAAAATAAAACATAAACAAAAAAGTCAAGAGTCTATGAGAAGACATTCACGTAGGTGAATTTTCTTAGACCAATATAGTGCAATATCCTTTTCCCCTTCGATTTTCTTGGAAGAAAAGTCAAGAAAATGTTTCTATACTTTAAAATTTTCTCTTCTTAACAATGTCTTAATTCTACCGTCAAAGTGATTATGATTTCTTAGGTTGTTTGGAATGACTGTTCCTGACAACTCGCTTTAAGAAGGTTTAGTTTGACAAGTTTGCTAAGTCATGTCACTAGTCCAAATTTTACTGCGCCATTTTGCGTTTCCTACTCTTGAGGATCTTCGCCTGATTTTTAAGGGGTCCACCCACTCGTTTCATTTGTAACAAAGATATTTGTCACGATTTTTAATTATAGTAAATAATTGGTATCATTTATAAAAAGATAATGACTAATAATCGTTCCACATCGTGATTAATTGATATTCATCATAAGATTTTTATTTAATCATGATAATTAATATATTGTGAAAAATCGTACTTCTTCTAGTTGTTGTAATAGTAATTTCGATCAAATCCAATTTAGTTACTTAATAAGTATTGATATGTATTTGAGTTGTCATTGTTTGCTTAGGTTAGATTCCTACACAAAAGGTCCAAATAAATTTTTAGCAAAATTATAAAATTGGTCTTGTATATAAAGGGGATGGCAAAATTGGTCCTGTAAGTATTGAATTGGCAATTTTGATCTTGTAAATTTTGATTTAGAGGCAATTCTAGTCCTTCCGGCCAAAAATTCCTAAATTTTAGCTGGACAAATTGGGGCTTAGGGTTCAGGTTGTCAACTGAACTCAACTTAAAGACGTGGCATTATACGTGGGTGTTGACTCGACTAAATAGGTAAAAATAAAGCATGTGTAAATCCCCTTTCCACTGAATAATTTCAAATCCAAAGTTAATCGGTTGTTAAACTCTTATTCCTCACAGTATTCTTCCATTTGTTTCCAGCAATCAAACGACCAACAATTTGCAGAACGAAATTGTCGCCCCAAACACGTAAAAGAAGAGCAACCCATTCTTTCTGCCCCTCGCCGCTAACGTTGGGCCGAGAACTCCAGTGAACAACTTTGCCTGTAGGACCATCAACACAACAGAGTTCCTGGCGCACGTTCTGAAATAACTCCAATGTGTAAATCAAAAGAAAATCAAATACCGCGCGAGCACTAAAGAAGGAGACGATTTCCAGTGCAATTTGTAGTCCCTTCCATCTTATGAACACAGACAGAGGGCAACAGATCCCCAGTAAAGTCAATCCCACCATTGTGCCCTTTATCCTCATTTTTTCCTATTAGGAAGAACATGGCTAATGTAGCTGGCAACTCCGACAATGGATTCGGTGGAAAAGAATTTCAAGGTTCTTTTGATTTTGAATTTTTAGAATATGTTTAAGCAAAGAAAAATTGTTAAACACTTCCAATTCTTTCTCACGTGATTTACACGTGCTTTATTTCTCTCTTATTTAGTTGGGTCAGCAACCATGTAGGATGCCATGACTGTAAGTTGAGTCCAGTTGGCAGCCAGAACCCTAAGCCCCAATTTGTCCGATTAAACCTGGAAATTATTTGGCGGAAGAATTAAAATTGCCATTAAATTAAAACTTACAGGACCAAAATTGCCAGTTCAATACTTATAAGATAAATTTTGCCAACCCCCTATATATACTGAACCAATTTTATAATTTTACCTAAGTTTCTATCAGTTTGGATTACTCGAATACATGACCTGCAAGGTAAGAAATCTTAAAAACCACATCTGAAAGGCCCTGTTACAGCTTCCAATACAAATTCAATAAGGTCGTACAACAGAAATAAAAAGATCGTACGAGTGGATGACAAAACTTATACTTGGGTATGGATTTGGGTGGGTACGATTGGACGTGAATCAAAGATGTAGAAATAATTAGATGATCAACATGAGTCCATGCATGTTCGAATTTTGAGTTTGATTGAAACAACTACCGGGTCGGCACGACTAAAAAATAAAGATGCTTATCCTGGCTTGTTTCATAATGAGTAGAAGAGTTTAGGGTATTTTGATGCGTTGACAACCTTTCGATGATAGTCCCACATCATACATCATAAACTTTTTATTACATAAACGAGGTATAATTTAAATTAACCAACTTATCATGTGATAAATACAATAATACTGAATCCAAGGGACAAATCACATGAAAACTAATTATTTCGATAGGTAAGCAATCATTTAGAGAAGTTGTACTAATTAATAAATTTTGGGGTTTGGCTGCTATTGGGGTTAGTTTAAATTTAAATTTATATTAAGATTGATTCCTATTAGTAAAAGACAACAAAAGGGAAGCACCAAATAAAATTAAAGGAAGCAAACGTATGCGCATGCCCCATCTAAATAATGCACTATACTTAAATTTCGTCAAATATCTTTTTTTAAGACAAATCCAATAACCCCAAAGACTACAATAATTGTGATAATAATGACGAGAACTAAGAGATTAAATAATTCCTCTCAACGTTAAATAATTGTAATATCGAGAATAAAATTAAGGAAAATAGTTTTTTTTTCTTGGAATTTGTGGGTGAATTGGGAAGAATTGCTTTATTTTTTTTGGAAATACATTGGTATTTTTAAATTAATCAACATATAATTATTAAAACATTCACTACGGAATACATCAATAATTCTAAATCAATCAACAAATTTGAAGGATGTATACGTGCCGGTGGAAGAAGTGCAAGATTGAAATTCAAACATTCTATGGGGGTTTTTTGGTAATTTTAAAATGCTGCATTGAACATTTCCATGGACCATTCAACCCATCGCCCTTCATTTTCGGTCAAGAAAACACCTACGGTCAAGAAAGAAAGAAGCGTAAAATAATAAGGGAAATGGATGAATAACGAGGGTTTTATCGTAATTAACCATGTATAAATATTATAAAAGCGACGACTTTGATAAGTATTAAAGAACCTTCGCGAAACCTTGGTCTCCAAATCAATTAGCACTTGTCTTCACACTTTCACAATTCAATAATAATTAATTTGAAAAAACAAAAAGCTCAAAAAAATAATTTACAGAATATAATTAAATCTACTGCTTAGGACTTAGAACGCCGCAACCAAATTACTATAGCCTAAGTTAGATAATTAAAATTCAATTGTTGGAATTTGATTTTGGATATAATAAAATCATATAATTTTAAGGTATAATTACATTTACACATATAATCTATGTACACAAATGACCCATATCTTTTACATAATTTTACATAATTACAAAAACTTTATTAACGGAAATCCCCAATGTGTTCCTGTTTTTTTTTCTATCGAAAAATTTGATTGGTACAAATGAAAACAGAAATATATTATATATAAAGAAATTGCAGTCATTTTAAGTTTTGTTTGTTGGTAAATATGGAGGAAATAAGAAATAAATGAGTTCTTATAAGAGGAAGAAGAAGTGGGTCAATTTCCCTCCAAAAGTAGTTGAATTATGGTCAATTTTCCTCCAAAATCGATCCACTTAACAGAGAAACAAACTTCCGTTAACTTCATTAACGGAAATCCCAATGAGTCCGGAAATTGGAAAAAAAAAACCACTTATGGGACGTAATTCGCGAATGGTTGACATTGTGGGACTAAAATTAGAATCGGGCCCACTTATGGGATCAAAAATGTAATTTACCCCCAAAACTACCCATGATAGTAAAAAATAAGGATGTGTAATAATATTTACGTTTTTTAGGAGTGTATATGTAATTTTTTCGAAAATTAGAAGTAGTTTGTGTAAATGATATTTATATTTCTGATGAGTGTATATGTAGTGATTTGTGTAAATAAATCGTAAATCAAGGAACGTAAATATAATAATTATCTCTAATTTTTATATTATACGAACTGTTGGTGCTGATTTGAGCACATACGTAATAGAGCTTCCCTCCTCCATGTTTCCCATCAGATCACAAGAAACTTGAAAAGTGTGAGAAACACACGAGTTGGTTTGAAGTGAAGTCAGTGCTTCCAGAAAAAAGAGTTGTTCTCTTACAGCTGCAAAATCGCTTCATTCAGCACGCTTTTTGCAGTGCTTATAGGAGAAATTATTAACCCAGTAAGACAATACTAAATTCGTCAAATATTCAGTTTTTATAAGGTATGGATAATTTTTCAAATAAAGACAAAATATTTGTAACCGTATCAGGTAGTATTTTTTAATAATAAATTATATTTTTTATTTTGTTTGAACATATATAGAGCAGAAAATGATATCATTATTAGAACAAATTTATAAAAGAAAATAAAGGTCAAATTGAAAAGGTACACAATCAACAATATTTGATGAAATATTGAATTCCTTCCTTCTGCATTAAATTTAAAATTGACAACCTCAAACTTGACTCACATGTATGTATTCAGCACATTTTAAGTTCAAAGTAGACTGACTGGGCAATAAATAAACTTGGGGTGGGTTGAATTTGTAAAAATTCAAACAAAATATTTGTATTTGAATTCACACCAATATCTTCTCTTCTGGAAGATCACAAAAAGCTGGCAATTTTGTGCAAGTAAAAAACATTAAAACATAAAAGACCAGAAATCATAAAGTATTGTGCAAGTCTTTGCATTTATTTAAATGGTTTTGCTTCTCATCTTCACACTCTTATGATATAAAAAGAAAATAATAATAATATAATTTATGTGATGTAAGGGCTACTTCTATTCAACGTACAAAAACTAGTTGTTTAATTGTTATTAAAAATATTTTTTTGTTTTTCATGTGATGTTTTCTCTTTTTAAATAGCCTTATCGCTTTCATATTTATACAATAATCTAAATAAAAATTTCATCACAAACGGTTTTTTTTTTGTTAAATTTATGAATTGTATGTGAAAATATCAGATAATGCGAGTTTATTAATAAAATTGATGTATTGCTTAATTTATTAATATCAGTTGAAAATTGTAATTTATTGTGAATGTTGATGAATTAGTTGGCGTATGATGATCATTGTTCATTAAAAAAAGGCAATTTGGTTGAAGTCAGGGATCATACAATCAGTTAAACACAGACAAGATTTAGATTGGAGGATATTTTTGTAAATATACCCCCACCCACCCTCAACACCCCCTTCCCCAACGCAAACAAGAAAAATGAAAATGTAGTCAATCACGTGGAATAATGGGCCCAGACTGCCAATCATTCAACGGCCAAGCCCTCAAATGCAATTTCTTAGAGTTTTTGTTTTATATTCATCCCTGCTTAATATTATGATAAAACACACAAGTATTTATATTTTTGGTAAAATTATAGTTCCATCTCTAAGATTATAAATGTAATTACAACACTATCTCCTATTTAGAGATAAAGCTTATACAAACACTTTCTGAAAAATATTACACTAACACCCCTCATGAGGTGTAATTGTAATTTTATAAAAAGTAATAGGTGTTTGTGCATTTTGACCTACCCTCCAGAGTGTCAATATAATTTACGTTTAAAAAAATAAAGGAAAATCATGCATTTGTATATATTTACTAAATTTGAGCAAGGGACGAGTATGGTTGTCTATATGTAGACAACTAATTGTGGGATAAACGTGATAATACACCACCTTTATTAAATCTCGTGTTTAATAAATAGGCTTTCGAATCATTGTAAGAAGAATTTTTTGGCTGAATACAAGAAAGATAATTCTTGGTTTGACACTTGTCATGTGTTTAAAGTATACTTGAATTGCTTACCCTTATTTTATCATTTTTTATTTTTTTGACTGTTAAAGAAGTAAAATTTGGTTGGAATAATTTCATTTTGTTAGTTTTTTTCACTGTGAAGATAGACTGATGACACTAGCTAGTTTTTGTATCTCTGCCATTTTCAATACAAACAAACAAGAAAGTTTGTCCGTAGTACCTTTTTTTGCTTTTCACTTATGTATGAAATCTTCTGTCATCAAAATATAGAAAAGAAAATATTCTTTTTGTACTAGAAATAAGTGTGTAATCTTCCTTTTCTTTTTTCTAGTCTTCTTTACTTGAGTGTGAAGTCTCCTAATCTAAATTTAGTGAAATTAGTACATTTCTACAGAAAGAATTAATACTTTTTGAAGGTGCAATAATTTATTTCCTCGTTGAATTAAAGGGTATTTGATGACATTTTAAGTTTTTTTTTTCAAAAAAATATTCCATAAAATGTATAGGAATGTACAAGCTGTTGTAAAATGTATAGTAGTTCTTTTTAGAAAAATAATTTCATAAAAAACTTAAAATAATAAAATGTTATAAGGAACTTATAAATTCCTTATAAAATAAGCAAAATTTATTCATATTACAAATTTGAAATTACTAATATCATATAAAATTTATGATCTCATTTTATCCAAATAATTTAATCGTTTATTTTAAGATAAGATTAAAAAGCAACACTCCTTATAACAGAAAAACATAATCATGAAAAATGTTTTATATTGAGACTTTATGAACTGGATATTAATTCTCCTAAAATCTGAAATCTCGAGGGCGAATCTAAAACTTCAAAAGTTTGAGGATCGCATGCCAAGACTTTCTCAACAAAATTAGTTCGATTAAGAATATTTATCGCTCTCACTTTAAAAAAATTAAAATAAAAAAAAATCTAATAATTTTTTAACTTTTTCGATTTTCATATTTTTATATAATAAGTGATGAAGGGTCAGAGAAGGTGGCATGTCCCGACTTCTGAGAAATCTCTTTAATCATTCCAATGGAGAAAAGAAAACCCAATATTTGAAAATTCAAAGCCGCCTTCACTACTCCAACATGCACACCTATATAAACCTTATATATTAATCTTCACAAACCTGCAGCTACATTACCATTTTTCCATTCTTTTTATATTGCAATAACACCCAGAAAACAGCTAATTCATACATCGTTGGATCATCTCTCAATATCCCTCCAGGGAGCAGAGATCTTTCCGGCGTTTCAATCAGGATAAAGGGTGTACAGATTCAGCAGTATTGCTGCTGGAAAGGTTTAGGAAATGGACGCTGGTGACCTTTATAAAGCTAGTAGTAGCTTAAGAGCAACCAGCAAACGGACCTCCAGTTTCAGGGCGAACAGCTCAAGCATATGGAGAAACACAGGGATTGAAGTCTTCTCGCGGTCGTCGCGGGAAGAGGACGATGAAGAGGCCTTGAAATGGGCCGCCCTGGAAAAGTTGCCCACTTTCGATCGTCTCAAGAAAGGCCTGCTGTTCGGATCAAAAGGCGCGAACGAGGTTGATGTTGAGAATCTTGGGTTCCAGGACAAGAAGAACTTGGTGGAGAGACTGGTGAATACTGTGGAAGATGACAATGAGAAGTTCTTGTTAAAGCTCAGGAACAGAATTGACAGGTATTTTCCGTTGACTTTCTTTTTTCTTTTCTTCCTAAAAATCATGGGTTCGGAGTTCATCATTCCTGTCGATTTCGTTCTCCAGGGTCGGGATTGATATGCCAACGATTGAAGTGAGATATGAGCATCTGAATATCGATGCAGAAGCCTACGGTGCAAGCAGGGCTCTCCCTACTTTTATCAACTTCAACATCAACATGGTTGAGGTAACACACACACACAGACACGTATATATCGTGTTTTCTGCAATAATCTTGCTGAAAAGGGCTCCTGAATTTAGTTCATATTCGTCTTTCTTTTCAGGGATTTTTAAATTCTCTGCATATACTTCCAAGCAGAAAGAAACCTTTCACGATTCTTAAGGATGTGAGTGGAATCATCAAACCCTGCAGGATGACCTTGCTTTTAGGTCCTCCCAGTTCCGGAAAGACAACCCTTCTCTTGGCTTTGGCCGGAAAGCTTGATCCAACTCTAAAAGTAAATAACAAACAACTTCAAATATTTCTTCATAAACGATCAAATCTTCCATGAAAACATGCATGTAAGAAACCCGATTCTAACTCATGAATATATTCACCAGGTTTCAGGAAGGGTGACTTATAACGGACATGGAATGGAAGAATTTATACCCCAGAGAACTGCGGCGTACATCAGCCAGCATGATCTCCATATTGGAGAAATGACTGTCAGAGAAACGTTGGCTTTTTCCGCGAGATGCCAGGGGGTCGGCTCACGCTACGGTTCGTACAGTTGCTGAATATATTTTTATGCACTTTGAAAATTCTTAAGTTGAATTCTTGGATTGTTTATTTTAGTTTACTGACAGATTTGGTGGTGGAATTTTGATTTGATCAGAGATGCTGGCAGAATTGTCAAGGAGAGAGAAAGCAGCGAATATCAAACCAGATCCTGATGTTGATATCTACATGAAGGTAAAAGAGAATATTATTAAATATTTTTACTTGAGCTGACTTTTCTTGCCAGAGTACTGATGCTGTCTGTTTCTGCATTTTAATATTAATAATATCTTCCTAATCTGTTCGTTTAAGAGATAATGCTACTTAAATAACCAACATATTTACAAGTTTTCTTTTCAAGAAAGTGACAAATCACTTATCATAAACAAAAGAAATATAAAAGATTCGATTGAATTTTCTGTTACAAATCATATTTTAAATTCTTTCTTGAATAAAAATATATGAGGTCCGTTGAATTTTCTGTTATAAATCATATTTTAAATTTTTTCCTAAATAAAAATATATGAGGTCATAATCATACACGTGATATGTGTATAATAAATGAAGTAGAAGATAAAATAATATTTGTAATAGAAAATTCGATCAGATAAAAAACAATGAAGAGAAAAGAACAGAAAGTGACAAATCTTGTTTGTTTCTTGCAATTATTGTGATGTGTGCAGAAACAAACAAGTGAATTTAATAGACAAAGGGAAAATCTAAAACAGAGTCAGTAATAACTTAGTATAATTGCCAAAATAACATAGACGCAGACTTGATGAAGTAATTAAGCAGAACTCGACAAACTTGATTAATTTGCAGCACGATTTCACCATTTTAAGTTCTTATCAACATTCCATTTCGTTATACAGAGTGAAATTGCAGTTTTGCTAGTCTAAAATTAACAGTTTTGATATGAAAAGATAGTTCTCGAATATGTCTACAAGAATCAGTCTTCTGAAGTATGAAGTTTAATCTTGCTTGTTTCGAATAATACAGGCGGCAGCCACTGAAGGAGACGCGGCAAATGTTGTCACGGACTACGTTATCAAGGTTCTGGGACTCGACGTTTGTGCTGATACGTTGGTTGGAGATGAAATGATAAGGGGAATTTCTGGAGGGCAGAAAAAACGTGTCACGACCGGTAAAACCAAACTAAAATATTCATGCACTAACATGAAATAAGAACTTGTTCAATGGATGCTGAACTTTTTTATGTGTGAATAATCACAGGAGAAATGATTGTTGGACCGGCTAAGGCACTTTTCATGGATGAGATATCGACAGGGCTGGATAGTTCCACGACGTACCAAATTGTCAATATGCTTCGACAATATGTCCACATTATGAAGGGAACTGCTTTTATCTCATTGCTCCAGCCAGCACCCGAGACCTATGATCTGTTCGATGACATTGTGCTCTTGGCCGATGGTCAGGTTGTTTATCATGGTCCTAGAGAAAGCGTGCTCGACTTTTTTGAGTCCATGGGCTTCAAATGTCCAGAAAGAAAAGGAGTGGCTGATTTCTTGCAAGAGGTAAGCAAAAGAAACATAAACTGGCTACCCCTTCAATGTGTGCACTTAATTTTTGTTGGCTCTAATGATAAATTAAACTAATATGCAGGTAACGTCGAAGAAAGATCAGCAACAATACTGGGCACGTAGAGATGAGCCTTACCGCTTCATTTCAGTTAGCGAATTTGCAGAGGCATTCCAATCGTATGTTGTTGGCCGGAGGCTTGGGGACGAGCTTGCAGTTCCATTTGATAAGACCAAAAGCCATCCTGCCGCTTTGACAACACAAAAGTATGGTCTTGGAAGGAAAGAACTCCTGAAAGCCTGCACAGACCGAGAACTCTTGTTGATGAAGAGAAACTCATTTGTCTATTTCTTTAAGCTCTTCCAGGCAAGTTTTTGTGAGCTTCAATCCTGTTAAGCTCAAATTAGTTGAAAAAAATTGCTGACAGTATTTTTCTGATGTTTGCTTTCAGCTTATTGTGATGACAATTATCGCCATGACACTCTTCATTCGGGTTAAGATGGATAAAGATAATATAGAAGATGGAGGGATATACGTCGGTGCTCTATTTTTCTCTGTCATTATGGTCATGTTCAATGGAATGTCGGAGCTTGCAATGACAATTTACAAGCTTCCGGTCTTCTACAAACAAAGGGATATGTATTTTTTTCCTGCATGGGCATATGGTATTCCCTCGTGGATCCTGAAAATTCCGATCACCTTCATTGAAGTTGCTATATGGACGTTTATCACATACTATGTCATCGGGTTTGATCCTAATGTAGGAAGGTACGCGTTACAAATCACCGCCTCGGACAAATTATTTTGCCGCTTGTTCAAATATAAATTACTGATCAAGAAACTTCATTGCAGGCTAATGAAGCAGTATCTGCTGCTTTTATTAGTTCACCAGTCAGCATCCGCATTGTTCAGATTTATTGGAGCAGCCGGCAGGAACATGATTGTTGCAAATACATTTGGCTTATTTGCACTGCTCCTGCTTTTCGCATTAGGTGGCTTTGTCCTGTCACGAAGTATGAAACGAGGATCAAATGTTCATATCTATCTCACATTTAAACTAAAAATTGTGTCCAGTTTCTGAATACATTTTTCAACTGATAATGCAGAGGATGTAAAGAAATGGTGGTTGTGGGGTTACTGGTCCTCACCTCTGATGTATGCTCAGAATGCAATTCTTGTTAACGAATTCACGGGACACAGTTGGAGTAAAGTAAGTCGATGCATCGATCTTGATTTCAGATTATATATTCTCATGTTTTACATCTGATATACAATATTAATCATGATTTTAATTTTTCGTTTTCGATTCATAGATGGTGAATGGGACCAAGTTGGGAGTCCTTGTGATGCAGTCTAGAGGGTTCTTTCCTGAAGCATACTGGTATTGGATAGGAGTCGGGGCGTGCTTTGGGTTCGTATGGCTATTCAACTTCCTCTACCTTCTGTGTCTTACATTCCTCGACCGTGAGTTTTTCTACTACATTACCTTCTGTTCATTCTCTTTCTTTATATAGTACAACTACATTCAGCATTTAACAATGTTAAAAACTACTACAGCTTTTGAGAAGCCTCAAGCTGTATTGCCAAAAGAAACTGAAGATGCGCAGAAGGGTGGTTCTGTTGGCCGAGTTTCAGCTCAGGGTGCTAGTAGAAGGAGAAGCATCTCCTCTGGATCCTCATCTGCAAGAACAGATGCCATTGAAGTCGACGAGAATCGAAAGAGAGGAATGATTCTTCCATTTGAACCACATTCCATCACATTTGAAGACGTCAGATACTCTGTTGACATGCCAGAGGTTTGTCCAAGTTAAAATGTTGTAATAAAGCAAACCGGTATAAATTTGTGTTCAGAGCATGCATGAGATCAATCAATCGTTTAACAACTGTTTTGACTGACAGGAAATGAAAGCTCAAGGTGCCACCGATGATAAATTGGAACTCTTGAAGGGTATAAGTGGAGCTTTCAGGCCTGGCGTTCTTACAGCTTTGATGGGAGTTAGTGGAGCTGGTAAAACGACTTTGATGGATGTTTTAGCTGGAAGAAAAACAGGGGGATATATTGAGGGTAATATCACAATCTCAGGGTATCCAAAGAACCAGGCAACATTTGCTAGGATTTCAGGATACTGTGAGCAGAACGACATCCATTCTCCAAATGTTACGGTTTATGAGTCCCTCGTTTACTCAGCTTGGTTGAGGTTGCCACGAGAAGTTGATGCAGACACTCGAAAGGTTTGTAATTCAGAAATCATCTTATAGTTTATTTTCTTGAATCTCATATTGAGACTTGATGAGTAATATTATTAACTTCCCTCTTCTGCTTAATTACAGATGTTCATTGATGAGGTAATGGAACTTGTAGAACTTACCCCTTTGAGAGAATCACTCGTTGGGTTGCCAGGGGTCAATGGTCTCTCTACAGAGCAGCGAAAAAGGCTTACAATTGCCGTTGAACTTGTAGCTAACCCTTCAATTATCTTCATGGATGAGCCAACTTCAGGGCTTGATGCAAGAGCTGCTGCAATCGTGATGAGAACGGTCAGGAACACCGTGAACACAGGAAGAACTGTAGTGTGCACAATCCATCAACCTAGCATTGACATATTTGAAGCATTTGATGAGGTATATATGTGAAAAATTTAAACCAGATATTTGATATTTCTTCCTTGCATCATAGGGTTGCTAACATAACACAAATTTGCAGCTATTTTTGATGAAACGAGGAGGACAAGAAATATATGTTGGACCATTGGGTAGACACTCAACTCATCTGATCAAGTACTTTGAAGGTGTTGAAGGAGTACCAAAGATTAAAGACGGTTACAATCCAGCTACCTGGATGTTGGAAGTCACTACATCAGCACAAGAACTACTCTTGGGGGTCGACTTTACTGAGTACTACAGGAACTCAGACTTATACACGTAAGTTGAATTCCATGATCATGAAGTAATCATACTCGTTCCACAATATGCTAATAATCTTGATTATGTAAAAAAAATTGCAGGAGGAACAAAGCCCTCATCAAGGAATTAAGCGTCCCCCGCCCGGGCACAAAAGACCTATATTTCCCAACTAAATATTCACAATCTTTCCTCACCCAATGCTTTGCTTGCCTGTGGAAACAACACTGGTCATACTGGCGGAATCCTCCTTATTCAGCCGTAAGATTTGTATTCACAACCTTCATAGCCCTTATATTTGGGACAATGTTCTGGGATCTCGGCTCTAGATGGTAAGTACACTAAAAAAGCTAACAAACTTGTCATACATTGGAATACTCTTCTGATTTAGTTCTGTGCTAATTTTCTTTGGATGTCATGAACTGCAGGAAAACTCAACAAGATCTCTTCAATGCCATGGGTTCTATGTATGCTGCGATCAACTTTTTAGGGTTCCAATATGGTTCGACAGTTCAACCTGTGGTGGCCATTGAACGAACCGTCTTTTACAGAGAAAGAGCAGCTGGAATGTATTCAGCTTTACCATATGCATTCTCACAAGTGAGTGGTTACAGACTATTAAGCACCTCAACATGTGTGAATTTTTCAGCATTTGACGTTCAGAGTAACTTAACAACAAGTTTTTTCTCTTGCAGTTTCTCATTGAGATTCCTTACGTCTTTGT
This sequence comes from Sesamum alatum, assembly GCA_034509735.1. Classification (NCBI taxonomy): domain Eukaryota; kingdom Viridiplantae; phylum Streptophyta; class Magnoliopsida; order Lamiales; family Pedaliaceae; genus Sesamum; species Sesamum alatum. The sequence continues at coordinate 44,770,803 of JACGWO010000002.1, read as the reverse complement.
ACAATCCCTTGTATACGGTCTCATTGTCTACTCAATGATGGGATTCGACTGGACAGCTGAAAAATTCTTCTGGTTCATATACTTCTTGTTCTTCTCATTACTGTACTTTGTCCTCTATGGTATGATGACTGTAGCCGTCACTCCTAACCACAACGTCGCAGCCATTATCTCTTCTTTCTTCTATGCAATCTGGAATCTGTTCTCAGGATTCATCGTCCCACGACCGGTAAGTTCTGCAGACATCATCATTTCTGTGCATTAGTTTTTAGTATAAATAAAACACATCAAAATGACTTGTGTAAACAAATGTGAATAACAGAGAATGCCTGTGTGGTGGAGATGGTACTACTGGGTAACCCCCGTCGCTTACACCTTGTACGGTTTCATTATTACACAATTCGGAGAAATTCAAGATGTGATGGAAACTGGAGAGACAGTGGAAGACTTCTTGAGAAGTTACTTTGGGTTCAAACGCGACATGCTTGGAGCAGTCGCGGCCATACTCCTCGGATTCGTTGTTCTTTTCACTTTCATCTTTGCCTACTCCATCAGGACATTCAACTTCCAGAGGAGATAAAAACAGTTTCTTCCAACTTCCTGAGACACTGTGTTCTCTAGGCATTTATGCTTTTCAAGGTAACAAGAGGTTTCAGGTTTTGTATAGGAAATCTTGAATATGTGCATTGTATAATTAAGTTCAACGATATTTGCTTCTTATGTAAAATATTAGAACATCAAAGTGTGCTAGGTCTTTATGTTTGCAGTTAATCGAAGTGTATTTCCTACGGTGGAAAATGGAGTCATTTGAAATCGAGTCGAAACAGTTTCTTCAAATTCTTCTATCAAATTCAAATTCATCAATTCAAATGTATCGTTAACTCAATCTTTGTGCTTCATAAAAATGCAATAAAAACCATGTATCCCACCTGAGCCCAGGAATTCTGTAAACTACCCATTTTTGGTGCAATAGATGAAAATTTAAACCTAAGTTAGGAATTGGGGACGAAAATTAGGGCATACGCACGACGTCGTTATGGTTTTCTGTTGCGATTTGCTGGTTACTTTAGTTGGTTACAAGCCCAAAGCTACACTGCATAGGGCTTTCAGTTGGGCTTACACTTTTCTATTGGGCCAGGATTGCGGCCCATGTAAGGTTCAAAATTAGCTTTCTGTTTTAGGAATTTCGGTATCTTTTATCCACTCCAAATCTTTAATAAACCAATTTTGGAAAAACCCCTTTGAAAAAAATGGGTGAGAAAATGTTAATTCTTAATTAAAATTATCAATAATTATATGTATTAAATCATGATAAACGTCGTCTTGTAATATTGTAAATGATGTTTATTGATAATTAAATTTTCAAAGAGAACAATTATTAATTTAATATTTAATATTTAATATATTAACAAGCCCCCTCACGTACAAATTTTGTATGTGAAACATTTCTTTGTAAACGGGGATTGAGATTTGAACCTAAATCATTAACTTTGAAATCATGTTAAACTATTTCTTCATCTAAATATAAATTATTAAAAAAAATAATCATTTAATTTAATATTTAATATATTAACACTTACTGTAATAGTTTGCGCGAAGGGATGTGGAATTATGACCCGACCACTAACTCATAGAATCTGTTTATTTTTTCCTAACTTCATATAATTTTTCTACTATTAAACCCGAAAAATAATTTAAGCTTTAATTGGTGCACTCATGACAGATTTTTTTGGCCATGAATCCCATATTTTGAGTATTCATCGATAAATCCCTTTTGAGCTAAAACAATGTATATTTTTCCAATTACAGTATAGTTTGGGAATTTGTATCTTTGATGTTTATTCCTGTTCCGATTTTGATTTTTTCAATTGACAACTTTTGGTAGTTCAATTGTCAGAAGAAATTCCGATTGAGCAGACATATACAAAGAATAAGAGGTAAAATTGCAAAATTAGTCTAACAATTTAGGATCATTTTAAATTTGATCTCATACTTTATAAAATTTTAAATTTAACCCTATATTTCGTTAAAAATTGCAAAAAAATCATAATTTTGCAAAAAAGCCCCCATCAACTGACAGACAGTAAAACTACCAGCTGATCATTTTTTCGATCCATGTGCATGTGGATTTTATGTGGGTTCTCCCTTGTTATACAGGTTTAACGTCTGTGAGTGATAGGGTTTTTTTTCTTTTTATTTTTATTTTTTTTTATATCATGTTTTGACCTCTTTGGATAACTGTTAATGGAACACAAAATTAAACTTAAAATTCCATAAAACATGAAGTCAAGTTTAAAATCACCCTAAATCTTTGGATTAATTTTACAATTTTTCCACAAATGATACTTTCTTGATCATAGAAACTAGAAATCAAATAAGGCATCTGACCTATTTCTTCGTCACGAGTACTTGAAAAACAAGCTCCATCTCATACCCTTTTGTTAAAAATTATCCTTCTTATATCGAAATGAATAATAACCAAATTAAAATATTATTATTTTTTAATAATACCCACTCATTTAATTTAGAGATGTTAGGTATGACTCATATACAAAAAAAAGGACAGATGCTGGAGTATAGCGGAGTGAGCAAGAGGAGCGCAGCGCATCGAGCGAACGGAAGACGTAGACATATTGCCGAACCTCGTTAAATCTTTGTGTTCTTTACTCTTATAGCATTAATTTCTCAACAAGAGATATACTAGAAACTATGATAGAATTGTAAATTTCACATTAATAACGTAAAAAAACAACTTTTTGTTTAGAATTCTTAGATGAAGTGGATGCAACTACTGTTGAATTTCGTCACCAATCACTTTATGACATACATGTATTAATAGACCTGTTTTAACACACTCGTATTTTATGATAGAGATTTTACGTATTTATATACATCATCTAAAATTTTGGATGAGGTTGAAGCGAATATTCATGTAGCTTCCCTTCTAGAACCTAGAATAAATTAATTACAATTATTATGTAATTACACCAACGTCACCTGCAAGTTATTTTCCAAGGTGTTCACCTTCCAGAACGATGCTATCTTTCCTAGCAAAAATTCAGTCAAACTTTGGAAAATATTCTCACTGTATAATTTTAAAAGAGAAGAAAAGAGGAAATGGAAACATCAGTTGCTCCACTATCCATAGATTATTATTCAAGTTTGTGGAATACAGTGTATTGGAAACTTCTACTTTGAATGAAAATTGGTATATACATGGAGGAAAAGTCACCCCGCAATTATATTTAGCCCTATAATATAAAAAATAAGCAAAAATTTTTCTGTGAAAAAATAATTGGCAAATTATCTCCTGTGATCTTAAAATGAAGCTAATTACCCCCTGTGTTTTTCCTTGATAGAGGGGTAATTTGCTTCATTTCTCAAAACACAGGGAGGTAATTTGCTAATTATTTTTTCACAGGGATATTTTTGTTTATTTTTTATATCACAAGGGGGTAAATTGCATTTATCTCATTATTTTTATGCTCACCTCATCGCCTCACAACTATTGCTCTAAAATGACGTCACACTCATCTTTGTCTACCCAAAATTTAAAAAATGAACTTATCATCGCAAGAAGAAAGATAATTTCTTTCACGGATAATTTCACTTTGATATCTCAATTATACTTTTTTTTTTGTTTTCGGTATTCTATATTTTTGAGTCATCATATTTGGTACTCAAAGTTTTTATTTTTCATCCATTTGAGTACCCTTCGTTAAGTTGCTCGTTAAAAACAAACGATCAAATCAATTTTAAAGGGAAAATTGAGTGGTTCCTTGTCTATTTAAGGGCATTTTTAACTGTCATTTCATATACCATAAAAAATAGACTTGAAATAGTGGAATTGAGAAAATTTTAGCAAAATATGAGAGGGATGAGGAGAAATTTGAGTGCGAGTTCGTCTAATGAAAATATTTATGTGAATGAAAAATAGAAACTTTGAGTCAAATCTGATGACTTGAAAATATGAATAATTTATGCAATAATGTTAATGATTTTGGATGTGTAGTATAAATTTTCAAAAAATAGAAATAATTTATATAAATGATGATAATATTTTTAATGAACGTATGTATAATTATTAAAAAGATATAAATAATTTATATAAATAAACTATAGACGATGAGTTTAAATTTAATTATCCCCTAGAAAAACAATTGCACGCCCGCCCTTCCTGGTTATTATCCTCATCGAGTTCTTTGAAAAAGGAAAGGTCAAAAAGACTGCGGGGTTTTGAATTGTACGAAACAAAAGGACAAAAATAGTAGCCGGGCCACTCTTAGTCTTAGCCGGAGTTCAAGAGTTGAGCTGCTACGTTTTTTACTTTTCTATCACAACCTATATATATATAATCTATCAGCAAGAAACCTCAAACTTATCAGATTCATCATCAAAATGGAACTCGAATTCCCCTTGAACTTCACTAATTTTCTTCTTCTTCTATCCTTCATCTTCTTCTTGAACAAGGGGTGGAAGAAATTCAGCACCAGAAGCCGAAGATTGCCTCCAGCTCCCTGGAAATTACCACTAATTGGTCATCTTCATCACATTGGGACACTTCCGCATCGTTCTTTCCAAGATTTGGCCAAGAAATATGGACCCCTTATGCACGTCAAGCTTGGAGAAGTTACGGCAGTCGTCGTCTCATCGCCTGCGCTATCCAAAGAAGTACTTAAAGTGCACGATCCGACGTTTGCAGACAGGCCGGAGAGTATAGCAGGGGAAATCCTGTGGTACAATTCCTCCAACATCTCCTTTAGCCAATACGGTGATTACTGGAGACAAATGCGGAAAATCTGCATTCTTGAACTCCTAAGCGCCAAGAACGTCAGGTTGTTTGGCTCGATCAGGAACGACGAGGTGTCCCATCTTGTCGATTCCATCAGGGCGTCTTCAGGGGCTCCGGTTGATCTGACTGAAATGATCTTCACGATGACAAGTTCAATCACATGTAGAGCAGCATTTGGCAAAGTGTGCAGAGATAAGGACCAGCTGATTGAAATGTTCAAGGAAGGGATAACCTTAGTGAGTGGATTTGATGTGTCTGATCTTTATCCGTCATCGAAAATTCTCAGGGCCGTAAGCTGCAACAGGCGCAAACTGCTCAGGATGAGACGGAAGCTTGATCTGATTCTTGATGATATTATAGAGGAACACAGACGTAACTTGGCCAAGATAGCTGCGGACAAAGATAATTTGGAGAGAAGGGGCAATGGAGAGTTCGGCAACGAAGACTTAGTCGATGTCCTGCTAAGAGTTCAGCAGAGCGGAGAACTTGAATTCCCGATCACTGATGACAACATCAAAGCTGTCATTTATGTAAGTATACAGAGTTGAGCACTATGTATCTGTTCTTGTATCGTTATATTTTGTCGTTTGTGTAAGAAAATTGGATGTTTCTATGGCAGGACATATTCGCAGCCGGAACTGAAACATCATCGACAACAATCGACTGGATCATGGCAGAGCTCATAAGGAACCCCCGCGTGATGGCCAAAGTGCAGAACGAAATCAGGCAAACATTCAAAGGAAACAAAACGATCGGGGACGCCGAGGTTCAGAACCTGAAGTATCTCAAGTTAGTAATCAAGGAAGGACTAAGACTACACGCTCCAATCCCATTAATCCCGAGAGTTTCTCGGGAGGACACTGAAATCGCAGGCTATCTCATCCCTGCAAGAGCAAAAGTCCTGGTGAACGCCTGGGGAATGGGAAGAGACCCCGAGATTTGGTCTAATCCCGAAAGCTTCGAGCCAGAGAGATTCGACAACAATTCGACAGATTTCACAGGGAATCATTTCGAATATATACCATTCGGTGCTGGAAGAAGAATGTGCCCTGGAATGACTTTTGGTTTAGCAAGTGTTGAGCTGCCTCTGGCCCATCTTCTTTACAATTTTGACTGGAAATTGCCTGACGGGATGAGCCCCGACGATTTGGACATGGTTGAACGCCCGGCAATTACAGCAGCAAGAAGACAGAACCTGGAATTGGTGGCCACCCGACATCATGGACTATCCAACTAGACGGGGGATGGTAACAGAACTTTCCTAGGAACTTTCATTATTGCATGTAGAGTACTAGTTTAGTTACTTTCCACGAACAGAACTTTGTATCAGTCGGGTTGACGAATGTTTCATTTTCTTGTACATTTTGTTTGAACTTGATGTTCCTTATTGTGTATTTTTGTCTTGTTGGTTATTATGAGGTTCTAGATTGCCTAATGGTTTAGATTGTCTGTGTTTCTTCAGTAAATCAGTGCTTGAACTCCTAAATATAGATAATATAACCGGGGCTTGAATTGATTCGCCTGAGCTGAGCATATCATTACTCAGACTTATTTAAATTATGATTGAGATTGAAAAATTGTGTTTGAATTTGATTTAATTATTAATTTAATCAAATTTAAGCAAATTTTAACCGGATCAAACAAGAGTCGAATTCCAGTTATTTCATATTTTTTAGTATATTTGATTTTTTCTGTACTAATGATTTTTTTCCCTGATATGTAGCAAAATGTCATGTTATAACTCAGAGTGTATGTACATGACATAATGTTTTTGCATACTTATCATGGGTACTTAAGATTGACTTTTGCTGAAATCTTATATTACAAGATGATAGATAATTAATCATATAATATGCTAAAATTTATCTTTCAATTATTTATTTTTCTTAAAATACATAATTTATTTAAGGTGACCATCAATGGCAGGCTAAACTTATCCAATCATCATCACATAAACAAGAGAAAATTACAATTTTAGTTCAATAAATTAGGGATGATGATTTTAGTTCTAAAATTACTGGACAATAATTTTAGTCTTGTACAAATATTCATTTTTGATAATTTTGTCCAGTAATTTTAGAAATCTCGCATATTAAGAGCAAAAATGGTCAAATTTGTTAAAATGGGCGGAAAAGTGCGATCAATTAAACTGGTTATTTTAGCAAATTTTAGCTAATTCCACCTAATGATAAGCCCCAATATCGATTGCAGACGAGGAACTTGAGTGGCTTATAAGCCCCAATATCTCATCTCCCTAGCAAGATACCTTTTCAACACAAAATCGTCAGGCTCATACAGAACTAAAACGGACAATACCTTATGCAATGGGATACCAATCAAGTCGCAAGCCGCAAGCCGCATCAACTAGCTTGATAGAATCTAGCCACGTGTCTGTTACGTTTCTTGAGGAATGATCTTGCCGCAACGTATTTTCGCTCTCACGCACCCCTAGGTTCCAGTCTGCCTTCTCTCTTTTGAGATCCACCTTACTAGCCTTGGGTTGAGAGTTTGGCTTTATAGCCCTTCCTTGGGTTCGGCCCCTTGGGCTTGTAGCTTTTTCGTGGTATCATTGGTCATTTGTATCCTCAATTTATAGTTAGACTCCGTTTACTTTGAAAATTGAATTATATGAGTGATATAATTATCTTGAAATGAATGAATAATAAAAAGATCATGTATTAATTGTAATGTGTTTACTTATATATAATAAAAAATTCTGATAAAATCTGTGTAGTGTTTATTTTATTGTATTTATTTGTTTTGTTTGAAAAAATTATCCATTTTGCCCTTCAATAATTAAATAGTATGGACAATCATTTTACCTACCCCATTGCAAGAAGACCCATGTTCAAAGTAGGTATTTTGTTTGTTCTTTGCTCCTCCACCGTTAGTTGAAGTAATTCAATTTAGTTCAAAGTAATTTCACCTTCTCCGGCGTCGATAATAACATGCAATTTGTTGAAATAATTTTTTAGTTCTTTATGAAATGGTTGTGATTTTCGTAATTCATACAATTTCATAATTTCTGTAATTCAGTAAATTCATTTTTGTGAAATGGTTGTGATTTTCGTAATTCATACAATTTCATAATTTCTGTAATTCAGTAAATTCATTTTTGTAAGAACATTCAATTTTCATATAAGAACATTTCTGTAAGAACATTCAATTTTTCATACAATTTCTGTAATTCATTTAATTTTTGTAATTCATGACCAATAATTTATTTTTTTTGTTTCTAAGGTTCTGATTTGTGGTTGAGGTTGGGAAAATAATGTTTGATTTTGGTTTTGAATTTTTTGAATTTCGTCACAAAATTAAAAGAAATTATGTTTATTTGTTTTGAAATTTCGCATTTTATTGCTTTCTTTTGTATTGTTCTTATATATATATATAAACTCTACAATACAAAATGGAGTTCAAGAAGAAGAATGGAAGAAGATGAAGAACTCACCTTGTTCTTTGGTTCTCTTCTCGTTCGGTCCAGGTGCAAGAATGAAGAAATGGGGGTGAACAGTGTGTTGGTGATTGAGTGGTAGGTGAACTACTTCTTTGTCCTATTAGAGGGCAAATATGACTTTTACTACCAGCATTAATTGTTGTATTAAACATTACATAACTTATACCACTACCTTTAGGGCATGATTGGTATATAGGAATGGAATTGAGTGAGAATGGAATGAAATTAGGAATGGAATAAAAGTAGGAATGGAATGATTTTGGTATACCATTCCTATGTTTGGTATACCAAAGGAATGAAAAGGAGAATTGAATCAAAACTTTCAAATTACTCATTTATATATTTTTTAATAATGAAACTTAAAAATTAAAATAAAAAACAACTAAGCTACGTCTCATTAATGACATAAGGAATATTATTTTTGAAATATTAAATTAATTATAAATTTATAATATATATATATATTGTTGGACGTTTTCATATATTTAAATTTTTTTAAAAAATACTTATTATTTGGTAAATGCTTATGCTTATAGTAATATCTGGTAAAATGCCTATAAAGATGTTAATAATTTTATATTATATTTAATAAAATATTTAAGAATTTTTTTTATATTTTACATTTTATATTTTCTAAAAACCACATATTTAAATATTTTATATTGATATTCATTTATTTTAATGTATTGAAATAATATATAATTTTGTGACTATAAATCTCGCAACTATAATTTTATTAAAAATTATTTTAGCAGTATATAAAAACAAAATCTATTCCCAAACTATTGGGAATAGCTAAAACCATGGGTGAGTGGGGGAATGCCTAATCCCATATTTATGGGAATGGGCATTCCCAAAGGAATGGCTATTGCTATTCCTAAATTATACCAAACATGTGTTTGGAATAAGATTAGGAATGTTCATTCCATTCCAAATGCATTCCCTCATACCAATCATGCCCTTAGTGATATTAGTTATATAAGCATAACAGTTATTAGTACCAGACCCTGAAATTGTACATGACCCCCATACATGAAAATAAACAACATATTATCTTATACTAATTTTCTTATTCATACTAATAACTCAAAGTAAATTGGGCCTTACAGGACAAAATTATCAACAAAAATCATACAGGACTAAAATTTTTACTATGTAGAACATTCAAAGTCAAAATGAGTTGTTACACAATATTGTTAGAATTCTTTTGGGAATTACGAAGCAGATTACCAATCACTTTCAACAATCGTTCATATAAATTAATACATAAATCCATTTCTACTAATTAACACGAATATATCAACAGCATGATTTTCCTCCATGCATGAATGTTCAACTTTGACAATTCCCAACTCTAACTTACTTTTCTTTGATAGTTATAATCTCCTTTCGGCGGCATGAAATTATATATTTTTGTTCTTTAGTACATGTATACGTTTGTATTTTATTTTATAATTATTGTTATATATATATTTATATATTATATATATAATGCTTTCGATAGCAGTACCAAATCGTCTCTATACAAATGAATTTACGGAAAAGTCAGCATTTGTTTGTCTACACTTTTTTTTTTTATTTTTTTAATTTTTGTTCGTCTAAAATTGATTTCATTCTCAACTTATAAATGAGTACTTTATAGATTATTTGAATTTAATATATATATATATATATAGGGCTTCTATAATAAACGGGCCTAAGGAACTAATTGGGCCATCTTTATGATCCTATAGAGGTTTTGTTACACTACTACGTTAAAAAAAATATAACATTTGATCGAGGCGAAATCAAGTTCCCTAGAGTCCCCGCGGTCCATAGAGCTTGGCTTCCCTCTAGGATTATTAGCCTATCAAACCCTAGGACTGAACTTGTTTTACTAATTAAATAATAATAATAATCAAAATTCGTATTAACTTGCTTAAAGATAAGTTCTTCACCATTTATTTTTAGTCTCTCTCCACTAGTTAGAACCATACGATTTCCACTTAGCCAAAAAGAAAAATTTGCTTTTTTGTGATTTTCTTAACAAGTTATAATTCTTCCTAAATTTCCTCTTGCTTTTATGAATTTCAATTTTTGATTTCTATATTTCGATTTTCGACCAACATGTTTCTTTTGATAGTTTTGCAATTCTTTTTTATTTATTAGATAGATAAATTTTACTTTATCTAGATTATTTTTTCGATTCATGTAGAACGCCCAAAAGAATGTCCAAATTGATCAAAAGAAATTTATTATTTATACCGAATTTTTAATATTCATTTTTTGAATTTTGTATTAGTTGTTCGTTATTTTATTTTCTTTTTATTCAAGTCTCTTAAAACATATAAACAAGCTCAGATATAAAAATTAATTAAGATATTTTTTGGAAGTTATGATTATGTAAATGTAAGTTTTAAAACATCACCGACAGCATATTTTCATATATCCTTTGTGTACCCTGGAAAAATAGTTCCAGTGGCACCGCCTTTTTTAGTAGATGGTGCAGTTAAATTAAATCCAGGCGCAAATATAATTATTGAAATTTCATACAGATTATAAAGATATTGCGAAATCTCGCTTTTTTTTTTTTTAGTTGAAAGTGATTAATTTTATTAATTGAAATAAAGCGATTACAATTAATTCTGTCAGTATCAACAGACAAAGACAAATACAACATTCCTATCAACAATATCACATATACTAACATCGTGCTATTACAGCAACAAATAACCTACTATACAGTAGAAACAAATAAATCTACTATACAGTAGAAACAAATCATCCAATGCAGGGGATTCAATCGAGACCTGTGAACAGAGAAAGTAAAAAAAATTTAGATGGTCGAAAGGACTGCGGGGATTTGAATTATACGAAACAAAAAGGAGAAGAATAATATGCTATCAGCAAAACTCCAATAATATCAAATTTCACCATTTGTGGCTTCCTAACTATGCGAATAACTTTCGTGAAGTAAAAAGTCTATGATCACTTCCATTATTAAAGAAATACAAAGTTAAATTATCTTTTTCGTTCCATAAAAAAAAATGAATTTAATCTCATATTTTACGGAATTTCTGATTTGATCTCATTTTTAGACGAAAAGTTGTCAACTTAGTCCCGAACCCCATTTTCCGTCAAATTTTAATGGAAGAATGGAGACTCCATTAAGTACAGTTGGAATAAATTACCTTTTCCATGCTATAAAGAAAGGTCTTTTCCAATTCAGTTTCATGCTTTACTAGATTTCTAATTTTGTCTCATTTTTAGACAGAAAAGTTGTCAACTTAGTCGTAGAGCCTATTTTTCGTTAAATTTTAACGGAAGGACGAAGACCCCATTAAATGGCTGTTAACGTTGGAGGGAAATCACACACGTGATTCCCACGTGATTTATCTACTCATTCCACCCACAATCGAACATCAGATCACCCCTAATCCTAAAAATCTTTTCAGTCATTCTCTTCCAAATCGCTTGTAATTACTAGTTTGATTTCAAGAAAAGCACAAGATTTCAAGTGAAGGTAGTGTACATTGGCAGATTCGCGACGATGTTCTTGCATCCCTGCCATTTGATTGAGTTGAGTACATCTGCCAATGTTCACTATCTTCACTCGATCGATCAGATGGCTGGGCCGCAAGGACACCGTCGTGAATCTGCCAATGTTCACTATCTTCACTTGAGATCTTGCTTTTCTTGAAATCAAACTGGTAATCGCAAGCGATTTGGAAGAGAATGGCTGACGAGATTTTTAGGATTATGAGGGGATGACATGATGTTCGATTTGGGGATGGAATGAGCAGAGAAATCATATGAGAATCATGTGTGTAATTTTCCTCCAACATAGACAGCCATTTAACGGGGTCTTCGTTCCTCCGTTAAAATTTGACGAAAAATGGGATATGGGACTAAGTTGGCAACTTTTTGTCTAAAAATGGACCAAATCGGAAATCCCGTAAAGCGTGGGACTGAATTGAAAAAATTCCTTCCTTATGGGACGAAAAAGGTAATTTAGCCCAACCGTACTTAACAGATCTCTATTCTTCCGTTAAAACTTGACAGAAAATGGGCCTGAGACTAAGTTGGCAACTTTTCGTTTAAAAACGAAACTAAATCAAAAATCCCGTAAAACGTGGGTCTGAATTGAAAAAATCATTTCTTTATGGGATGAAAAAGATAATTTAGCCTACAATTATATATAAATAGATGGTTGTGACCAATGATGTTGTCTTAGTCATAGTGTAGTGATTAAAATAGATGTCTTATAAATAAGTTCGACATTATTGGTTCAAGTCCCTTAAATGTGTGGGTATTTGTCTCTCACTTAATATGAGTTTATTGTCATTAATTAATTGAAAAAATTCAATATTATTTAGTCTCATAAATTCTGTAAAGCATAGCACTAAATGTGTCCCTTGCCCGAGTGGTGAGGTTGAGGTCCCACAACCAAGAGGTCGTGGGTTCGAGTACTACGAATGTAGGGAGTTGTTTATACCATGGACTGAATAGATGTTATTATACTATGCACTGATTATTGTAATAGCAATTGGTTGCTTTAGAAAGATTATTGCACTTTCAAATTAATAGTTCATCGCTCATTATCAAATAAAATAAAAATGTATCAAATCTTCTCAATTTTTGGATCAATTTGAAAATCCCACAAAGCAGACAATTAAATGTGTGAAACTCTTGTGCTATTGGACTAAAAGTGTAATTTTGTTTGTTGCTGCAAGTACATTGAATGTTCCAAATGACACATAATACTCTCTCTCTCTCTCTCTCTCTCACACACACACACACACACACACATATATATATATATAAGGTTTAATGTATTTTTTATCCCGTAACTTAGGTCATTTGATATTTTTATCCTTTAACTTTCTAGGATAGTATTTTGGTCTTGTATTTTTTTAATTTTTCGTGATTTTAATCCTTTTTGGTTGGAGTTCACCCGTCTTGTTGGAAAATTGCATGTGCGTCTCACGTGACATTTACAATTAGGGCTTTTGTTTCTATTGACCCATTTCTGTCATCATATTTGTTCTTTAACTTTTTAAGGTAGCATTTTGGTCCTACATATTTTTAATTTTCGCAATTTTAGTCCTTTTTTTTGTCGGAGTTGGCCCTTCTCGTTAGTGGAGGTGAACTCCGACGAACAAAAGAACTGAAATCACGAAAATTAAAAAGATACAGGACCAAAATGCAACCCTAAAAAGTTAAAGGACGAAAACACCAAATAACTTAAGTTATGGGACCAAAAATGCATTTAATCTTATATATATAGATGTCATAAATTCCATTAGTTAGTTTGGCATTCTCAACACTAGAAAAAATATGATTTTTCCAACAGTTAATTACTATATTAAAAAAAATCGTTCCAAATACAAATTAATCACTGCTTTGCAACGGTCATTCGCCGTTGTTTCTGCAAGTGTAGCCAAAACATTAGTCATGGTCAAAATCATAACAAATATTGATTATACGTGGCAAAAATTTAAATTTTTATATTGTTTTGTTTAACCATGGTTAATAATATTTTATTTACCACGATTTTGAACCGTGGTCATTTATAATGTAGTGAAAAATATTAATTTTTTTTGTAGTGCAAGATTGGGAGAATAAGAGTACGCATGTGTTTATTTGTTGGCTAAATTTCAATTTACCCCCTGTATTTTCGCGAAATAGCTAAAACCCCCCTGTGTTTTGAAAATAGGCTAAACACCCCCCTCTGTTTTAGTAAATTCAGCACAAAACTCCCCTTCCGTTAGAAACTAACGGAAGGTGGTGTACACGCGCCTGAAGTGCGTTTGGGCATAATTTTTTTCGTGTTTTGACTTTTCTTTGGTCTGTAATTGACTAAAATACCCCTGTGTTGTATATAAAATTACAATGGTCCAAATAGACTATTTTTTAAGGATTGTTTTTGCATTTTTTTATATCCTAAAAGTAGAAATAATTTTTTTAATATATTTATATTAAATATTAAAATACGTAAAAATAGAAAAAATGCCTTATCAAGTTTAATATACTAAATTTTAATTTTCAAATTTTAGTATCTACATGAATATAAATATTAAATAATTACAATAATTCAATTTATAAATGAATTTAAATATTTTTATTAATTATACCAAATATGTATTGTACACCACATTTAAGTAAATATTTAATAATTATTATATTTATTTAAAATTAATTTAGTTAACTGAAATATATATTAATAAATATAATTAAGTTAATTAAAATGAATTAGAAAAAAACTGGGGCGACAACGACCGTCTCCGCCTCAGCACAGGAGGGCGACGCTGTCGCCCTTTTTCTTTCGCGCGCAGATGGCGACGGCGCCGTCGTCGCCCTCCTTTCTTTTACTTGGGCGACGTCGCCGTCGCCAGATTTGTTGGCGGGGGTTGGGGGTGGGGAAGAGGGGTGGCGGGGAAGGAGGTTGGGATGTGTTGGGGAGGGGGGTGGTCTTTTGTTAAGTTATATATATAAATAATAATTTATTTTTTATAATTCTAATTATTTGTATATAATATAAATTGAATAATTTGTTGAATCCAGACTCTTCACTTTTCTTAGATCTCACGGTTGAGATTTATTGATCAGGCATGTTTACGTTGTGATACAAAATAATCCTATGAAATAGTAGGGCCATACTAATTGTTGGAGTATCTCATATTAATTTGTCCAATATTTGCATTTACTATCACCACTTGTTTCTTGCATTTATCCAGTAAGATATTTAGTATAGCGTTTACGTCTATGGATTACAACATGAATAACAATGTAAATTACGTTTGTGACCTTCAATTAATGAAGGCCACGGACTCATCAATGCTGTGGGGCTTCTTACCATTGAAATGGGGGAACCATAGTATTTAACGGCCGAAGGTCTCATTTGCTCCATAATGTGTGTCTCTCTCCATCACCATCGGTAAATCTTTAATCTGTGTCTCGTTACCGCTGGAGTCCGTGGTGGCAAGATGTGTGGGTGTCCATTTTCTGTGTCGTGGTTGATTTGCGTTCAACGATTGAAGGAGAGTTGGGGAAGTACTGGCTACTAGGAGTCATTGCAAATTATTTAACTTGTTCGTGGATACAACAAACGCCCTTTAATTCTTCGACCTTGTTACAGAGGTCGAACGCTGCGTGCCTGTTAAGGATGTTGATCCCCCTTATTTATGCTGGTGGCACACTCGGCGAAGGTGGAGCTGGTTTCAAATTTTTGTAGGTTTATGTATATATGACGTTTTTATGTTTGTTAAAAAAAAAAACACGTAATTAATCAATTCTGGAATAAACTCTTCATTACGCAATTCCAAAGAGGATCAATTACGTTGAAATGCTCCTTCTTGTGACAACTTCATTCCCACAGAAGAAATGATTCCCACACCGACCTGCCCGCGTTAGAATGTCTTTCAGAGAGAAACAAAAAATCACAGGGAAGCCATTCACTTGATTCCTCATTTACTTGATTTGATGTGGGTGGTTGGCATGATAAATGCCTCCCTTAAATGCAAATTGGCATATATGTATGTATGGAGATGTGTATGAAATAGTGTTGCAGCAAAACCATCATCATTGTATGCAGTATACGTATCTCGCATTTACTATGGTGGATTCGCAATCCACCATAGATACCCTGTCTGATGCATGATCCTATTGACACGGCCTTCACCAACCTTCTTGTCGCTTCATTTAATCCGCATTCCCCTTTCACTCATGGCGCCTGAACATATTTGCTGCATGTGGAGTCTTGCTTGGAGTACACATGCATGGAACGGCTGCAAAGGGGCAAGAATGGTCACACTTGTGCAGCTCAGAAACCCACCTGGAATAGAGTATATTTGGCCTGGTTCTTTCCTAAATTTGACAAAATCCGCATCTGCCACCTTTGTACAAACCGTGCTGACACATCCACTTGAAACTAATTAATGATGCAACATTTAATGAAGCCTTGTAGTGGGACTTTCACTAGTATGAAACCCCGTTGTGTGTGCTGGGAATGCCAGGTTCTTCAGCTATAAATAGAGGTTCAATGCAGCGTCTTTCCCCACACTCGAATGCCCCGCTTCCATTCTGAAGACTTGTCCCACTCTCAAACATTCACCTATATTCCTTTCTCCATAGCTGCAATGTGGCCTGATAGCTACTATTATCAAGAACTGATGTTCTACAACAGTCGCTGGACCAAAGAAGTTGAGAAAACGTTCGTGGACTCGCTGGTTACACATGCACAAACTGGTTTCTTCAGGCCAGAGCGTCTTAACATCCATGCTACTATGTGCGCTCTCTATGATGTCAACAAAAAATACAAGACTAAGATCACCTATGAATGGGCACAAACCAGGGTGGCTTCACTGAGGGAAAGATATCAACTATTCCGTTGGGTTGTGAACTCAGAAGGAGTGACCTGGAATAACCGGCTTGGTTTTGTCACTGCCCCTGACCACGTTTGGAGGCGACTTCGTCGGGTAATTTCTGGATTTCTTATCTTACTGTTTGTACATGCATTATGGTATTTTCTGACGCGTAGGTTTAATTATTTGACCACACAGCAAAACAGGAAGGCACGATGTTACGTAAACGCTTACGAAGATCTTTGGCCCCAATTGTGTGTGCTGTTTGAACGCCCTAACAACCCTGCGGACGATGTCATCCAGGCGGATCATTTTGATCTTAACGTCCCTGCCCGTGACGTGGGTTGGGTTGAGGCTCCTCAGCAGCATGACGGCCAAGCTGCCTTCCCTGCTGAGGAAAATGTTGATGTGGCTGCTAAGGGAAATGAGGCTGTACTTGCTGAGGAAAATGCCGGAGGTCCTGCTGAGGGTGATGCTGCACTCCCCGCTGATCCTGTTGTTACTCTGTCTGATTCATCATCCTCTTCTGATTCAGCAGGGTCAATGTGGCGGGCGTTAGATGAGTACTATGCCAGCGAAAGTGACCCGGATTCAGTCCTCCCCCCACCTGGAGTGCCACGTTTGATTGTGAAGATGGGTAATGCGGCGCCTGTGTCTCCACCTAGCCAGAAATCTGCAGAGGCCACCAGCTCTACTGCCTCAAGCTTAACCCCGTTGAAGAAGAAAACTTAAACACCTGCGTGCACGTGGTTACACGACGCTTGATAACGCAGGGGTTAGCTAGCTATGTTTGCATGTGGGTCTGTTTGTCTGTCTAGTTTCGTACTAATCTCTGGTTTAAGTTTGTAGGGTTCATGGGTTACCATGTCTAGTTTATCCAGTAATTAGGGTTTATTTTCTGTTGTTTCCTTGTATGTGTTAATCCTGAATGCAGGAGCCCCAATTTTCAAGTTAGGTTTCGCAGGGGTCGGCTGTTCGTGCTTTAGGGTGCTTTTATGTCATATGTAAGTTTTATGTCCACATGCATGTTATAATAGATATAAATTTTAAGTTAAATGAACTACCTTAATACTTTTCTTACCATCTTCATTGTTTGTGGGAAATGAAAAGTAACTGATCGAACGTGAAAAATTGCATGTTCAGCGAAAGGTTCCTCCCCATATGAAAATGAGCAAGCCAAATTATTTTTATAAACGGTTGAAACGCTTCGTTTCGGGTGAGAAAACCCTAAAATTTGTATAATGATGATGGGACAACATTTGCAGTCGAAATGATGCATTTTCTGGGGAGAAATGCAAACACTTATTTCCCCTTTAAGTAATGGATAATCCCAATCCTTCAATCCTCTACTCCTACCACTCTGCCCTATGTGAGCAAACGATTCACATTTGCGCCGAGCTCACAACCCTCTCTCAATCTCTACACAAGACTCTCCGTGTGGGCAACAAACGACGCGCCCCTCCTCAGCGACAATACTTCTATAAGGGGCAATGGACCCGCCGCGTGGATATTTGCTTCATCGATTGCTTAGCGTGGATGGCCAAACGAGGACACAAACAGTTCTCCTATTCATCCCAAGATTTAGAGGCTGTTCAGTTTGCAATGGATCTGGTCAATTGCATCTTCCATCGGAAATACGATCTCAAATTCTGTGCGCACAAGCTAGAGTTCTGTCGCCTCCGGTATTCAACTTACAAGACCATTTTGGCACAACCCGACTTCGATTGGAACCCAGAAACAAATCGATTTCTCGCACCCAAGGAAGCATGGGATCACGTCTTCAGGGTAATACATACATATTCCATATACTTCCTTGTAATAACAAAATTATTTCCATAAATAAATGTATGACAAAGGTTGATTAAAAATTTCTCTCACCATCTTCACTTAGGAAAATCTCTTTGCAAAAGCGTACTGGTGGCACGGGGAACCGAAGTGGGGGTCGCTGCGTGCAATCTTCGAGGAGGCGACACCAAAGGCGGCAGTTTTCCCACAAAAGGGCATGTTCGAGGCTGGACCCTCAACGTCTGGCTTCAAAGATGAAGCAGGGCCATCCCGTTGTGTTAGGTGTCAGGGTGCTGGTCCATCTGTAGAAGCGGGACGATCTGTGATAAGGAACTGCATTTTGGTGGAGAGCTCTGATGAAGATTGATGGTTAGTGTTTAATACTGGTGGGGTAGTATGTTTATGGTTGCTAGATTTGTTTTTTGTGGCTGAACATGTTTATGGTAAACAATCTTGTATGGTTGAACCCGACTTCTAGTTAGGATGTTGATGTTTAGGGTGCTTTTGTGTTTAAGTTATTTTTGTCTGGATGTGTAGCCTGACCTAGTTGATCCTCTGAATTGGCTACTCTGGAATTTGGTGTTGATTTTGCTTCATGTTATTGTGCTGCCTACTTGCTGTTGATATTGCTCTGTGTTTCGTTCTGCCTACTTGATGTTGATTTTGGCAAATTGTTATCAATAGTTAAAATGGCTTGATTTCAGTTAGCAAGAAATCACATTTAAATGTCTTGTACGAAATATTGACCCATAAATAGTCACAACATTCAAATAAAATTGACATGTCTTAACAAATTCCAAATGCTAACTACACCAATCCATCCTAACATCATTTCCTACACTCGACCACTAAGCATCAGGCGCACCCATTTCTCCCTTGATTCATGAGAAAGGGAGAAGAACAATTCCATATCCTTGGGACAGTTTACCAGACGAGTGACGATCATGAGGTGCTCGTTCTCGTCAAAGCCGGGCAGTTCGCGAACAGCCTCAACCACTTTGGCACGATGATCATGGTCACCGAATTCTCCCTCAAGGACCCTTGCTAACTTCCCCATCCTTGCATTAGCAGTTTCACAAAACGTGCTGACTATATTAACTAGCTGAGGTAGATCGGATAGGGGATCTTGAGCCCTACGCTTGCACGAAGCACTATTGGACCTTTTAGTTGCACTTGACGAAATTAGCCGGGGGGTCAGTAGTCATGTTATAAGACAATGGAACGTCTTTGTCGACCCCCAAACATTGAGTTTCTGGGTTCCACTCCGCATTGCGGCCGTCGCAGTCATCCACTTGCTCCAACGTTTGTTCTCGAATGTTGGCCTCCTCCCTATGCATATCTGTCCCGCCATCACCATTGGCGCCATCTTTCCCAAAAATCTCACGCCAGGCAGCAAAGTGTGGCCAAGATTTATATCGCATCGTTTTGACAGAAGGATCAATCTGCACACAACAACCCAGTGAAGCACAACCAAAAGACCATTACTCCGACACAAATTCTTATACGTACAATTCATGTGTTACCTTCAAGTAACTCAAACGTCCTTATCCTTCTCATCAATAGTGACCATGCACTTTGTTTCGTCCCATCCAAAGCCATTTTTGCCCATCATACCAATAAGAGATGAATATTGCCTCTTCCATACTTGAATTTTTGAGGTAATGTGTGGTTCGGCCTTAATGTCGCAGTTTGGTATAGCACGTGCAAGGTATGTCTCAAGCTGTGCAAGGTACCCATTACGGAAGCCATTGTCACATTTCCATCCGCTCGCCACGATTGACTTCAGGGCATTGACGAGGACCTCCTCCTCGTGTGGGGACCATGTCCGCCGTACTGCACCCCTCTCCTTATTAGACGGTCGCCGTCGATGCCGACTTGAACCTTCGTCGTCGTTGCGCTCCATTACTACAAACAAAGGCAAAAGGGTTAATTTCATCCCAACTATATCTGGTGTTCAATCAAGTAAAATTAACACCCGCAGTCTAAGTACAATGATCAAATAAAGAAAATATTAAATAGAGTAATGATCATAGTCACATCTATTGCCAAATCTTAAATTACAAAGCACGATTCGATGCATGTAAAAAACAATCATCCTGTATTTTTCTTTTTGAAACAATAAAATCCCTAGGTAGTATCTCGGAACCTAACACATCAATACATATTCAGTGATTCCTTGCAGCATTTTGACACCATTCATGATACATCGACCGAGCCAACTCATCCCTCCAGCTAGACCAACCAGGACTAACATCTATAGTTGAAATGTGATCTAAGTTTTGATCATTGATGGTATCATCTCCATCCTCAACCTCAAGCTCTAGAGGATCGGTCGGCATCTCACGACGGATGTAGTTATGGAGGAGACAATATGCTAGAATAATCATGTTTTGGATTTTGATCGGATAGAATGAAGGGCTTCTCAATATACCCCAGCGTACTTTCAAAAGTCCAAATGCTCTCTCGATTACATTCTGGGCAGATGAGTGTCTAAGGTTGAAAAGCTCCTCGGCAGTCTGCGGCCCACCTGATCCTCGATCCCACTCACGAAGGTGATAACGAACGCCCCTGTATGGCGTGAGGAAGCCTTCTGCGTTCGAATACCCATTGTCGCACAAGTAATAGTTACCTGATTCACTGACAATATTAAAATACCACACCAACCACTAAGTACCAACAACAGCATAGAGAACTAAAATTATATAAAATCTACAATTTTGAATAGATAAAGACTTATATATATATAGAACAATTGCAGTTGTTACCTAACGGGACTCTGAGGCCATTGGGTCGTGTAACAGCATCCCTAAGGACCCTCCCGTCAGCCGCACTACCTTCCCAGCCGGTGAAAACGTAAATGAATTGCATGTTGGGGTTGCATACCCCAAGCACATTCACTGCAACATGGCCCTTGCGCGTGCGATACCGACCCTTGTCTTGTTCAGGAACCCTTACATCAATGAATGTGCCATCCAATGCACCTAAGCACCCCTGTTGGATTACATAATAACATTCCTGTTTAATCGTCCACCCCCATTGGGTAAAGAAAGAAATGTGTAATAGGAATTGTACCTTAAACCATCGCCATCTAGGGTCAGTACAATCATCGGGTACGGGCGTAGGCCGTGCAAGAAGGAGAGGATGCAAAAGGATCACCGCGTTCAGAACAGCGTGGAAGTGGTTACTGATTGTTCTCCCCGACCGTAAGAAATCATGTTTCACAACACAGTTCTTTTTGTGATGTGCTATCACACTGAGGAATATCGCCACTTGTTCATTGATGGTGACGCACTTAGTATGACTCAGACCACCGTAGTGCTCAAGCAGATAGCACAAACGCCCAAAGGTGTTACGGTCCATTCTTAGGTTCCTAAGGCACGTAATATCATTGTACGCCACTAACCTAGTAAGATTCCTAATCTGCATAGGTATCCTAGAATTCACTGTGTAATGGTGGGAGCGTCGGCCACTACGGGTAGTGATGGAGTTCAAAAAAGTACATATACACGAGAACAATGCAAGTGCAACAGCAACATCGATCATTTTCTCGTGAACAGCAATTAGAGCGCATATACGGTGGACTCGCGCCATCCTAAAATTCGCACATAGGACATAAGTCCATGGAGGGAATTAAAGGCTACATCGCGCAATATAGGATTAACTCTTACCATAATTACTATTCGGCACAAAATCCATAACTTAACATTCAGCATATACATACAAAGTACCCTTAATTTCACATATTAAATCCGCCCTAGATCACAAATTTTGAATATCACCATGGACAAGTCCAAGTCCACCACATCTTCTAACAAAAGCACTTGGATTTCACAAATGCTAGGGTTACAAATCGATTTTACCACGGATCTGTTAGATTTCACACTGGGGATACATAAAATTAATATTTATCCACACCTTAGTCAGCATTACCATAAAAAACAAATAATCGAAAAAAAAAGGAAAACATCCAGACATTTACGGGACAATAGGAGAAGAGGCGTCGAAACCAAACTTTGGCAAGTGCGCACCTTCAACTAAGAAAATCGGTCTTCAGGAAGTAAAAAAATAATTAAAAATTTCTTCACATACAGGTTAAACTAATGCAAAGCGGGTACGGAAGGGAAGGAGTCGATTGTAATGGAATGTGAAGATAGGCCAGACTTACCTTCGATTTCTTTGCAGCAGAGGTGAGAGGAACGAACCCTTTGCAAGTCGATGTGAATGTGGTTTATCGAATACCTTCTCTTTCTTTGCAGCAAATGGGGTTTGAGTTATGACCCCCAACCACTATGTCAGACTATATTAAATGAGGGCTGTCAAATTAATTGCACCGAGGATAAAAATGTAATACGCCGTCTCAAATTGGAGGACATAACCGGAAGCAGAAAAATTGTACAAGCTCCAATGGGGCCCACAGATTAACAATATTTGGTGGAGGACCTGTACTGCAATCCGAGCAATAGTACGGAACAGTGTCGGGCCGGAGACTTTAGTAGAGGGCTTCAGCCAGACATAGTAAACAGGCTACTGGCACATATTATGTTGGATATATGGGTTAATACAAGGAAGTAAACATGCCCTTATTATATAAACAAAAAGATCCAACGGTTAATAAAATAAGGAATAATATATAATAAAAAGGGCATAACTGTCATATAACTAAAAAATTAACGCTGTCAACTCAATTTAACGGAGTGGGGCGATTGAACTACATTTAATAAAATAGAAGGGGGTTTTAAGCCTATTTTTAAAACACAAAAAAATTTAACTGAGTTTTTAAAATGCAGGGGTTTATGCAATTAAGCCTTATTTGTTTCTGCAGCAGGTTGAATCAAACTCTCAACTTTCTTGCAGTCCGTCAAGACATGCGGAAATTTGTGGACGCTTTTCTTCTGGGATTGGAAAAAATATTGGTGGATTTTGGGCTGATCAACAAACGGATGAGTAGTTGGGAACTGAAAAATTGGTGGGTCTTGACGAATTGCATTGTTCGATTTTCCCTTTCCTTAACCCAAAAGTATAAGATTGTTGTGATTCTTTGTTGTACGCTGACTTAAATTAAAGGAGGGAAAAATGCAAATTTAGTTATGAAATTATAGGAGATGGTATTTTTTATTCTCTTCGATTTTAACTTTGTAATTGAGAACTGAAAAAAAAATTGCACTTTAGTCTGGATGTCAAGAGAAAATATTGAACTTGTCGGAAATTAACACATGTTTGGCACACGATTTCTTGGAAATTTTTGAATTTTTTGGCCAATTTTGTTGATACTGCCATTTATTAAAGATTGATTAATATAATGGATATATATATATGTATCACAACGTAATTAATGTATATGTGCGGGAGCGCAGCGCGCGTTTTTCATCTATATTTTTATAATTGTGAGCAGACAAGTGATTGTTATTAGCCATAAAAAATTAAAAAAAATCAAGCAGTCTTTATTAATATTATTTGTTTTCCTGGGTTACAAATTAAGCTGTCTTTATTGTAGATGTGTTAATACACAAACTGATGCTAGACAGCCTCATATGACACACAAAATAAAGGTAATAAAGGAAAAGGAAGGAGGAAATTAAAGAAAAAGCAATTTGCTGAATTTAAAATTCCCTTGGAAAACTCTGTTCTGGAATTAAAAGTCTTACTATATCAAAAAAGAATGTAAATTTCCCTTAGAACTTGATGACAACCTTAACACAGTTGGGCTGCTTCATGTACTCAATCCCTTTGTTAATTTCAGCCAGTGAAACTTCATGCGTGATGAGCTCATCAAGATCAATTTCCTGCTCAAGATTACAAATTAATTTATCTCACTCCATGTACAGTACAACAATTAAGATTACATGTCAAAAGAATTCATGAATATATAATAAAAATTGATGATTTGGACATATATACCTTTTTGACACATTTCTCAACAATTTTAGGAAGATCTGACTGAGTTCTTACTCCACCATAGGTGGAACCCTTCAGAGTTCTACCACACAAGAGCCGAATGTAGTCGACCTCCACACTCTTCCCAGCTCCTACACCAAGAACCACTATTGTCCCAAGTCCCTGTAAGAATTAATACAGGTTATGATCAATTGATATGTAAAGGAAAGATGGATATATAATGTCGTCAATGGTTGAGGACTAGTCATACCATTTTCGAGCCCTCAATGGCTTCGTTGAGGAGGGCCGGCACGCCCGTGCACTTGAAACAGTAGTCTACTCCAAGCCCTCCAGTGGCTTCTTTGATCAACTCAGATACAGATTTGTCGGAGAGCTTAGGATTGATGAAGTCTGTGATCCCAAAGGCCTTTGCCTTGTCGTGCTTCAACTCGTTTACGTCTATCCCGATTATTTTAGAGGCCCCTAGCATTTGAGCTCCCTTTACAGCCTGTGCGTGTTGCATTCCCAGGGAAAACAATGACAACATGTCACAAATTAGTGCACTTAAGTATGTGTTATAACCTCAAATATCTATGTTGTTGTGCTTACCCCAAGTCCGACAGCACCAAGGCCAATTACCGCAACAGATGAGCCCTTTTCGATATTGACTTCTCTCCAGGTTGATCCGAAACCTGTTGTGAAACCACAGCAAAGGAAACTAGCATGGGGAAAAGAGAGTCTTGGGTCTACTTTGACAGTGTAATTGGCGTCTATGACGGCGTATTCGGACCAGGTGGAGCAGCTGCAAAGGTGGTAGATTTTCTCCCCTGCAACGGACATTCTTGATGTTCCGTCAGCCATTAGGCCACTGAAACCGAGGGGGTATTTGTGGCATAAGTTTGTCCTCCTTGAACTGCAATTCAGGCATTCTCCACATTCTCCGAGATAGAGTGGCATGACTATATCTCCTACCTCGACGTGTGTCACCTTGTCTCCAACGCTCTCGACCACACTGTATTTCCAGAACGTGTATATATATGTTAAGTGTAATACACTTGATCATAGAAGTTTGAGCTCAATAACGAGTATCAAAATGTGATTAGTACTAAATATATTCTTCCTAAGTCCCTTGAAAGAAGTAGTGAAAAATTCATCATAAAAACACTTACCCTACTCCTTCATGGCCAGGGATCCGAGGGAAAAAAGGCTGAAAATTAAACAAAAGATCATACAAATATATATGTAATCAGCCATAGAACAATTAAAGCATGATGTTAATTATACATAATAATGAAAGTGAAAGAGTTAATTGTGAGATGGATACTGACAACAGGGAAGCCGGCATTGCAGCAAATCATATCAGTGTGGCACATACTGGCGCAAAGCATCTTCATCCTAACTTCACCGGATTTCGGAGGATCCACTTGAATCTCCTCCACTTCCAGTGGCTCCCCAGATTTCCTGATCACAGCAGCTGCAAACAAGATCGCACAAGAATACCAACAATTAAAAACATGCTAATCCAGGATTAATTAATACTCATCTTGTTCATCATCATATTCCATATACTTAGACAAATATTAGTAACAGTTTCAAGAGTTGTAATTACACAATGAAGAGAATTCTTTTTAGAGTGATCGTTCCCGGGGGACAGTCAACGAGAGGTCTTGTGTTCATATTTGGACGTTATGCGTTTCAAAAAAAAAAAAAAAACGTTTTTAGATTGATTTCCTATGGAGTTTTATGCAAGAAATGAGAAGAGAGAATGTAAATGTTGGGGAATGATGAATGAAGAGAGCACCTTTGCATGTTATGACTGCCGGGGTGGTGGTGTTGCACATGGTGTAGCTGCCTGCCTAACTATATGCCAAAAGGTTCTGTGAGGAAGAAAGTCTGTGAATTCAATTGTTGAACAAGGACATCTATATATATAAATAGATGGCTGTGGAACTCCTCTATCTATCTACATGCTGTATATGTATTTGTATTGTATTTATTAAAATACTCTCGAATATACTAATTCTTATACAAAATAATTACCTGTTTAATTTTTTTTTAACTAAAATATTTTATTCATGCATATTTTAAAAATAATAAAATTGGGTAACTGCGCATTTCACCCTAATTTAAATAGTTATAATGGTTAAATAAATGTCGTCACTAGGAATAATTGGTGACAAGAGAATATAAACTAGTCTATGTAAACAACTAGTAATATATGTATATAATAGTGACAATAAATAATTATATATATATGTATTTGTATTGTTAGATAGATGTGTAGTTGGTAGTCACTAATTGTCTACAGTGACAACTTAATGCACAATTCATACCGTTAATAATTATATTTTAAAAAATTATTAAAAAAAATTATTCACTTAGTTCATAAAAAAATTCAGAAAATTTTCAAAAATAAGTAAAATTATAATTTATAGTTTACAAGGGTATTTTTGTCGGTTCACCATAAAAAAATGGATAAAAATCTGACGAATACGGCCGATTAAGTCAGAAGAGTATTGATAATTTCTCAAATACTGAGAAGGTATTTGTAATTATACAAAATTTCGGAAAAATTCATCATAACTTATCCTTTATGTATTTTATATTATGAACTAATCCAAAAGCAAAAGGGAGGATTAAACCATGCATGCATATAAATAATGTTCATGCATGCTGCCCTATCTAATAATGCTTGCATTATTTATTAATAACTTTGGCGCTGGAATTTAATAATTTATGACTATCAAAACCACTAATGTTTGATCCGTAAATAAATAGAAAATTATGTATCACGTTGTTAATTTATATCACAAGAATCACACAAATATTAAAAAAATGTACGTATTCGAGAAGCCAACAAGTGTCTTCTGATTTAGTATTCTATATTTAGCATATCCACATGCTTTTGCCCGGTCAAATGTGTACAATTTACAAAGGAATATTATCTTTTTGTCACCAAACACAGATGCCATTATTATTAGCCTGATTAGATTATTGATATACATAAAAATAAATTATCTATATTCATGATATTTACATTTATGTGGTGGCAAATAATTAATTAACGAACATAACTATATATATCGCAGGCATGCGCATCGCGTGCGCTGTACAATATTCATCAGTCCAGTTTGTCACATGACTTAATTTCATTTATAAATGAATTTCCGGGAAATCGCTTTTTCATTCTCATATTTTATTTTAGGACTTTTTTTTATTTGATCACATTTTTTCACATTTAGTTCATTTTGTTCAATTTTTTCTTAAATTTGGTCTCAAAAAGCATTTTTCGTCAAATTATTAACGGAGTCGTTAAGTCTGTTATTGGGGCAAGACTCTGCCACTATTGACGGCTCCATTAACAATTTAAAAATGCTATCTGGGACCAAGTTTGAGAAAAAAATTGAACATGAAATTAATTGTAAGACAAATACAACAAATAAGACCAAATCAAAAAAAGATCTTAAGATATGAAACCAAAAATAAAAATTTTCCCTGAAATTCCTTTTCCTTTCAAAAAGAAAAAATTATTAAAATGTTGGCCACGTAACTTTCCCCAAGTCAACAAAAGATAGTGAAAACTCAATTGTGAAGAGGTTATGAGATCATTTTCGAAAATTTTGTAAGTAGTAAAAGTAAAAAATATATTGAAATAAGTCAAACAAAGTAATTTCTTCAATGATATAAAACCTATTCAAATATGTAAGTGCATTACAATTATATTTTCTAAGGTTTAGCATAATTGTGAGGGTTAAATACACTTTGTCTCCCTAAATTATCGTTGATGTAACATTTACCCCCTTAAATTATTAAATGTAACACTTATTTCCGTAATTGGACCAAAATGTCCCTCATGCCTTGATCAATAATTATATTATTCTTAATATATTTAGTATTTTACACATTAAATCATAACAAAATTATTTTTAACTAAAGGTGGTGTAATAAGTAAATATATATAATACATATATATATAATAGATATACTTTGATAGTAGGTATCCTTCACTTTAATAGTAGTTGTTGATTAGATATAATTATATAATACTGATGATAAATATATGATTGTTATAATTGTCGGTAATTGTTAGATATAATATTTGATATTGAGTATTGTAATTGATTTACTCAATATATATATATATATATATAGTTCATCACTTTCACTTCAAAAAAAAAACTTTTTACATGAAGAATTTTTTGTGTATTTATTGTACTCATTTATTACTTAATTTTGAGTCGGTAAAATAGTTCAAATTGTAAATTAAATACACAAAAAAACTTGAAGTTAAGTTATGAATGAGTAAAATAAATATACAAAAAACTTTTATGTAAAAGATTTATTTTTTTTTTTTGCTTAGTTATATTTATTGTGTATCTATTATATATATTAACTATTACGCCACTTTTATTTTAAATTCTTCACTTATTAATTTTTTTTAGTTAGAAAATACTTAGGTTATGATTTAATGTGTGAAATATTAAAATATATTGAGAATAATATAATTATTCGAGTTATGAGGAGCAATTTTGTCCAACTAGGGGGTAAGTGTTATATTTGATATATAGTTTATGGGAGTAAGTGTTACATCAAGGATACTTCAAGGGGCAAAAGTGTATTTAACCTTAATTGTAATTACTCTCTTATTGTTTAAAAAATTACAAACATTCTGTTCAAATGGAAAATAATTATTTAACCTCTAGATGGTGAAATCGAAATTACTACTTTATTCTTAGTGATTTTTTTTTTTTATTAATGTCGCAGGAGTAGGATGGCGAATCTTCGCCGAGGTCGCTATGAACTGGAGTAATTAAAAATGTTATCATCTGATCCATAACTTGGAAATTTAATAAAGTATTTTTTTTTTATTAATGTGTAGGGGACAAATAAGTGTGTAGGAGTTAATATTAATGTCGCAGGAGTAGGATGGCGAATCTTCGCAGAGGTCACAATGAACTGGAGTAATTAAAAATATTATCATCTGATCCATAACTTGGAAATTTAATAAAGTAATTTTTATTTTTTTTATTAATGTGTAGGGGACAAATAAGTGTGTAGGAGTTAATATTAATGTCGCAGGAGTAGGATGGCAAATCTTCGCAGAGGTCGCTATGAACTGGAGTAATTAAAAATGTTATCATCTGATCCATAACTTGGAAATTTAATAAAAGTAATTTTTTTTTTTATTAATGTGTAGGGGACAAATAAGTGTGTAGGAGTTAATATTAATGTCGCAGGAGTAGGATGGCGAATCTTCGCAGAGGTCGCTATGAACTGGAGTAATTAAAAATGTTATCATCTGATCCATAACTTAGAAATTTGTCATGTAATTAACACTTCTTTTGTCGTCTATCTTCAGACAATTTTCAAAGCACAATAAGATCCTGAAATCGATGATTGTCCATCTAAAAAAAAAATTCACCTCAAACCCAGGGTAAAACGATAGATTCAATTCAAATCGGACCACAATTAATAGATTAAGTATGGATTGAATTGATTATGAACTAATTTTAATAAGATTGTTTTTTGACAATTATGTTTGGTTTTATATTTAACCGGCTGCATAAGACCGCGTTCAGTCGCAGGATTATTATTATTATTATTATTATTATTATTATTATTATTAACAATAACAACAATGATATCCTACAATGATCGTTAAATTTGTATAAAAGTTTGAGAATAGACAAATTAATATTAAAAACAATTAAAACAATTATAATATTAATTGTAATTTGAATTTATATTATATTATATTATATTATATATATATTCTACTAATATTTTATTTGACTTGATGATATCATCACGTTGTTATGATATGCTTTTAAAATTATCTTATTTGTTTCTAGACTTTGTATTTCTAATATTTATATATAAATAAGCACTTTCTAACTTCCGCACAATCTTATTCATAAAAATAAAACTAACAACCCTTAAAGTTACTATTTCTTCTATATTCATCTAAGTTATATATTCTTTAAACAAATATATAATTGTACAAAATTTTCTTTTTTTTTTTTTTTTTTTTTTTGAGGCGAGTGGGGAGGGGGGGGTTCAAGACTGTTGGAGGACTTTTCGAGATTCCTTCCCATCTCTAAATATAAATATAAAGTGGAGAAGTACAATGCATTTCCAAAATTAGAAAACGGGGAGAATTACTCCCTTGCAATAGTACCAAAATGCCACCACCGATATTACAAGAATAAAATAGTAATCTTCCTATATTTTATTGTCCACAATGATGTTTTAAATAAATTAGTTCAGCGCATACATTCTGCAGAATATACAACAAATTCATATCTAATTATTGTCGTCCTTAAACTAATATCTTTTTTATTTTAATCTTCTGATTTTTACCCTGGAAATTCCCTATAAATACCGTGCATGCAAGCTCCTGAACCACAGCAAAACCTGCAGAAGAACCCATCTACTTAATTCCTCTTCAACATTGTAATTCTCTCTTCCAAATCCAAGAAAAATGGATTCCGGGTTTCCCTGGAACTTCACAACTCTCGCTCTCCTTGTGCCTGTCGTCTTCCTCCTCCTCAAGAAACGGAGAAAATCCAAACCCTCTTCTGTTAAACTGCCTCCAGGCCCTCAAGAACTGCCCATAATTGGACACCTTCATCTTATAAGTTCACTTCCCGTCCGTTCTTTCAGGGACTTGGCCAAAAAGTACGGCCCGATTATGCATTTGAAGCTCGGCGAAGTCCCCACAATCGTCGTTTCTTCACCTGAAATCGCCAAGGAGGTGCTCAGAGAACACGACCCTGTCTATGCTAACAGGCCCTCAGCCATTGCCATGGAGATCATGTGGTACAATTATAAGGATATAGGTTTCAGCCCTTACGGCGATTACTGGAGACAGATGCGCAAGATATGCATTTTGGAACTATTGAGCGCCAAAAGCGTTCGCTCCTTCGCCTCCATCAGACAAGACGAGGTTTCTCGCCTTGTCGAATTCGTTCAGGCCTCTGCTGGAAAACCCGTCAATTTAACTGACAAGATTTTCTGGATGACGAGTTCCATCACCTGTAGAGCTGCTTTTGGTAAGGTGTGTAAGGACAGTGATGCATTGATCAAATTACTGCGGGAAGGGATTCAAATGGCGGGCGGGTTTGAGATCGCCGATGTGTTCCCCTCGTCGAAGATTATTAGCGCCCTGAGTTGGAGTAAACGAACTTGTGATTTTGGGGCGCAAGCTTGATGTGATTCTTGAAGATATAATCAACGAACACAAAGTGAATAGAGAGGGACAGTGCAAATTAGATCTGTCAGGAAGGAGGGGCAACGGAGAATTTGGTAATGAAGATTTAGTTGATGTTTTCCTGAGGCTTAAGGAAAGTGGAGAGCTCGAATTCCCAATCGGCCATGACAATATCAAAGCTGTTCTTTATGTGAGTTTCCTCTTCATTCATGAGAAACAATAATTTTTACATACATAGATTCGGATTCATTCATAAAGATTTACACACAGGACGTATTTTCTGCCGCAACTGAGACATCCGCAACAGCAATCGACTGGACAATGACAGAATTAATGAGAAATCCAGGGGTGATGGCCAAGGCACAAGCTGAAGTAAGACAGGTATTCAAAGGAAGCAAAACCACGTCCATCAATCAAGATGATGTCCGAAAGTTGAACTATCTAAAATTGGTAATAAAGGAAGCACTTAGATTGCACCCACCAGTTCCTTTTCTCCCTAGGGCCTCTAGGGAGGAACGTACAATCAATGAATACACCATACCCGCAAAAGTCAAGGTACTGGTGAACAACTGGGCTATGCAGAGGGATCCCAAGTACTGGACTAACCCTGAAAGCTTTGAACCCGAAAGATTCAAGAAGAGTTCCATCGACTTTGTGGGTGGAGACTTTGAGTACCTACCGTTTGGATCCGGAAAGAGAATGTGCCCTGGAATAACATTTGCTTTGGCTAGCATTGAGTTACCTTTAGCTCAACTTCTCTATAAGTTCAACTGGAAACTTCCAGATGGGGTCAAACCAGAAGATTTAGACATGATTGAAAATCCTGGAATCACTGGTTCAAGAAAGGACAAACTTTATGTTGTGGCCACCCCTTACAATGAACCTTTGGATTGATCGTTACCCATCCCCACACATCTCCAAACATTTGGAACTTTGTGTGTTTTTGAATAATTCCTCTCTAGAAATCCCTTTATTATATAGCTTGTGATCTTGTGCATTTTTCATTATCTGTTCTATTAATAAAGCCTCAAAGGCCTCTTTGTGTGCTTGTAATATATTGACAAAATTACCATATTCAAGAATATAATAGCAAATTAGTTCACTCTCTCTCTCTCTCTCTCTCTTCTTTGTCCTCTTTCCACTAACCTCTTATTTGGTTTAATTTTTTCTTCTCTCATCTCACGTTTCCCGTCTAAGATTTTATTTATTTTCATCTCTTGATTATTTTTTTTATTTTCAATCATTTTATTTCACTTATAAATCATTAAAAAATTAATTCATAATTAATTTTAATAAATATTTATAATTTTGAATTTAGAAAATTAAACACGCTCATCAAATATGCAGATGATACTAGTACTCTTCCATAGTGCACCTTGATCCAAGTTATGGAAGTATCAATAAGATGCATGGTGTGTGGTAATGATATATACCAACGACATGAAGTGCATGTCAATATAATTATTCAAACAAATATAATCACTCTATGTGTGCAAATTCTATAAAATTATTTAGAACAAAATATTTATAAAGTATTTATTATTTAACAAAATATATACAAAGTAATAAGTTAATATTAAATTTATAAAAAACTTCATGACAAAAAAGAGGCATGAAATTAAAAAAAAAAAGTATCAAAAGATAGTTGGGGTGGGAATTAGTTAGATGAATAAGTAAATAAAATTAAATTAAATATTAAAATGATAGACCAAAATTAAGTGAGACACCAAAAGAGTGCTCTCACTTATGATAAGGTATAGATACCAAATGAGATGCGAGAGCTGATAAAATGGCAGCAATGGAGTAAACAGCACTGGTTGGTGAATGGAGATGGAGATACTCAATTTTTTCCACTATTTTTTCCACTGTTGGGCCTCCGATCAAAAACGGTATAACAATATTTTTAGGCTTAAGATGAGGATGGAGTGTGGAGGGAAATGGAGGAACATATCCTATCCATCCTACTGCAGCATTTTTGGTCTATCTTTGCTTCCCGTCTTCCAATAGAGTCGTGTATTCATGAGGTGGTGGCTTCAGTTCAACCGCAAGTAACCATTGAGATTAACTCCTTCCTGACCACACCATTCATTTCCGCGGAGGTGAAGCACACCATCTTTGGTATGTTCCCGATGAAATCTCTTGATTCTGATGGCATGACCCCCCCCCCCCCCCCTTTTTTTTAAGAATTCTAGAATGTTGTAGGTCCTGCTGTTACAAAATCTGTGCTTAGAATTCTTAATGATCAAATTATGTTCCATAAATGAATTACCCTCATGTAATTCTCGTTCCTAAGGGTAATAGCCTAGAATTTGTGTCTCAATTCCGGCTTATCAGCCTCTATAACATTATTGTTAAAATACCTTTGAAATGTATTGCAAATCGATTGAAAGGTCTTATGAATGACATTGTATCCCCGACCCAATCCACCTTTATCCCCAGTCAATTGACTACTGATAATATCTTTCTTGCGTTTGAATTGAATCATTCGCTTAAAGTGTCCTCTCGGTCTATGGAGGGTTGTCGCTTCAAAATTAGACATGAGCAAAGCTTATGATAGAGTAGAATAATCGTTTCTTAGACATATTTTGCTTATATTAGGTTTTCTGAGTGGTTTTGTGAATTTGATTATGATGTTGGTGACTATTGTGTCGTATTCTTTAACTTTAAATGGTTCATAATTTGGTTTCTTTAGACTGGAACATGGGATTAGGAAAGGTGACCCTCTATCTTCGTACCTCTTCATTTTCTGTGCAGAGGCCTTTTCGGGGATGTTGCGGGAGGTGAAACGGGGAGGTGCTATATGGGGAGTGTCGGTAAGTGCCGGAACACCAAATATCTCTCACCTCTTATTTGCTAATGATACTTTTTTTTTTTTTGGTTTTGTGAAGGGAATGGGGGACAATTGGGAGAGGTCCAACACATACTGGCACTTTATGCTCGGGCATCGGGACAAGAGGTCAACTTCTCCAAGTTCAGTATAGTGGTTAGCGGGAAAATGATGGAGGACAGGAAACGAAGGTTG
This sequence comes from Sesamum alatum, assembly GCA_034509735.1. NCBI lineage: Eukaryota > Viridiplantae > Streptophyta > Magnoliopsida > Lamiales > Pedaliaceae > Sesamum > Sesamum alatum. Next base: position 44,736,324 of record JACGWO010000002.1, on the reverse strand, counting down.
GCTAGTAGACTTGGGGTTTGGTTAGTGGTATCTCGGCTTGTCAACTGTGGCAGGATGGTCATAGAGTGCTTTGTTTCATAACATTAGGGATTTTTTTTAGGGTCGTATTCAGGTGTGGAACAGCAAATTACTCTTTCGGGCCAGTAAAGGGTACTTATAAAGTCCGTATTGCAGTCTCTGTCAACTCATGCTCTGACGTGTTTCAAACTTCTTGATCTTCTTTTGAAGGAGTTGGAGTCAGCGATCTCGGATTTTTGATGGCATAGTCGAGGGGAGAAGTGGGTTCATTGGGTAGCATGGTCAAAGCTATGTCGGCCGCTGATAGAAGGGGGGTTGGGATTCCGGAATCTTAAATCCTTCAACTTAACTCTTTTGGCTAAACAGGGATGAGGTTTGCTATCCCAGCCAGATTCTTTGCTAAGTCGAGTTCTTAAAGGCCCGATATTTTCCAACAGTTAGTTTTGGGAAGCGTCGGTAGGTACTCATCCCTCCCTTACATGGAGAGTTATCCTATCAGCTAGAGAAGTGTTGAGGGAGGGTTGCAGGACCCAGTGGTGAAGGTGCAGCACAATCACACGCGTGGTGTGGAAACAGTGTAAGAACGGCATATTCTCGGTGAAGAGTGCTTATTCGTTGCTGCTGGAAATGGAAGCACGAAGGTTAGCATCTTCTTATTGTTCATATCCGTATTGTGGCGATGATCCGAGGAAGTTGTGCTGTTGTTTGTGGTCTTTGCCGGTTCCCTCAAGTTACGATCCTTGCGTGGAGGTCCTGTTTTAGGGCTGTGCCTACGTTTGATAATTTGGCTCGTCTTTGTCGAGAGATGGATACTTGCTGTGTTTGGTTCGTTTTGAGTAACGGAATTTTCATGGCTTATTCTTTAAATAAAAAAAGAAAAAGAGTCTTCGGAAATCCCATTTCGATATTTTGAATCGTTGCGAGGAAAAGAAAAAGAAGAAAACAAATGACATAAATTTAAGTCCATGCATGAATCCTCATCACTCTGCTTCCCAGATTACTGGGAATATGAATGACCTTCTTCCAATGGTTCAACTGGCACTGCATAAGGTGAATTCCAATCAGCATCAAAGATTTCTTGAAGTTGCGAAACAATGGCAGAGTTATACGTCCCAAAGCTGACACCTGCGGTCGAGTAGAAGTAATCCCATATTAGGTTACTCGTCCCGATATGGGCTCGTACATCACTGACAGCATATTTTCCATGGTTAACCCTTGTGTAGCCTGGATAAACATTTCCAGTGGCCGTGCCTTTTTTAGTAGCCGGTCCAGTTAAATTGAATCCCGGCACCATATAATACTTGATCTCAACTTTTCCATGACATTTGTTGTACTTTGAAGAAGAGCATAGGTTGTTGCTGTATAGCAGAGATTTTAGGTAGAGGTCTGTGTTGTTGATAAAATGCGCCCAGTACGCAACCAGTAACTTCACCTTCGCCCGCTTGCTAAAAACAACCTACGACCAAGAAAATTAGCTAGATATTGTAATAAAACCATTAAATTAAACCAACATGAGAAACCTGAGAGCCAAGAATCACTGAAAATGAGCAGCTTCTTTATATTAATGTTCGCAAGTCCAAACAATAGAAGAAACTGTGTTTTGAAATCATCTATGGGAAAGCTCGGATTATATGTTGCGAAAGAAACAGATTTTAAGAAGCACTAACAAATATACCTCAGATATAGCTGAAGACAGGGATGACCAGTAGACCGTCTGCGACATGTATTGTGATTGACCAAGCCAATCCATGGTACTTATTCTTATTGTTGCTCCATTTCCGACGGATTTAATTGTATCCACCCAGGCTTGTTCATCTGTCTGATACTTTCCAAATAACAGCTGCACAACAGAAAGCCATCAGCATATCGAAGAACTTGGACATTTGCTAGAAAATATTTTAGAGATGCCAAACCTCTGGTGGTGCAAAGGACAGATATGACGGTTGAGGCTGTGATGTTGAGTGGTCTCGTCCAGGAGTTTCAATGGAAACATGAAAAATATCAGGGTCTGAAAGCACGGGATAGCCGGTGACATGTTTGACCTCCACATATTTAGGAAGTGGCGATCTGTCAAGACATATCATGGGAAATTAAATAAATAAATCAGCAGATTATTTTGATAAGGAGGAACAACTTTATATTATAATGAGAGAACACATAATGCTCAAGAAACTAAACATGTATAAATTATTTTGACTGTTAAAGATTATTGATTAAAAGATTCGCTGAATGATTAAGTATATGAACAAGATTTTAGATTTATAGAAGCGAAACGGCAGGTACTAGGGGAGAAATCATGTGAACATATCCTCTTGATATCCTGCTTACCTGCACCTCTCTTTTGGGTGGAGGAAATGGGACCAACAGGGAACCTTTCGGACGGTCTGCCATTGTTGATCCCAGACTGATTTTGTATAAGTAGAAGAGTTAAGATGGGCTAGTTTCCACAAGTTGTCATAATAAATTTCGACATTCTCTGCAATTCTTGGACAGCCAACAAGATAAATGCCGACTTCCTTCACCTGAAATCATTGCAAACAATGGAAGTCGAGTTATGCAAATGAACACACTATGATCTCAAATCAGTCTTTTCTGCATGAGAAAACATACTGCAATAGAGAAGAACATAATTGCAGTTCATTTTTCCTTTTTCCTTTTTCCTTTTTCATAGCACAATGCAGTATAAGACTAAGTTTATAGTACTTGGAATCTCATAAAATGTACGTTGGAAACCGATAGAAGAGAGAATATGTTTGGTTGCACCTTTTGGGGAAATTGCTCAAAAAACTGAAGGACTTTTAGATCTTTAGTAATAGTTATAGTACCTGACTTAGAGATTTCCAGTCATTGTTTGCTGATCCGATGTACACGTCTTGGCTATCCGATATCCAAACCTTGGCATGGACTATGCCAGATCCCCACCAGTCATTAAGTAGTAAAGTAACATTCTTCACATTTGGCCTTCCCGATGCCAGGGCAGATGGTTCCGCAGTATAGTCAGGATACACACCAGAGTGCTGTAAAAGTCTGAACTAAAATTAGTCTCTAAAGTGATGAAGGATGGTATGTTCTAAATGGTATCAAATGGTGATAAAAGATTTATTATTGTTCAGAATACAAAAAATACATGAGCTAGTGCAATATGATTCCTATCCTCGACAACGAACAGCATGAAATCTTTGCTTGATGTATCTTCACTATGCAATTTGATAATTGTTTCAACTAATATGGCATGTAAGCATCAAGAACAAGCTTTTGTATTACACTGTTATTCATGTATATTGGTGAAAAAGGTCTGACTTGGTGCGGATGTTCAAGAATTCGAGAGCAAGCAAGATAAACAAGGCCAGGGACTGGTTCGACTATACATGTTCAAGCAAAAGTGACCGCACTTTGGAAATTTATAGCACGACTTACTGTTGTCTAGCCAAAAAACAATAAAAAGACAAATGAATGCTCCCCTGCAAAATTTGCAATAAATTAGACCGAGACTTTAACTCAGCTAGGCATTCAAAAAGGGTCGTGCTTGGATTAAAGATCAAGTGAAACCCGAGCCTGCTCAAGCCTAGTTTGAGAAGTTCACAAGCTAGGCCAATCTTTGCAACTCCACTTAACCATCAATTTGATGCATCTCAGAAAAGAATAAAGAGACACTAACGTGCACGAGCTAGTATGAACGAGCACTTTGCATTTTCATTATATGGTCTCAGACTCTCAAATTACTGTTTCAGGTAACATAACCTTGGAATTTTTCGTTACAAGTGCATTCTATTAGCAAAAAAACTCATCTACCTACCTTATACTAATATTGCGCTCAGCCGCATTTTCCAATGCTTGATAAACTTCAAATCCTTCATTAGCACCAAATCTCTGCATTTCATCTTCTGAATATCCATAATCCCCTGAACGAGGATCCTTCGGATGCGCTACCAACTGCCAGTATTGTGCAATTATGTCCAGGCTCCGTGAAGAATTTCCAGCCAACCATCGAAAAACATCAGCTGGTTCAATCACATGAAAAATACAAGTAATGTCCATACAGTGATGGAGAGCAGGGATCTTTCAGGGGATCCCCATGGCTGCCTTTGCAATTAAAGTTTCACTCATTCGTTTAAATTTCTATTCTTGTGCCTCTCTAAATAAACGAAGAAACTAAAAGATGAGCATAATAATTCCATACCCAGTCTCCTTAAGATTCATAGGCTTAACTTTCCAGAATTATCTCTTCTTTCCAAACAATAATAATAATAAGCCCCCAAAAACCAGAAAAAGAAAAGTGACAAGGGAGGAAGAACTAGTTTACCAGTAGAGAGTACACCAGGAACGAGAGAGAGGTGGGGCATGTCAGTGGGGATTGACTGAACCAGCCATGCTTTGCATTGCCCATCAGATGAAGAATGAACTCTTCTGGTGGGATTATAAATTAGGAGAAAATAGAGGCTGAGGAGTAAAGGGATTGCACAAGTTTTCATCTTTTTCTTGATTCTCCAAGAATCTTGACGTTTTGGAGATTATATGTAGACTGAGAGTGTGAAGGGTTGAAATTTTTGAATGTAATAAAAACGTTAAGAGTCGTTAACTCCGTCTCTAGTTGACTTTTCTTGGAGCCATCGGCAATTCGGCATATCCGTAACATTTTTCTATTTTATTTTTCATTTTTCCTTCACCGTGATCTATAATTATTAACCTACTAATCTATGTATCTGGGAATTGGAAATATGTATTCTTTAATTTCAAATTATCGATATTAAATTTGAATGCGGTAAATCATATATATAGTACCGATTTTTCGAGTGAAAGATCTCCGTGAACTTAGGAAATTGATAATTATGACGAGTAAATTACATCTTGAATCTCTTAGCTATAAAGACTACATAATAAATCATCGTCAGAAACACATAGAAAAGAATCCTATTTGATGGTACAAAATCATATTCCATCAAATAACCAAACATTATATCTATATTTCTGGTAAAACCATTATCCTATTAAAAAAAACCATCATATCGAACCCCCTCTACAATAAATTAAGGGTTATATATATACTAGAAAGTGGGGGGGGGGGGGGGGTAAAGACAATTTCGCCCCCCAGCCGCCCACCAACCGCCATGGGCACTTCGATAATTTCATAGCACTCTTCCGGGAAATTATATCTTGGTCCCTTGGTTAAATTCCTGCACCATCACTATTATATTCTTCCGATACATAAATCAAATAGGTCATTGGAGCAAGATAAATAAAAATGGTAAGAATGCTAGGATAGCAAAGGTTTATTTGTTCCATAGTGGGTGGCTATTCATACATTTCCTCTTACGGTATAATTTCAAATGAACTACAAAATATCAAAATGACTGGATAGTCGCGATGAGTCCACATATATTAAGATCTTGAGTTGTGTTGGGACCAGGTCATAGAGTCCCTAAAATAATTAAACAAATACAAACTTACCTAAAAACTATAGAAATATTGGGGATAAGACTTGATATGATCTTCGTAAGATTAGCTCCAAACCAATATCTACTAAGGAAAATTCTAGTGCAGATCTGGTTCGGTCAAACCTGAATCAGTCATATAACAAGTGCAATACACTTACCGTGTAATTAGTGTACAGTACATGAAAAGTGACCAATCACATAGCAAATATTATTTTGCTCAACTCATAATTTGCATATATCGAAAACAGTCTTGTTTCAGCTGTTGCGGAAGCTTGCGAGGATTTTACATTTTCACAGTTGAAAGCATGAAAGGTTGGACTTCATGAATGATCCAAAATCACGTTAGCGTTTTGAAAAACACTATCTTAGAACTCAATCATTTTAGCATCTTCAGAAATTTTCTCTCAAGTGAAGTAGGAATCAAGATTCAAGAAACGAATCAAGTAGGAAACAATCTTTTCAAAAGTATTCCCAATCTCCTACAATCTGCAAGTCCAAGAAGTTAAACACATGCTGGTTCAACAGATTGCAAGGAATAGCATGTAGTTTCATGCAAATCCTTCTCAACTGGATCGGAAATAGATATGTAAGAATTGAACCAATAATGCAATGACCCATACAACAGGACAAGATATCCAGGAAAGTAAGCTGATACAGTTTTCTGTGCAGACCAAACCCTTAAACTACTGCGATGGAGATCCTACTGACCACTTTACATTTAACATCGAATTCCTTAATGTTTCTTGCTCAGAGAAATGCTACGATAATGCTCTACGAGATTGAGTGTCGCCTTTGTCTTGAAGATGAACCAGAGGACTTCGTTTCCCCTTGGATCATGGAAGTTGGGCTCTGCGAACTGGCAGAAGTCTCCGAGCTCTTGTTCTCTCCATTTGCTAGCCCTTTCCCCACAATCCACAACTTGTCGAAAATTCTTCTGGAACGAGACGGGAGCAACTGCGCCCCTGATGCTCTGTTCTTGCTGCTTCTCTTTGCTAGTTTTCCATTTTTGAGTAATTCCTCGTCTTTTATCTTAATCTCGTCCATTTGTTTTCTCAGGGACTTTCGGTTTTCTGGGGCTGATTTCCCCCAGTTTTCTTGAGTGTTTCTAGGGGGATCCATTGCATTGTGGCTGTTGTTGAGGGCATGAGCACTGGCTGCTGACCTCACCTGTTCAAAAAACAGAACTTGAACTACCACACGGAGGGGGAGCTGTTCGTTTTGTGCTGCATGCATGGATGCATCTGTTGTCAATTTCTTGACATCCATAAGCCCACACAAGTTCTTCCTCTCCGATTTTGTTAAATTCTTGTGTTCCTGCAAAACATGGAAACAGAAATTAAAGGAGTTGAAACAAGATATAAGAACGAAAAGAGCATAAGGATACAGAAAAAAGAGCTGCACCGTACCTTCAGATAGATGTCAATGGCACCATATAGTCCATCATGAATAGGTCTAGCTGACTCAGGAATTGACCGTGACAATTTGATGAAACAGGAGATCGAGAGATTTGGATCATGAGCAACTGCTGCAAGATAACCATCAACGATCTTTCCAACTTTCAACCAGGATCCATGAGCTAGAACAAATTCACCTTCACTTTTACTGTTCTTGTCGACAATTTTCAAATCCCTGTTGCTTTTTTCGTTCGCCACAAATTGATCCACAAGGCGCTGAACAAGTTCAATGTCGTAAATGGTAGTATGAGGGGACCTTGCGGGTATCAACAGATCACTGACCAACGCCTCATCCAACTTCAAACTGATACTTCTTATCAGATCTTCCCTTGATGAATCATCAGCTCCTATCAGAATAGCAACTTTAAGTAATTTTAGCAAGAAACTGCAGGAACAGCTGATACTCTTGTCTGATGGCAGTAAGCAAATTATGGTTTCCACCAAAGCTTTATTCCTAAGGATATGAACTTCAGAAACCAATGCATCAACAGAATCTGGCAACCATCTCATGGCATAAGTCTTTAGCGCTTCCCCAATAACACCCCCATCCATTCTACCTTTCGATTTTATCGCAACCATAACTCTCTTGTACAGATCGATGTCCAGCTCACATATGTCTTCAACCCACCAATCTTTAGGCACAGATTCAGTTTTCTCGGGAAATTTTATTCCACTCTGAATTATCTGGTCTGATGTTGCCATTTTTCTGTTGTACGTATAAGACCAGGTGATTAGTGAAGGATCCACTGAAGTTTTGGATGCAATTGAATCTACGCACCTACCTACTATCTTTAGATTCTCAGACCACGGAAAAAGAGACTTGGTGGTCTGTAGAACGATAATAGTATCTTTCCAGTTGCGTAAAACACTGGAGTTTAGAAATATCTCAATCTTTAAAATGAGGTTTCCTCTGTCAATATCCTCAGTCATCTCAAGATACTCTGCGGCACAACGCGCAGCCACAACATTGTAGGGATTAAGTGTCACTGTTATACCATAACAGAATTTGGCACATATTTCAAATGCTTTAGATCCGCCAGGGAAATCAGCCAACGGAATTTCATCAAGGCTTTCCTCACCGGCCTTTGATACAAGTTTTTGTAACTTATTGCTCTTGGACAAGAGAGGAAACTGCAAAGGCAAATCCAACCATCATGTAAACACAAGCTCAAACTAAAAAGAAAAGGTCACATAGAAACTTGTGAAATTTAAGTAATGGCTCAATCATTCTCTGGCAATATCTCATGTTTATCCTGATGTTGACTGTATCATCCTATCTTTCTACTCATCTTTATCAAGCTTCATCTGCACTGTTAGACTGCGAAGTCCCGCATTAAATTCAATGGGCATTCATGACAACAACTGATAAAAAGTCATTAGATCCACACTCAGAATTTATCATCTATTTCAACAATGAAGCTAATTCCAACTCCAGTTTTAGTTCAAAGTAAGACACAGAAATTCCAGCAATCTTCAAGCTGAGTTAGGATCTAGGATAGCTTATCAATAGGGAATCTTTCAGCTGCTTAAGATTAATTTTACTATCTTCAAAAAATGATCTGCCAACCATTTTTTCCAGCTGAAGGTAAGCTGAATCTATGATGGATGTGCCAAGACCTTCAGAGCATGACATTTAGGGGAACATTTGAGGAAATAATTAACTGAACTTGAAATGGTAGTTTCAATTAATCACTAGTCTCAAGAAATGTCACCTTATGGAGATGAAACTTCACGTCGCCAACATTTATGATAACATCAGTTGCCAATTCAGATGATACATACCTGCACGAGTCAATAAATTATACAAGAGTACTAGCAGAAGTGATTAAATGGAAATGCAGCTTAAAAGCTATGGTCTCTAGAATTGAACCTCTGACTCTAATGATCCTTCTTTAGTAAAGACATTTTATTAGGTCCAAAAGTGAGCAGAACTTAGAATTATCATGAAAAGTCGGTGTTTATAGCGTCAGATTCCGGAGGAAACTGTTCAAGTTAGCATAAATTTGTTATCGAAAACCGGCTGAAGCTTGTGATGGCCCTTTGAAGCATAACCTTAAGTCCAGTTATCATGTCAAGATTCAACAGTGATGTAAAGGAATTGAAAGAAAATGATTAGCCAGATAAGGGACCACAACAAGAGAATAAAATATTCGAAGGAGAAAGGCAATCATCAAAACATATAGGCCATTTAACTTCCTTTTATACTCAAATAAATTAATATACGAAACCTTAAGCCCGAGGCGGTATTACACTTTACAGTTCCAATGGTCCCTTAATCATATGAACTTAGTCAATGGTAGGTGGAAGAATAAGTAGTATATAATGAAGAGAGAATTTGTGGAACTCAAACAATTTTATAGATTTTTTAGCCCATTGGGGCCTATCCAATATAACTCTTCTGCTAAAGTTGAACCATAAGCTATCAAAATCACACAGTTAAACCCCTGGACCACCTCTTAATAGCCAGCCCCAAAGTTCCCTTTACAGGAACACAGTGGAACACTAGAACTAACCTGTTATGCAAAGTAATCATATCAATCCTAATAAGTAGTGAACTAGGAAAATCAGTTCTACAAAGAGAGAATCTGAGCTAACTTCAAGCTGAGTAAAGCATATCATTACTTACAATCAGAACACAATATGTATGAAAGGAAACAACATACATGCAAGAACATTTTTTGAAAATCATGAACTCAAAATGTGGAACTACTGCAGAACATGATGCAAGAAAGCACAAGCTAGTATATAGGGAGGAAAAGAAAAGTATGAGGAAGGGAAAGAATCACACAAGGACAACTTACCTCACACAGCTCCCATCAGTATGAAAAGCATCAGGCTTTGACCCCAACTTCATAAACTTCATCCTTCTCTTCACGAAAATTACCTTACTTCAACTAACGTCCTGTACTGCACTCTTTAGTACTTTCTACACTCAAATCCAGTGCCAAGAAACGCATATATCTCCTAAAAAAGCAAGAAACTACAAAGTCTGGGAAAACTGGAGCTCATTCTCTTGCTCTGCTGCTTAAAGAGGACAAAAGCATGAATCTTTACTTTATCCCATCCTCTCTACCCAGAATAATATATGAATGGATATCGTCCACAAAACAGGAATACAAGCAGAAGAGAACAAAACCCACAAGTAAACAGCAAAATCCCAGCTGCTGCAGGGCAGAAGCAGTGTAGGAATTTTCTTCGCCCTTTTCCTCAGCAACCCCACTTCAAGAAAACGCCTCGGGACTCGAGCTAAGCAGCAGGAGAGCAATTAACAAGCAAGAAGAAAGAATTCCTATACCCGCATTCTTCTCCTTCTTCTTCTTCTTCTGCTCATGTCTTGTCTTTGCTTTTCCATTGCATTATATGATCAGTGTGATGAAATATCTCGATGTGATGCCATTAATATGACAGATTATAGTCCACCAACAACCCCACAATTAAAGGAGGGCCCTTAAATTCCAGCCGCCTTTGCTATTACTCCTCCTGATTCCCCAAGATCTCTTATTTATCTCGCAAATCTCAAGATCCCACCTTTCTCTCTCTCTCTCTCTCTCTCACCTATATCTAAATGAATGTGTGTATGTATGTGTTATTGCTCTCTTATCTTTATGTATTTGTATTTGTGTGTGTCACTGAGAATAGACTGAGGAAGTTGTCGCTCTTCCTTTTTTCTGAATTCCTGCAGAGGAGAGAGAACAGTACGTGTAGTGTGCTCGTGTGTGGGGTGGAGGGTAGAGTAAGGAGGGGGGGGTGGGGGGGTAGAGTAAGTAGGGAGGGGAGGGGGTTCTGTGGTGGTGGTGGTGTGGGTGGATTATACTGTTGACAGAGTGGAACAGGGATCACTGGGAAACTCTTTTTTTGAAGCTTTATGCCGTTAATGCACGCCAACCTTCGTGGACGGTTTTGTCCCTGCTGGTTCTGCTTAATTACGCCCTTTGATTTTTGTGTTTTTTTTTCCTTTTTCCTTTTATTTATAATTGTATAAGTTTACAGAAAAAAAAACTTTTTATTACCATTAAACACAATTTGATCCATTACTTATTCGACTGCGTGGTAGAAATTAAAGTGAAGCAAATATTTTTCAATTACTTTAAAATAAAGCTTGCAATTCGACCAATTTCTTAGTGAACGAATTTTATCTGAAAAATACGTTTCGCTGGAAAAATAAGAACTTAAAACTTATAAAACACCCAAATTCTATGTTTAACACAAATGATAATATTTTTCTACGTCAATAAAAACACCCAACTTCTTTACTTCTTTAACCAAAACTTCCAATCATTAATTCCATTTTTCGTTTAAAAATTCAATTAACTATAAATAAATACTCTAGGTATATATATAAGACTCCAGCTCTACATAATTTAAAGTTTCATTTAGCTATTTCGTCCTTTCTTTTTTTTTTTTTTTTTTTTTACGTGGGGGCACATATTGATTATTTCACAGGACAAAAATATACCACCAACAAATTAGTTCAATAACAAATGAATTGAGCCTCAGATTGAATTTTTGCTGACACGTAAGAATTTTAAACTTTGAATCATACTTGTTGAAAATGATACATTTTTATTATTTTTATCTCTGATAGTGACAAATATCGAACGAAGAAGGAAAGTCAAAGTGTTCCATATAAGCAAAGAGGAATGAAGACCACATAATTTCAATTATTATGTAATTACTCAATTATTTCTAGACATTAAATTGTATCCATTAACTAGTGTATGGTAAAGGGGCAAAATTATCTTTACGCATCCCCACATTTATGATTTGTTTAGTATAAATAGTCATAACTTCATTGTAAAATGGACTTTTGGAAGGACAATAGAACAAAGACTTGATCTTTCTAACTTAAGATATATGAAGCGTGCTCTAGTTATACTTTTCTGATTATTTCCCCATTAATCTGGAACAGGAATCTACCATGAAAACCGAATATACTTGTAGATAAAAATTTAAACATATAATTTTTGTATAATTTTGAACAACTAGTTGTTAAAAAAAGAAAGCCCCAAGTTGTTGTTTGTCAACCCAAGAATTCATTAATTTGGACTTTTTCAAAACTGCAGATTTCTAAATTCTGAAGAAACCTCTATGCTAACAAGTCAACACTGCCAAACATAAAAACAAATACAATCTCAATCATTCATTTCAAACTGAAGCTGTTTGACTAAGATCATGTGTTGGGAAACAACAAATTCTTTAGTATCACCTACTTCATTCATCAGACACATTAAAATACCTAGTTTTCCCATTATTAAAGTGCTGGAAATATTGCACTATCAAGCAAACTATTAAGGGATAATTATATTTATACCTCATGATCTATAATTATTTACACAAATTACTTCTGCATTTTGAAAAATTATGCATATACCCATCAGAAATATCAATATCTTTTACACAAATCAACCCTGATTTTTGAAGAATTACATATATACAACATATTAAGTAAACTACCCTTCTTTTTGACAGTTAGAGATGTATTTCTGTAATTACGCAAAAGAATATGTATATTTTAGAGGTGAAATTATAATTATCCTAATGTAGGAGGGAGGTGGCATTTGGAAAAATTGCATGAAATAGGAGGACAAGACATCCTCATATATGCTAAGGTATTTTCAAAATGGTCCTATAATGAGAATGTGAATAGTTCATGTTGTGTACTTGGTAGGGGACCTAAATATGATAAGTGGCTACAATACCAATTTATGACTTTTGTATCATTTGATTTTGGACCAGGCAATCTACTATGCCCCAATTTTGCCATGGTCCTCACTTGCATACTTTATTTTAAAATTTAAATTAATTTTGTCATATACTTACGTAACATTTGGTATATATCTACAGAGTTAAATGCATTTTCTTTTTTTTTGTAACAAAAGTCATTTAGTGTTTTTGTCCTTTAACTTTTTATGATAATATTTTGGTTCTATATCTTTTTTAGTTTTTGTGATTTCAATCTTGTTTTACATCGGAGTTCACCCTTCTCGTTGACGAGGGTGAACTCTAGAGGAAAAAAAACGAATTGTGAGAATATAAAGATGTAGAATAAAAATGGTACCATAGAAAGTTAAAGGACAAAATTATTGGGAACAAATGAGTCAATGGGAACAGTAGCCCCAATTTTAAAAGATCACGTGGATACACATGCATTTTTTTGGCGAGAAGGGGGAACTCCAACGAAAAAAAAGATTGAAATCTTAAAAAATTATAAGATGCAGAACCAAAATGCTATCTTATCAAGTTAGAGGACCAAAAAGCCAGATAGCCTAAATTATGGGATTAAAATTGGATGTAAGCCTATATCTATATCTATATTAATATATATATATATATATATTAAAAAAAAAGGCACTTCTCACTCTCACATAGTGATTTGTGACACCGCAACAACATATTTTGGGGAAAGAAAATAGATTTTAAAAATACCAATCATACCCTTTCATATCTACAATAATATAATTATTTATTTCTTTCAAATAGTCCAAGTCATCTTTTAATCGTCAATCTATTATAGATTTTTCAACAATTTCACTCATTTTATCATTTATTCTGCTTTTAACCACGTATAAACTGACAAGAACCTGATAAATCACTATAATTAATTTTTATTTTTAAAACTTAAGTCCCATCCATATAAATGTATGCACATAGTATTGCGTGGCACAATAAATAGTATACATATAAACTAGATCGTCAAGTTAAAATAAATAGCCCAAACTATCTCTCCATAAAAAATTTACCTATTTAATGCAATTTACCTTTTTGTGATATTGCAAATGAGCGAAATACCCCTCTATGAAAAAGAAATAGAAATTTACTTCCCTATGTTCTTTAAAATGGAATAATTTTACCACCCTGTTTAGAGAGGTAAATTGTTTCATCTTAAAAAGTACGGGGAGATAAATTGATTCATTTTAAAAAACACATGAAGGTAATTGCTATTTTATTTTTCATAAGGGTAATTTGCACACTTGCAATATAAGAGGGGTTGGTTGCATTTTTTTCCAAAAATTTACTCATAGTACCCTCTTTTCTTTTACAAAATAAAAAACCTAAACTACTAAACCATAATGTCTAGTGATCTCAACACACAACAATCATTAATTTTTGAGATTAATAGTCAGAATAGGAAAACATATTAATAATTAAAATTATTCTGAATTAGGATAATCTAAGAACGTCCCATCTAAATCATACCCCTTGAAACCAGATCCCCCGTGTGCGCTGTGCGTAGCAAATGATTCCCCATTACATAAAGAGAAGCAGCAGTGAGGAGGCAATAATTGTGTAAAACTAGGCGTGGGGATGAACCATCATAGATTAATCATGATAGAGATCAATGGGTCCCACAATTTTGATGATGGTAGCATATGCTCCTCTTCTCCCTTTTCAATATGCGGGACCTTCGGCTTTTTTATCTATATTATTATATAAAGTAAAATTTATTTTTATTAATAAATAATAGTTATTTACACCGTAATATTAATTTTTTTATTATATCGATAATATTTTTAAATTAGTTTTATTTATTTATTTATTTATTTTGTTTTTTAAATATAATGTGTTGATTAATATGTATATTTTCTTATTTACAATAACTTTAAAACGTGCAATATTATTTTATATGCACGCAGGGACGGCGTGCCATGACGGCTAGTATATACCAAAAATTAACCCTTTTTTTCAATTTAAATTATTATTATTATTTTTAAATTATTAAAAAAAAAGAAAAAAGAAAATAGAGATTATGGGGTAGAGTTTGGGTGTTTTGATTTTGGGTTACAGGCGTAAGATCCTCTCCAGGTTTTATGTTGATAAAGCGCGAACATGATCTCCACCTACTTCCATATTCCATTGTTGCCCATAACCTTGTTATTTTCTTTGTTTATGATATTGCTAACCCTAAACCCTAATCCACTCGTGTGTTTCTTGGACATAATGTGTCTTCGTCTCAAGCTCTGAATTCATTTTATTAAGAGTAGATTACAACTACATCTTTTAAGATTTGATATAATTATAAATATTTTCTTATTATTTGAAAAATTACAAATATTACCTTGAAGTTTGTAATTTTTAACCAAATGCATGAAATTGACCATTTTGCCCTTAATTTTTTTTAAAAAAATATTGGAGAAAAATTAGTCAAGAAAAATAGCATTATTGCTCATCTGTGTAAAAAACTTAAGAAACTTCTCTCTACGTATTGTAGTCTAAAAATATTTAAGAATTAAATAAAAAAAATATAAGGGCATTTTGGTTAGTTCACCCATAAAATTGGATGAAAATGAGTTATTTGTTATACGGTTACAAACCTCAAGGGGGTATCTGTAATTTTTCAAACGACAAGAGGGTATTTGTAATTACGTCAAACCTCAGTGGATGTAGCTGTAATTTATCCTTTTATTAATTTAAGATCTTTACGATGTGATTTCAGTACATGTATGGATTTTGTGGTTCACGTGAAACCATACAATTGGGAGGAATTATAAATAATCATCCTCCATGTAACAAGTACAACTTTTGCTACTATAACATTCTTACGATCATTTTGATCACTTCTCTTATAACCTACTGATTTAAGTATGGGGGCTATAATTAAGGTTTTTTTTAGGTGGTTCTAATGATGGTGTATTTTGTTAGGATAATCAAGGCATATTTCACTTTTTGTAATAGTTATTACTCAAGTTCATTTAAAAAGACATTATCCGAGTTTTCCTACAACAAAAATACTAAAATATGAGTAGTGGTACGAGACATTGTGGTTCATGAAAATTATTATTTTGTAATTTTTGCAAGATTAGAAATATTATAGATATGAAAACAGTTGTAATGTATTTTGTTTGTATAATGTAATTGAAAGCCTACATTTAATTTGGGTACTTTAAAGTAACTTTTTTATTTGTTTAAGTTGTAATTTGATTAATTAATGATGTTAGTATTTATTGCAATAACTTTAACAGCAAAATATAGCTGTCGATGTGCATGCTTTACAGATGTAAGAAGCTAGTAAGAATCGAATTCAGGGCCCAGATATTTTCTTTTCTTTTCCTATTATTTATTTATTTTGTCACTTTGACCACCGAGTGTTATTCATGATGGGTTTACGAATCGATTTTGGGTTTGGGCTGCCCATACTTTTGTGAGTGAGGCCCAAACATTACTCTGGGCTGCCCATGGGCCTTTCCTCTCAAATTGGTTGGGACATGTTTGCGGCTACTTAAATGAATTATTATCGAAAATAAGTCGAAAATAGTATTTTATTTATAATTTTTGGTAAGTCCAAAGTTGCAAGCAGCTTTGTATCGATTTCTATAATTTATTAATAAAATTGTGATTTGTAAGTATTAAGTTGTCTTCTTAAATATCCTACTTTAACTTTTCTCTATTTTTTATTTTTAATTTCAAACACTCTGAAGTAATTACTATTGCTCAACATACGTAGGACTATATTTGTAATTAATTTTCACCATAAAAGTACAAGGAATTGCAAGCGGTCTCTCTGACTATCATCATCGCACTAGTAATCGAATTTCTTTAGTATTAGCCATAATAATTCATCTTTTTTGTTCATTGGCATTTGACTTGTAAGTCATTTTGAATTGTTCTATTCAAATTAATATACCAAATTGGATCCTTGTGTTTTGGTTTGGTTTTTAGAATGGTTTGTTTTGTTTTGTGGAGATAGAGAGAGAAAATAAAGATAAATAAGTGTGTGTTAGAAATATGGTGTATGTTTGGATTTATTTTTGGAATTAATTTTAAATAGTGAAAAAAATATATTGTATATATTGTGTTGTATATTTGGAGACAAAAAATACTGTTCATTGTCAAATCATGTCTCTTTTATATATTTTTATATATGTATATATGTATATAGTAATATTTGAATTTTTTTTATGTATTGTGTTGTATATTGGGAGACCAAAAATACTGTTCATTGTCAAATCATATCTTTTTTATATATTTTTATAATGTATATGTGTATATAATAACTTTTGTTTGTTTGTAGGTAAATATAGGTATACATGGGAGAACGATCCAAAACACCTAGTAAAGGTGTTTTGAATAATGTTATGTTTGGTTTTATTTTCTCACCGTCTCAGAAATGACTGGAAAATAAAACCAAACAGAGCAGATTTGTTTTTCCTTGTGATGTTCTTTGAGGATTTTATTTTTAAGAACATATGTATCTCACGAACCTGTTGGGTGCTAGAATTGTTTCTAAGTCGAGTGCATCATGAATTTCAATTATAAATAATTCAACAAAAAGAGATATCTAATGAATGCACTTGAGTTCTTTGATCATTCTTATCAATTCTAGGTACCCCTCCTTCAGAACACAATGTCCTCGTCGCGATGTGACATAGGACATGATCGATCGCTAGACATCAGGATTCTAGAAGTGGCTCTCATAAATGTAACACTTTGTCCTGTATCACACTTACTTCTTAATTATGCTCGGCGATCTGTTTTGATACCCTTTGTCACGCCCCAAGCCCGCAAGCCCGTTGGAAGCGAGAATTGCTTCAAAATCCATCGAGTGCTTCTTGAAATTCAGCTATAAATAATTCATCAGAAAAAAAAATATTCAGTGAACACACTTGAATTATTTGACTAAAACTATATGATATTTATCTTAACAATTCTTAATTAATGTAAGATGGAGTATCACGGTGACCCCTTATCGGTTTTTAATCGAAGGGATTGGGTGTCACAATTACAATTTGAAATAAAAATAGATTTTACATTTGAAAAAAGAAATAACATAAAAAGTAAAAAGAGATTGAGGTCTCTAAGGAGTAATTCTTCATGGATCTAGTCAGATCTGCCATGGCGCGCTGTATTATTGCTGTTCAATTTCCACAGGAATGATGGAAATAATATCTCCTAGAAAGATTAAAAAAAAGAAAGAAAAAAATATAAATTGTATTAGACAAATAATTAATTTGTCAGCATAGATATGGTTAGGTTGAGAGTGATAATCTTTGGTAAAAGTTTATTTAGAAAAATTATTTTATGAAATATTGTAGAGTTCAGAATACCGTTAAAAAAGAAAATTTATGTGACTGGGAGCTCACACTTATGAAACAGAAAAAAGTATAAATATAGTAAAAAGACAAGAGCATACAACCAATTATTTGGTCAAATTGCATAAACTACTTGTATTTTATAAACTTAGTTAAAAAAACTCCTTATATTTAAAAAATAGGTAAAAAGTTCCCTCTATTTTCTTAATGTAACATATTGTTCTCTCCTCGTTAAATGTACCTAACGGCGTTAAACAGTGATTGTTATTTCCTTATCTATTATCTATTATTTTTTTATTTTAATGATCGATAGATATTTTTTAGGGTTAATTACACTAACCTCCCCTGCTATTATGGGAATATACAAATTTCCCCTCTTACTATGAAAATTACAAATTGCCCCCTCTAGCTAATAGGTATTAGTCAAATTTAATAATAGATCTTAAATGATCATTTTGCCCTCATTTATAAAACTAAAAATAATTCAATAAAATTAATAATAGAAGTATTTTTTTATTTTCTTTATTTGAAATAAAAAAGAAAGGAAAAAGTTTTTTTTTCCCAACAATTTAAAAATATACTTATGTTTTTATTTTTCTTGGAATTGTAATGTATAGAACTGTAAGAAGTAAAATACACTAAAATTGACTTGTTTAAATTTTTATTTGGCATAGTGAAATTGGCTAAAATAATGGAATTTGCCTCAATATTTTTAACAGTTGAATAATATAAACTCTATTTTATTACTTGCTATAAAATAATATAATTTCAACAAAATTTATAAGTTTTGATGATTGTTAGAATAGAAATTAAAAATATTAAATAACAAATTATACTAAAAGTTACGAGTATACACCTTTATTAACTTTAAAATAAATTATCCCTTAAGGGTATTTAAGTCATAGAAGATATAGTTATTCAGGTTGAGAGTATTATAAGAAGTTTAGACAATTTTTTTATGACATCGACGAAATCCATTAAGTTGACTAACGGAAGGGGCAATTTGTAAGGTGGATACATTTGGAAGGAAAGTTTATGTCATTTTCATAGTAAAAAGGGGGAATTTGTATATTCCCGTAGTAGCAGGGGAGGTCAGCATAATTAACCCTACTTTTTAAGTGTACTAGCAGTCGACGCACACGCGATGCGTGAATAAATAAAAAAAATAAAAATATTAATATATATTAATCAGTGTGTTTAAATTGTATATTTTGATCAATTTTTGTATATTGATCTATTTTAGATCAAAGTTTAGTATACCATTAACCACACATTTGTTAATTGTGTGATCTAAAATAATATTATGCAAAATAATTAAATAAATATTTTATAAAATTAATTTACAAAAACACTTAAAGAAAAAGTTATTTTTCTTGAATAAATACTATTATAAAAAAAAGTTATTTTTCTTTAATAAATGGTGGTTATCTCATTTTTCTATCACATTTTTTTCAAAATTTTGCTCTAAAAAACAAAACTAAATTTTAAATTGAATAAGTATATTTATTAGGATTTTCAAGGATAAAAAATGAAGGAGTTTTGATTTTTTTTTTCTAACAGATTTAATTAAAATAAAAAAAGTACAACCACGACTTGGTTTTTTTTTTTTCCTTTTTCCTTATGGTATTTTATTAATGTACTACATGTGTGTGCAGTTTTTATTTAGTAACAAATCTACACATAATTTTGTGACATGTAGTAGGGCAAAATTGAATAAACATTACTTTAGTATGAGAACTACATTATTTTGCGGTTATTTTCATTTTTATCTTTGAAACTCCTAATAAATACACTTTTTGAACTTAAAATTCAGTTTTGTTTTGGACGGCACCATTTATTAGAAAAAAATAAATTTTCCTTTTAAAATAGTATATATATATATATATATAGAGATATATATATATCACTAGATGCCTCTTGAGATTATTAATATTTATTTTAACGTGTTATAAACACATGATTATATGACAATTTTGATTTGAAAAAAAATTAATATTTCACATATGTTTGGCTTAAAATAAAATGTGTTTATAAAAATTAGATATCATCAACCTGAGTGCATTGATCTCATACCGAAATTCCTAATTAATTTCAAAATGGGAGTTCATGTTTTATAAATTGGATAAAATAAATATAAATTTAAATTAGTAAATTCACTTACTATTTCATAGAAATGTTGACAATTAAAAAAAGCAAGTCTGCAAGGAAAATTCAATTATATATGAAACAAATCTATAGTAACATTAAATATTTTAGCTTTTGTGCTTTGTATCTTTGATCTTTACGTATAAAAACGAAAATCAATGGCCTATGAAAAAAATATATATGTATATATATAATTGCATAAAAGGAAAAAAAAAGAACATATTAATTACATGTTTCTTATTAAAGCAAAATTCTTGAAAATATATTAACAAATTAGTTTGTGAGAAATGTTTTATACTTTTAATATTAATTATAGAGAAAAAAGAAAAAAAAAAGTTGGTGGAGAACATGGGTGGTTATGGCAAGAGGGCATATTTGGTAGTTTGTAAATTTGGTATGAGAACTACCAATAAGATGGTGAATTTTCTTTTTTGCCCTCTACAAATAATTAATTGATCTTGTTGAAAGAAATTAGCAAATGTAATTTAAAAGAAACAAAGGACAATTTTGTAAAAATCCATAAATAACTTCCATATTAGACACAAAATAATGTTTCTTTTTATAATTAGTATAGATAATAGCCAACGATCTAATCAACTCATCTCAACCGTTAGATCTATAAAATATTGAGGGTCTAGATCTTATCAATACTTATATATATTATAGAATAATTAAAATTAAAAAAAATTAAATTTATTGTTTTTAAAATAAATTTGAAAAAAATTACCCTTTCCCCCTACCCCTTCCGCCGCAACAAACCTCGGCCGCCCTCCCCGACCGCCCGCCGTCAGCTCTGGACGCCACTGACCGATGTATACGAGTATTTTAATCAATTTTAATTTTAAAAAAAAGGTCAAAATCCATCAAAAATCAGTCCATTTCACACTAAAAAGTGCATAAAAGTATACCATATTTTAATTACCGTCTTACCATAATATGCAATGTAAACTTATTTATATTAAATTTTTTACTAAATTTTATTTAAATAACAATTTGATAATACGAAAGGTTGATTTTCTTTCCTTGTATAATTCACTAAACGGAAAACAGAGCCTCCAACAGCTGGAGATACAGAACCATCATACACAGATGTACGCTAATTAACTAACATTGATGTACTATGTTCTTCAATTGATACGAGGAGGTGGAGAAGTTCGGAAATTTCGACGGGAGATGAGCAGCAACGGTTTTTCCTTCTGCAACGGGACTGCATATTTCTCATTCATGTCCAAATCCGAAGGATCGCCATTGTCTGGAAGCGACCAATCAAAGCAACCAACCAAAGCAGCCAAAATCAAGTGAACTTCCTTGTTGGCGAAGGGCAAACCAGGGCACATTCTCCTTCCAGCACCGAACGGCAAGAACTCAAAATCCTGCCCTTTGTAATCCAAATTCGAGTTCAAGAATCTCTCGGGTCTGAACAAAAACGGATCTTCCCAGACCGTCGGGTCGTGCCCTATAGCCCAAAGATTCACAAACACTCGTGAGTTCTCCGGAATCGTGTAGTTCATGACTTCACACGTGGATTGGGCGGAGTGCGGCAAGAATACTATAGGAGGGTGCAGTCTTAGAGTTTCTTTGATGCAGGCGTTTAGGTATGGGAGTTGAGAAATATGGGATTCTCTCATAGAATTAGAGTCGACGGTTTTATGACTTTGAAGCTCTTCCTGGAGTTTGATCATGGCTTCTTTGTTCTTGATCAGCTCAGCCATGGCCCACTCGATTGTTGCAACTAAGGTTCCTGCCCCGGCGGGAAGTATTTCCTGCAACCAAGAGGGGACAAGACATTACTTATGATGTAATAAAATCAGTTTAAATTCTTGCATACATATATACCAGAAGCATGAAGAGTATTTGGATATCGAGGAACTCATTTTCCAGCATAAAATCCAGGAAATCCCCGTGTTTCTTGCTGCCGTCGAATTCCCTTCTCTGCCTGATCAACTCTTGCCACACGCCAAACATTTTCTTCATACATTTTGCAGCCTGTTTTTTCTTTCCCTGGAAATCGAGCCCGTCAAGAACAGGAAAGAAATCAGCAATCAGCGGAGTAGTAGCACACTCCATGAATCTCCAATAAATTTCCTTCCAATCCCTCGCCAGTTTCTCGTCTTCCAATCCAATCAAATCCCTGGAAAAACAAAGGTTGCCCAAAGTGTTGTAAACTGCAGCAAACACAACTTCGCCGATTTTCACAACTTCTCCTTCCTTCCTCCCCAGAAATTCCACCATTTCTGCAACCTTTCTCTCCCTCAGACAGGCCTGCGCCTCCAGAGCCTTGTTCGAGAACAGCTCACCCTTCCACAAAACCCTGATGGATTTCCACTTGGGGCTACAGTCAGTTGCCCAGAGCAGGGAAAATTTCTTGAGATCAGACTCTTTGATCGGAGTTGCTTTCGGGGCGCACCGCGCCGACAGCTCGCGATCGTGGGTTTTGAGAATTTCCTTTGCTGCATCCGGGGAGGAACCCAGGATTACCAGTTGAGTTCCCAACCTTAATGACATCAAAGGGCCATGAATCCTGGCTAAGTTTGAAACTATGACATGAGGGTTCTTCCAGATGAAAAGGGGTATATTGCCAATGACGGGCCATCGCCGCGGGCCTGGTGGGAGATTTCGGGCTTCGACATGTGAGAGAGATGATTGAATTCGAAGTAGGAGATGAATGGAGAGTGGAAGCAGCAGGAGCAGGAGGAAGATGGGAAAGGAAAAGAGAGTGAATTCTACGAAGGAAGACTTGAGATCCATTCAGATATTTGTGTACAAAATTTACATTATGATATATATCTCTTTTTGTAATAGCAATTGGAAGTGGTGGTACCTGGTTTTCTGTCAGTGCTTATTGTACACGTGTAATCAGCCTGGGCAGGGTGAACAGAGTTAGGCCTGTCGTGGAACCCGGACGCTTGGTGCTCTGCTTAAATTAATTTACGATTTTGAGAACTGTTACTTCTGATTCACAAAAATAAAAGACAGACTTTCACGTTTTTGTTCTTAGAATAAATTGTTGGGCAAATTAGAGCTACCTCCAATAAAATTTAATATAATTTATAAATATTTTTTTTATATTAATGTGTGTCTAACAATAAATCTATTTTATTAATCGATGATCCTTTATTTGAGTGGTGAGATTGAACTCTCATAATTAAGTGGTTGTTGGTTCGAGTGCTACGAATATAGGGAGTTGTTGTTTATAGGATCATGTTTGTATTATTACTTTGGTTGTTTTAGTGTTGGTACTGGTAGATCTATAGATGTTGTATTTGCAATTAAAAAAAAAATTCTATTTTATTAATTTTTCAATTTAAATAATAAACTGCTTAAGATGTTCTTTTTGTATTATAAGTTACAATTGTATATATATTTTAAATTTTCTAAAATATTTTTATGATAGATGAATTATTTACCCATCTCATATTTCTTTTACATTTCTTCAAATATTTCTTTTAGAAAAAATAAAAAATTCACCAAAGGTAAAGTAGTACGTTCATATTACCGTCTGAAGGCTACATAATTATTTTTCATTTGAGGAACGTATTTATAATTTTTCAAATAATGTGGGAGCATTTGTAATTATGTCAAATTTCACAAAAGGTAGCTGCAGTTTAACCTAAATCATTTACACTATTAATTACTGATTGATTTGAAAAACATCACCTGTATAAGAACAAGTACTTATTGAGGGATAAATGTAATTTTGGTCTCTAACATTGTCACTAAAGCAATTTTGGTCTTCAAATTTTTTGAGGTTGCATTATTATTCTCAAACAATTATTTTTTAAGCATTTTTAGTCCTTCCATTATGTTTGCCGTTAAACTTGACGAAGAAATTCATTTTTTTTTTGGTAAAAAATATTATTTTACTCCTATTTTGTGCTATTTTT
The DNA here is from genome assembly GCA_034509735.1 of Sesamum alatum. Lineage (NCBI taxonomy): Eukaryota > Viridiplantae > Streptophyta > Magnoliopsida > Lamiales > Pedaliaceae > Sesamum > Sesamum alatum. The sequence goes on along the minus strand of JACGWO010000002.1, from coordinate 44,712,361 downwards.
CAACTTTTAGTCTAATACATTTATTTTTTTCCTTTTTTCTTCAAACTTAAAGAGAGAAAAAACCGAAAAATATTGAATTTAAGCAACAAATTTGCTATATAATCTTTACAAAATTTATCAATAACCTATTTTTGTGTATAATGAAATACCTAAAACACGTGCAACGCAAAAAACAACATAAATATTAAAAAATAAACATCATTGCATTAATTAAACATCAAAACAACAATTTAACATAACGTTCAACAATCTCAAATTGAATAGTTTCATAATCTTAACTTTTAATTAATGCAAGGATGTCTATTTTCAATATTTATGTTGTTTTTTGCATTGCACATGTTTTAGGTATTTCATTTACACAAAATAGGTTATTAAATTTTATGAAGATTATATAGCAAATTTGTTGCTTAAATTCAATATTTTTTAATTTTTTCCCTCTTTAATTTTGAAGAAAAATAAAAAAATAAGTATATTAGACTAAAAGTTGAAAATAGCACAAAATCGGAGTAAAATAACATTTTCTTACCAAAAAAAAAAAAAATAAAGCACAATAATGCAAACATAACGGAAGGACTGAAAATGTTTAAGAAATGATTGTTTGAGGACTAATAATGCAACCTCAAAAAGTTTGATGACCAAAACTGCTTTAGTGGCAATGTATAGGGACTAAAATTACTTTTATCCCTACCTATTGACTACACTTTGTACTAGCTAAAATAAAAGAATACTATATATTGAATTTATTTTATAATTTTGAAATCTCAATTTCTAGTACTTTTAATATTTGTTTTCGTATAATAAATAGATTAATCTGTTAGTATAATTCATTTTACTAAATTTTCTGATGTAGCAAAAAATTGAAAAAATCATATTTACCCCCATGCAATTGAATTAATACTGACTTATTATAAGTTAAATAATTTCTTTTACCGAACTATCCTTATACATTTTCTCTCTATAATAGATGTTAGGAGGTAAATTTTCACCATTATAAAGATAGTTTGGTCATACAAATATTTGATTAACTTGCAATAAATTAATACTAAGTCAATCGGAGGTAAATATAAATTTTTATTTAATTATTTTTATAATACCAACAATTTCGTTGAATAACTAATTGAGAGATCTATTCATTAGTTGGAAATAAACGTGAGGGGGTACTATGTAGTTTCCCAAGCCACATATGATCGTGTACTTACATCAAATTTCATGATAGAGAAGCATAATTATGCAATAATAATCGAACTGGCGTTAATTTTATTGGCCACTCTCATCTTAATTTCTTCAATGTAAACAAATTAAAAAATCAAATATATCTGGTCACTCCTTTTTTTTATATTTAAACTAAAGATTAACTATTATCTTATTTCAAATAGATCAATAACAATAATTCATATCAAATATCTTATATCTAATAATTTCCAAAAAACTATAATAATATATGCTAATTACCCACAATTATAACAATATATGCTAATCATTTACTAAACGCACACTGACAGGATTCAGACGGATGACCTTAAGAGTCATAGGCTTTTGCTTTGACAATTAAGCTAGGTCTCGACGTTATATTTGGTCACTTGGGGACAAAACATATTTTCTCTCTGTTTCAAATTAAAGGTTCTATCACTACGATTGATCAATTAAGTTAATTTAATATTATTTGTTTTAAAATTAATTACATTATATAAAGGAATTCGATAAGTACAAACTCAATTTTTTTTTTTTGATACTTAAAAAAACATGCAATACGATAAGTTTGTCAATAAATTAAAAAGTTTGACCTCCTACTTCGGGATATACAGATCGATACACATATATAATAATTTAAATGAAATGATTAACTTCTATAGAACAATTAATTATCATAATCTATATTAATTACAAAAGATTAATAATCCATATACAAATGCATAGAAACAACTAGCTGAAGTATATTGAAAAGGCAAAAAAGGTTACAACATATGTAAAACAAACAACAAACATTTCCTCAAGCAGGAGGAATTTATTATTCTCCGAAATAAATTAATTCCGTAGCTAGTTGTTCTGCTGCTGCGATTTTGAGCGCCGGAGCTTCTGTTCATCCGACAGTAATTTTGCAAACCTACGTACACCAGCAAATTAATTAAATCAAATACGAGAAATCGGAATTATGAAAATTAGTAATAGTAGATTGGTGCATGGTTATTAATTAATTACTAGTAATTAATTACTTTGTCAAAGCATCCTGATTGGTGCCTCCATTGGGAATAGGCTCAGAATTTCCTGTTTGCAGATTGACCCTGGACACTGGACCCTTCAACAAATTCTCTCCAATTTTTACAAGGTCGCTTAGATTCTGCTTCGTGGTCACATCCACGGAGGTGTTCACCCCAGTCAATGAGTCATCCTGTAATTAAATCAAGAAAAAACAATAATTATATATATAATAATATTGATATGGGGGTTATCTCTAGGTCGTGTATATATATATATTGCCTCCTGCCCTTCTCTAAATGACAGAATGGGTCAAAATTCGTTGTCTTCTTTATTTGGGTCATTTTGATCCGATCTCCGATCCTGCTCGATTTAAATTCAAATATGTATGAATTCATAATAACCATCAGATTATTGCTGAATCTTTAATTCATGCAAAATCGTATAACTCAAGAAATTTATAAATATAGTTCTCCATACTCCAAATACAACTTTGGCTAACTATTACTTTCTTACAATCTTCATCTCTCCTATAAGGGAACTAATACTTTTTTTGTTCCATAATTTATGATTTTTACATTTTTAGTCCTATCACTAGAAAAAAAATTTAATATTAGTTACATTTTTAATGATCATGGCTAAAAATCATGGTAAATAACTATTATTAACTATGGTTAAATAAAAACCGATGCAAAAACTAGCTTTTCCACCATGAAAAACTATTTGCCACGGCTTTTAGCCGTGATAAAAACATTCGTCGTGGCTTTTAGCTATGGCAAATGTTTTAGGTACCCTCGCAAAAACCACGGCCTATAACTGTCATGTTTTAGCCATGTTTTTGTTAAATATCATATTTTTTGTAGTGTATTGATTACGTGATTCTCACATTGGTCCTATAACTTTCAAGAAGTAGCACTTTTAGTCCTATGACTCCTTTCTGCTAGATGTCTAACAAAAAAGGCCACGTGGCCGTTAAGTTTTCAAATTGAGCACTTAAAGGCCGTGCGTGTGCTAAGCACATGACTTATTCCGTTGAATCTCAAACGAAAAGGTGTCATAGGACAAAAGATGTTACTTTCTGAAAGTTACGAAATCAAAAATGATATTCTACAATCAATTGGATCGAAAGCTTAAAGATTCTAAGTTATGGAATGAAAATTTTTATTTCCCCCTCTCCTATACAACTCATCGACTCACATATCGAAAGGTTCTAATCGGGACATTTTTCAGTGTAGTTCTCACTATTTATTAAATATCTTGCAAGTTATTGGAGAATCCACACTTACCTAAGCATATTATGATCTTTCTATATATATTTAGATACGAGGTAAACAAACTTTTCTACTTTGGACACACATAAAATAATATTTGTTAAAACTAAGCAACTCCTTTTATTATAAAAATATATAATAATTAGAAATATACCGCTGAAACGGTACCATTTATAAAAATATAGTCGGCTCACGATCAGTCGTTTTTTTTTTTTTTTTTAGCTTTGTCGGTGGCAGCGACCGACTGTCACTACCCCAGGCAACGACTCTTAGTCGCTGTTTGGGGAAACAATTGATTTTTTCTTTTCTTTTTTTAATTTTTTTTATTCAATTCACTTGGGCCAACTGTTGTCCCAAGTATTGTTAATTTATTTTATTAATTTATTTTATTAATTATTAGTTAAATTTTTAAATAATAATTAATATTAATAATAATAATATTATTAAATAAATATAATTATATTTTTAATTATTAATAAATATATTTATTAATTAAATATGACCTATAATATTAATATTATATTGTTTGTAATAAAATAAATTTTTTTATAAAATTAGTGATAATAAAAAATATTAATAATGACCACCAATTCTATAAGTATTATCAAATTTTTAATTAATTTCAAATATGATCTATAATATTGCATTATATACATTTTTACATACTAAACATAATGCAATATTATAGGTCGTTAATTATTATTTAAAATTTTAACTAATAATTAATAAAAGATATAAAAAAAATAACAATACTTGGGCCAACAGTTGGCCCAAGTGAATTGAATAAAAAAAAAAAATCAATTGCTTCCCAGGCAGCGAACGAAGCTAAAAAAAAAAAAAAAAAAACGCCGATCGCGAGCTCAGTTCGCGAATCGGCCATATTTTTATAAATAGTATCGTTTTAGCGATATATTTATAATTATTATATTTTTTTATAATAAAAATATAAATTAACCGTTGAATATCAGTTATATATAATTACTTTGAAATGAAAAGAGAAAAGTTCCACGAATTGGTATCGGTCTTACTTGAATACGGAGGTAGTTATCTTCAGAATGAACAGTTTGGAAGACCACGCATAAGAAATAATCCACCATGTCTTTACTAGCTTGATTGAAGACATCTAGTATAGGGGTATTGTTTCCTTGAATCAGCCATCCAAACAGGCCCCATTTTGCTGCCATTTCTGCTGTGTATTTGCGTTCTTGTTTTGCTGAGCCTGTGCCCAGTGAGATCACCAGCAACCTGTTGTAGTCCATCGGCTGAATGGGGAAGAAATCCGGGTTGTTTTTGAACACTTGTTTGGTTACTTCTGTTATTGCAACCAAAGTCTGCACAAATTTCAGGTTTAAAATCAATTATGGGTGCAAAATGGAAGAAATTTGATCAAATGAATGTATTTTGATTACCGGGTTATTACAGGCTACGCCCCCGTCAATGAGATTGAAATCCCAAGACTTGCCGGAGGCGTCGGCGTTTGTGAAATGATGGGCCGGAAAAAAGGTTGGCGCGGCCGACGTGCCGATGCATATGTCTGATAACATGGCGTCTATATATGGCGAATTCTTCATCTGCATTTACAAAATCATCATGAAAAACATTTATATATATATGTGTATAAATTAACAGACGTCCATATATATATATATATAAATTAAGAGAGAGAGAGAGAGAGAGTAGACCTCATAAGAGGAGAAAATAGTAGGCTGCAAATTCCTGATGTCAAATGTAGGAATGACAACATTGGTTAAGGTATCATGCAACCGAGTCTGTCCTAAATTGTCCCTTATTAACTTGTGCAGGTACTTGCCGTTGTACTTGGGTCCTCCTATTTGAACAATCGTGCTTTCAACTGATCCAAGCACACCCCTGCACCACACATATATCCACTAATTACCAAACATATTAAACAAAATGAAATAAATTAATATGCATGATCAGTTGATCAACACAACGAGAGATCGATCAGTTCACTTAATTACCCTTTCTGTGGGAAAATATTAGGGCCATGCTTCACGTAAAATGGAGCAATATCCTTAGCAGCATATAGTGGCCGATTATTATCATCAGGCGCCGTCAACATGGCAGTCACCAGCCCTCCCGTGCTTGTTCCTGCAATAACATCAAAGTAATCTGCAATCCGAGCATCTTCCCCATCCAATTTCTGATCATATGTCCACAAAAGTTGTCATTAATTAATAAATCCAACAACTTAATCTCATATACAAGTAACAGAATCTTCGTATATGTGAAATAGAATACGAGATGCAGTAGCTAGAACACAAAAAAGAGAAATAATTAAGAGTTGGATCGATGTAGGTCATATCATATATACCTGGAGTTCGGATTCGAGGGATTCAAGAATTTTGGCGGGGATGATGCCCCTAATGCCACCTCCATCGATGCTTAGAATAGTGATTAGGTTGCCGTTAACCGGAGGTAGGGTTTTAGAAAAAGATGACGACGATGCCATTCGGGATAATTAAGAAGGATTAATAATGTCGATGGCTTTGGAGGATAATGTGATATGTGTCCGGATGATGAATTCAAGTATTTAAAGGGGAATTATGGCTGCTATAGTTAATTAACTTGGAAAGCTTCTTACAATTAATTCATGCTTACCACGCAATTGATCTAACAAGATTGTTTAATTAATTATTAGGGTTTGAAGTTTGAATAGGAATATGTAAGACTTTGCTAACTTGTATTTGTTTAAGGTTGAAGGTTAGTGTTGTTGAGTAACAGGGATCCCTCTATTAATTCATTGACCTGACATACACAAATATTATATGACTCTTTTTTTTTCTTTTTTTTTTTCCTATAGCTTGAATCAGCATTATCCAGCTCTTTAGTTCTTTAGCACACGCCAATACAGATGTGCTTTGGTGTTATAGATTTACAATTTGATATTATTTTGTACTGCCACTTGATTAATTAAGGCAACATATATACTGTAGGAAAAGATGCAACTTCGGTCTTATTATTATATGGGGTGGGGCTTTAGTTCGGTCTGATTTTGAATTTGCAATTGAGGAGTATAATTACAAAAAAATAGGATATTCGGTTCAGATATTTTCAAAAAAATGTCAAATTTCATCAGAAATTAGCATATGTTTGGCACGTGACCCCTTTAATTTGGGGATTATTCATTTTTTTGATTAGTTCTGTGACGTGACATTTTTGTCCTACTAATATTTGGACTAAATGTGCCACCCCTGTAGTTATAGGACAAAATTGTACATTTCCATATGTTCCTCATGCCATGCTAGCAAAAAAGCGGCTGGAAAAATAAAAAGGTTCCAAATTAATTAGGTCACGTGCAAGATATGTGATAGTATTTGACGGATTTAACTTTTCCCGACGAAATTTGGAGTATATATGCTTGCATTTCCAAATTTGATCGAACTGAAATTTCCACCACCCTATAATTAATGGATCAAAATTGAATTTTTCACTACGTTGCAGGAAACACAAGAACTCGTCTTTCACCACTTGAATTCTTTGAAATACATGTCTAATTAATTAGGCACGAAGTGCTGCGTTGAGAAGTATTTGTTCCAGGCTGCAGTGTATTGTTGTTTACCTGTGGAATGACTATTCTAATTTTATTTCTTAATTTGTTATTAATATAATTAATTAGTTAATAAAAGACAAGAAAAGGGTTTTCTCTTTGAGTTTATATATATAAGCTGATACGTTGTAAGAATTGAGTTATATGTATACATGTACTATTTTCTCTTTGTTTATAATTTTGCAAACACACAATTTTAACAGATGCAATCTTAGAGGTCATGGGTTCGAACCCCACCATATATTGGGATTTTCTTTCTACTGTATAGTAGGTGTAGGTCTTTCTACTGTAATCAGTAGGTGTTGATTAGATGTATATGTTATTTAGATTGTTGATCAGGTTATAATGTTGTAATTGTCTTTGTCAGATTTAGATATTCGACTGGATGGATTGTAATGGATTTATTTCGATATTTAATAATATTTCATTGCTCTCATTTCAAAAAAAAAAAAAAAAAAGACAGATGCAACCACACAAACAGATTTGATTCCATAGTTTAGGGCCATTTTAAATTTGATCCAACATTTTATGGGATCTTAAATCTAACTCCACATTTTATTAAATTTTTTGAAAAAGACCCTTTTCACTAATAGACGTTAAAATTAATGGCCGACCATTTTTTGGCCCACGTGCGCATGACTTTCACCTGAGTTTTTCACTTTTAACTAGTATTAACTTCTGTTAGTATTCGATTTTTTCTTGCAACATTTTGATTTTTTTTTACAACTTTCAACAAAGCAATTAGTTAAATTTAAAATTTTATTATGACCCCTGTTTTGCCAATAATAATACAATCATGTTTGTTTGCTGGGATTTCCTTCATTTGCTACCAAAATCACATGAAGTCAAGTCAAAATATATTAGGAATATCTACACAAACCTCAAATAGGGATGGCAAAGGGTTCGGGTCTGGGTCCAACCCAGCCCCGACTTCAAATCCAGACTCGGGCATGGACTAGGACCCGCCTCCAATGGGGTGATTTTGATGCCTTAAACGAGTCTTGAACGGGTCCGGATCTTAATGGTTTGGACATGAACCCATCCTGATTATTATTATTTTTAAATATAATATATTTGTACACGTATAAAAATATGTATAATTTAGTTATACTTATATATAAGACATAAACTTAATAATTTTATAAATTAAAATAATGATATAAATACTTTATAAACATTTTAATGTTTATATAAGTAACATATTTTCTAAAATTTTTAATATTTCAATGCATGCACATATAAATTTATAAAAATATGTTAGTATTTCCATATTATTGTTGTCTCATACTTATAAAGTTATGGTAATATTATTTTTAAACGGGTCTCGAATTTTGACAAACCCGTACCAAACTCACCCTGTTTCCATCCCTACCTCAAAAGTTAATCTAACCTTTTTCTCAACATATTTTATATACTCTTAATTAGAAAACATCTCACTGAATATATGAAATTAAACCTTTTTTTTTTTTCAAATAAATTTAGAGAAACACACGCTTACATCCGAATGAGCTTAGTACCTACGTGGCAGGATCCCATACAAACCTTAATCTTAATCTAACATTTCATCAGCGCATTTTTTGCCGCCATATCGATTAACACACGATTAGGAGTTGACGCAGCCAGTAGTAGTAATAACAACAATAATAATAATCAAATATTGCTTCACTTGGTTGCCGACAATCTTAGATATGTCATACTTCATTAAACAATTGTGTCCATACAATATGCGTAACGAACGAAATGTCCTGTAACTTGCAACTTTATACCATTAGCAATGAAACCAAACCCCCCCCCCCCCACACCCCCTCTCCCCCCAGAAAAAAAAAAATTTGACTCTCGCATAACATCTGGGTATTTGTTTCACTTTATATGAGTTATTGTTCTTAATCATACTTGATTTAAATTATTATTGGTTGAATGATGTATTGATCAGTTTATCAAAATATTGATAATATTGATATGATCATATATGTAATTACCACTAAAAAAACAAAAACGGGGATACAAATATTGAACAATACAAGGGTACTCTTTGCCTTTGTGTATTGTTGTGGTGGCTGTGGCCCATTAATCTGCTATTTGTTTCTTTATTGAAGGCCCAAAGATCTGGGCTGGGCTGCGCAGGAATATGACGCCCAAAGTTCGGCCTCTTTGGTTTTGAATTTGCAATTGTGATTACAATTAACAATAAATAAATAGCATATTTAGTTCAGATGCTGTCAGAAAATGCTAAGTTCACCAGAAAGTAGCACATATTCTACACGTGACCCTTTTAATTTGGAATTTTTAATTTTCGGCTAGTTTTGCTTATATGTCATTTTTGCTCTATTGACATTTGGACTATAGATGTGTCACTCTGGCTCTCTATAATTAGGACCAAAATTGTATTTTTCCTTTATGTTCTCCCACGCCAGCAAAAATTTTCGAAAAAAATTAAAAAGCTCCAAATTGATTAGGTCACATGCAAGACATGTGATACTACTAAGGCAATTTACTTTTTCTAGCTAGATTTGGACTAAATGCGCCCTTTTTTTTTAGAAAAAAAAAATTACAGTTTTCCAATTGCATTTTTCAAATCGGATAGGATCTAAAGTGCTACTGCTCTTAAAGTAATGAATCAAAATTGCATTTATCTCGTATATTATAGGAAGCATAAGAACTCGTCTTTCACCACTTGAATTCTTGAAATATATGTCTAATTAATTAGGCACAAAACTGTATTGAGAAGTATTAATTTCTTCCAAGCAGCATTAATGTTGTTTACTTGTGGAATGATTACTTCTAATTTTTTTTCTTGTTTGGTTGTTAATATAATTAGCTAATGCAAAACCAGAAAAGGGTTTTCTCTTTGTTTATTATTTTAATGCAAAACACAGATTTTTAACAGATGCAGCCACCACGCACGCAGACTCATTAATAAACACCAAGTGGAGGAACAACGTCCGTCAATCACCAATAACCTTAAATCATAATTAATTGAACCTTATTTTTATAAACTCTTATTGGTTAAAAAACAGAAAAAATACAAATAACTCCCTGTGATATCATAAATGAGCAAATTATCCTCCTATAAAAAAATAAATAGTAATTTACCCCTTTATATTTTTTAAAATAAAGCAATTTACCCCCTATGTTTTTCAAAATGAATCCCTAAGAAGGTAAATTGCTTCATTTTACAAAATAAAAGGGGGTAAATTGCTATTATTTTTTCATAAGGAGATAATTTGTTCATTTGCAATATCACAAAGGAGTAAATTGCATTAAACCCGTTAAAAAACACATCTCACAAAATGTAATGAAAGTAATTTTTTTTAAAAATAAATTTAGACAATGAGCTAATTAGTACGTACGTGTCCGACTCCATACACATCTCAATCTTAATCTGACATTTTATCACGCCATCATATTATATCGATCAAGAGTTGACGCAGCCAGTAATAATAATAATAACAATAATAATAATAATAATAATAACAATCAAATATTGCTTAATTTGGTTGCCAAATGTTGCATATGCCATACTTCATTAAACAATGCTTCTAGTTATAGTCCATATAACATGGCAGCCGACCCTCTTCGCAGCCATACATCAAGGAAACACCCTATAAAAGAAAACAAGAAAGTATTAGGATTCGAGTCTCATTGGACGTATAAGTATTTATCTCACTTTATGTGAGCTATTCGTAATTTGTTTATTGTTTCTAATCATAATATTGAGATGAGTTATTATTGGTTGAATTGATGTATTGATCAATTTATCGAGATATTAATGCACTGAGCAACACAAGAGTACTCTTTGCCTTTGTACAAATCAAGAATATATGTATTGTAATTTAAAAGGATGGGCTCAAATTAAAAAGACTTTCAAATTTCCTTGTCTTTGGTCATGCAAGAGAATGGGTCATTATGTTCAAAAACTTTGATTCAATCTTCAACTTCTACTATTTTTATTAATTACATATAAATAATAATAGTTATTCAACACTAATTTATTAGAATTCTCTTTGGACCACATTTTGATATTTAGAAGATTGAAAATTGTTTATATGTATATTTCTTTGGGTTGTTGTGGCCCATTAATCTGCTATTGGTTTCTTTATTCAGGGCCCAAATAAGTGGGCTGGTCCAGGAAACTGAGGCCCAACAAACCATTATCCAAAGAGAGAGAGAGAAAGAGACAATAAATAGCGAATCCACCGACAATTACTACTTTGTTTTATGAGACTATTTTAAGTGTGACAACTATGCACACAATTATGGATAAAATTCATTTTAGTTTCCGACATTGGATTTTAACTTCAAAATAGTTTCTATCTTTTCAATTCATTTTAAATTAATTCCTCTAATGAATAATCTTCCTATATTACCCCTATAAAAATTTTCTTTTCTTATAGAAAATTATTTTAGTGCTTCACTTTTCATTTTTATTGCAATTTATCCCTCATACATAAACTAGGAAATTATAATTTTTTTAAGTGGAAGAATTTATCATTGAACAATTATTCAGATGTTTGTACACATTTAATTTTAAATTTTAAAACTAATTATTGTTTTAAAAATATTAAAGAAGTAGAGAAAAGTTATGAGGAAAAAAAAAAGAGCAAGAGAAGAAAAATAAAAATAGAAATTGAGAAGAAAACAAATTACAAATTAAAAGAATAATTTAAAAAATAAAAAATAAAGACAAAAAAATGGTGATTTTCAATTATATAAAAGTATAGATAATAATTTGATTAATGACATATCAACATAATTATCGTGAATATATTGAACTTCTTGATTTTTTATTTTTATTTTTTTATAAAAAGAACGCTTGAATGAGTAAGGGGTTTTATATACCCTATTCTTCACATTTTAGCTGACATATTTATTTATTTTTATTTATGATCTAATTTTAGAACTTTTTTGTTCAAATATTTTTTTATTTGAAAATTCAATAAGTTCATTAAATTCACAAAAATTATGTTACTATATCATTAACAAGTTATTATCTGAACAGATATATTTCTATTTAAACAGATATATTTCTAAGTTTGAAAGTAGAAGGACCAAATTATAATTAAAAATAAAAAGTGAATAATAAATAATAGAGTTTTATAAGGGTAATATGAGAAAATCACTCATTGGAAAGACCAATTTAAAGTGAGTTGAAAAAACAAGGACTATTTTGAAGTTAAAATAAAAAATCAGGGACTAAAATAAATTTTACCCACACAATCATATTTACAAAGTAGTATGTTTCCATTTTTAGTATACTATAATTTAATACTTGAAAATACTTTTTGTAACAATATTAATTGACTATTTGTAATGATTTATGTAGTAATCAACTATCAATAAATAAATACCAACATAGGAGCTAACTTAAATTTAAAATCTAAAATTTTGATTCTCAATGTATGAATTGGAGATTCTGTTTCAAATATTATTGAACTTTTATTTCATTTAATATATACACGCTACTGATTTACAAGAATGCATGATCTTTGAATAAAAATTAAGTGAATCCTATAAATAACATTTATTAATGCAAATAAATAAGTTAGAAAAAGGAATATTAGAAAATGAGAAGTATAAATAAAAGATTGATATTGATTTCATTTCCCCTTATTAGGCCGAGAAGTGAGAGTGGAACTGCCTAAAGCAACCGACAAGCTTAAAATACACACAACAATCATCCTTCATTCAATTCTCCTCTCTCTCTCTCTCTCTCTCTCTCTCTCTCTCTCTCTCTCTGTGCGTCTGGATCTGGAAGGTTAGCGTTTCTGCTCCGATTCCATCATGGGAAGAGCTGCTGTGGGATCTCATGCAATTCGGACAGTTTTCTTCTTCGCAACCATCTGCATTTTGCTTTTTTCTCATAATGCGTTCAGCTTTTATCTCCCGGGTGTTGCCCCTGAAGACTTCCAAAAGGTTCGGTTTTGTTTTACCCTCTGAAATGGAGGTGTTGTTTGTATGATTTGTTTTCTGTTTGCATTTGTTTGATTTGGGTTTCTTCTGGACGTGGTATGTCTGTGATCCCTCGTAAAATAGGGGTGAGTTTGGATGTTTCCTTGATCTGGTTTCTGTTCGAAGATCTGATCTTTCTTTATGTCTCTCTGAGGGATGAGTGATTCGGAATTGGTATTTGTTAGATGTAGTATTTTATCGAATGCACTGGTTATTTTGGAAAATATATGCCTGGTTTTAAAATCTGTATATTAGGAGATATTGATCCAATGTGTTGGTTTGATCCTTGCTTGAGGAAATAAAATATTTTGGTGAATAATGTGTGCTGCTCGGTCTTGAGTTTCTTTACTTTTAGTTCACTTGATGATGCTTAATTTATGTTTAGTTAGAAACGAGTTTTCATTGTGTAGATAGCCCTTATTTGTAAGTTTGTTACTCATTCAGTCAGCGCTTCTCTGTTTTATGGGTCTTGTCTTTGTTCTTGCATCATGATGAAAACAAGAGTATATTGTAGACGAGCAAGGTTGATTCTTGAATATTGTCATTGTGGAGGATAATAATGTGCAACTGTGCATTCCAGTGTGTTGAATTCTTATCATTGCAAAAGGTTGTGCAGTAGGATGTATGCAGTCTGCTGATTGGAGAAATAACTGTGCGTGTACTCCTTGCTAGATGTTCTTGTCTAGTATTAAAATTAGGTTATGATTACTGTTTCTGATAAACTTCACATGAAACTTTTCTCTGCTTGATATGTTGAATGTTAAATCTTTATCTGTGGCACTCTTGAAGCTGTATTTTACTAGTAGACCATTAATTATTAACTATGGGAGATGGGAAGAGAGAAGACGCCAAGGTATCACAATCGCGTAGTTCTGCCTTCTTTCTTTAGTAGAGAGTATAAGAAATTGAATATGTTTATTCTTTATCTTTTATTTGGTCCATTTGTAAATGATGGCATGCAGTTGATTTGGGACTGCAAATTACACTTTCCTTTTTCTTTCTACTTATCTTCTTCCTTCTTTTCCTGAACATTTATTTTCCAAACATAATGCAGGGAGATATGCTGAATGTGAAAGTGAACAAATTGACTTCTATAAAGACTCAGCTTCCTTACTCATACTATTCTCTTCCTTTCTGCCGCCCAAACACGATTGTTGACAGCAGAGAAAATCTTGGAGAAGTACTTCGTGGTGATCGCATTGAGAACTCTGCTTATGTGGTCTGTGTAACATCTTTCATGATATAAATATAATTCCATTTGACCGCTCTCGTGGTCATTGACTTGTTTTTGTTGAATGGATATGTTGCAGTTTAGAATGAGGGAACCACAACTGTGCACTGTTGTTTGTCGACTTACGCTTGATGCCAAAACTGCAAAGGAATTCAAAGACAAAATTGAAGATGAATATCGTGTTAACATGTAAAACAATCCTTTGCAGCGCACAATTCCATGTTCTTAGATCAGTTTTCTAAGAGACTTTATTTGAAAGCGCTCTTGCTTAATAATGCGGGTACTCTGTGTTGCAGGATCCTAGATAATCTCCCTTTGGTTGTTCCTATCCCAAGATCAGAACAAGAAGGCCCTCCCATCTACCAGCTGGGTTTTCATGTTGGGCTGAGAGGACAATATGCTGGCGTAAGTTAACTAATTATGGCCCTAACATTGTATAAAGAATTCATGAAGGCAATACATCTCTTTTACTCGCAAGTGTTTGTCTTATGTAGAGCAAGGATGAAAAGTACTTTATACACAACCACTTGAGCTTCACAGTCAAGTATCACAAGGATGAGCTGACTGATTCGGCAAGAATTGTAGGTTTTGAGGTCACACCATATAGGTGGGTTCTTTGGGTTTTATTTTTATTCGAAATATTGTTCTCTATTTAATCTCTAAGAACAGATATTTTATTTGATTAGTTCCTAAATTGCAAATGAGCTTATTGTTCTATATCTCATGTTTTCAGTGTGAAGCATGAATATGATGGAGAGTGGAATGAGAATACACGGTTAACAACATGTGATCCCCATGCAAAGAGTATAGTTGTTTCTTCAAACTCTCCTCAAGAGGTTGAAGATAAGCAAGAAGTCATATTCACTTATGACATTGCATACCAGGTGGAAACCAGTTTACTTGCTAGTTTTCACATTTAGTTTTGATTGTTAATTGTATGCCAAGCAATTGTTTGGTCACCTGGAGCCTGGCTTTTCTTGTTTTGATCTTGTTGATGTCATCTGCAAGTGATTTCTGGCTCTGATCAACAAGTATCATATTCTTTTTTTTGTTTTTTTGCTCAACTTCATATTGTGGAGAGTCCTTTCTTATAGATTCAAGGTCTGCATCGCAGGAGAGTGACGTGAAGTGGGCATCAAGATGGGACACTTATCTTCTAATGAATGATGATCAAATCCATTGGTTCTCCATAGTAAATTCTCTGATGATTGTTCTCTTCCTCTCTGGAATGGTTGCTATGATAATGCTGCGGACACTTTATCGTGACATATCAAAGTACAATGAACTTGAGACCCAGGAGGAGGCCCAGGAAGAAACAGGATGGAAATTGGTCCATGCAGATGTATTCAGGCCCCCCAGCCACTCCGATTTGCTTTGCGTTTACGTTGGAACTGGTGTACAGTTTCTGGGAATGGTACTTGTCACTATGGCGTTTGCTGTCCTCGGCTTCCTCTCCCCTTCAAATAGAGGTGGACTCATGACGGCCATGTTGTTTCTTTGGGTTTTCATGGGAATTTTTGCTGGTTATGCTGCTTCCCGTCTTTACAAGATGTTCAAAGGAACGGAATGGAAGAAAATAGCCCTCAGGACCGCTTTCCTATTCCCAGCTGTAGTGTTTGGCATCTTCTTTGTACTGAATGCTCTAATCTGGGGTCAGAAATCTTCAGGGGCAGTGCCATTTGGAACAATGTTCGCTTTGGTCTTCTTATGGTTCGGGATTTCAGTTCCCCTCGTCTTTGTAGGCAGCTATGTTGGCTTTAGGAAGCCAGCAACAGAAAATCCTGTGAAGACAAATAAAATACCCAGGCAGATCCCCGAACAGCCATGGTACATGAACCCCATTTTCTCAATCTTGATTGGCGGCATACTTCCATTCGGAGCTGTTTTCATCGAGCTCTTCTTCATTCTGAGCTCCATATGGTTAAACCAGTTCTACTACATTTTCGGGTTCCTCTTCATAGTGTTCGTCATCCTCATTGTCACCTGTGCCGAGATAACAGTCGTGCTTTGCTATTTCCAATTATGCAGTGAGGATTACCTCTGGTGGTGGAGGTCGTATCTGACATCTGGATCGTCTGCACTTTACCTCTTCCTCTATGCCACCTTCTACTTCTTCACTAAGCTCGACATCACAAAGCCCGTCTCAGGAGCAATGTACTTTGGGTACATGTTGATCGCTTCATATGCATTTTTTGTGTTGACAGGCACCATCGGCTTCTACGCATGCTTCATCTTCACTAGGCTGATTTATTCTTCTGTGAAGATCGACTGAGCGCTGTTCTTGTCATTCACATAGCGAGGAGATACAGAGAATTCATTCAATATCAAGTCCATGTATGATTTTCCCGAACGACCTTATACACCACCAAATTTTTTTCCAAAGGAGTCGTTACATTAGCTAGTTAATTGTAGTAGGTTCTTATATGTAAGTTTTGTTTGTTTTGTTATCTTTGTAGCAAGGAGACTGCGAGCTTGTACACTGCTCATAAGTTGCCAATCTTGTTTGATCAGAAGAATTCTGTCTAAGTGTAGCTGTGGCAGTGGCTGATCAATTTTATTAGTATTACTGCCTAATGTACAACTGTTACTTCAATTATTTCAGCAACACCCTTCATGTTACAATAACAACCAAACAAGAATTCAATCTCTTTCCTGTAAATTTAAACCAGATTACAAAGAAATATAGGAGCCCTACGCTCCAGATTATCCTTCAGAAACACCCTTATCAATGGAAGTTGATACAGTAAAAAACGTCTCATGTTACAAAACAGTAATAATTAACAAACAGAAGACCAAAATGTGATACTGAAAATGGTCTTTTTGCTCCATAAGAAAGCAAATTAAACAACATGATTAGTACAATTAGTACAATAACAACTGAGAGTCTTGTCTATTTCCGGGGGCGGGTTTCCTCGGGATTTGCAGCACCAACCGAGACTTTAGCCACATCCATGGCACTGGCTTCCGGCTTTTTCTTGGCGTACAACGTAAAGTACCACATGGCTCCGACAAGGGCAAACCCGACAAGGGTCACAGTATAGGGGCCGTAGGGTAGGCTCCGCCGCTGGTGGAGGACGCCGCCGGGGTTGTGGCCCGGCGGCCGCTTGGAGGCCTCCACACCAGCCCTTTTCACCTCCTCCGGGCTCATCTTGTGCGTGTCAGCGTTCTTCCTCCACTCTTCATTTCCTGCCATTCTTTGAAAATTTTTAAAACCTTCTGCTAAAGAATCGCCGATGATTCACCCAACAACAACTGTGTGCATTTCTGTGTGTATGTGTGAAAGGAAGAGGAAAGAAGTAGACGAAGAAGAACATGGGAAGAGTGAGAGGTTTGCGACGTCGACAATAGTGGGGGTTGCATGGAGCTCACACGTGTCATTTGTCTATATACGTGTTGGCAGGACAAGTGTTGATCAATACCTGTCTTCTTTTCTCAATTTATTGAAAAGAATTAAAATGTGGGAATGAAGAAATAAATTCAAATTAAATTGGAACAATCACATAAGGCCTCGCTTAATTATAGAAGTCAAGGCCTCGTGGTGCCCTGTCCGAATTCGATTAATACGTGGGTTATGTTCTATTTTAATAATAGTAATTGCTTATTGATATATGAATTATATTAATTATAGTTTTTTGTTGGACATACATATTTAAAATTATTGATTGATATATAACCGTTAGTTGACATCATCATACATTTAAACGATTTACTCAAAAATAAATTTTAAAAAAAAAAGTTTAGTGATACAGTTGCTATCAATTGTTTAGTGATACAGTTGCTATCAATTGGAAAGCTACTGTATACATGTATATAATGATGTATATACACAAAAATATTTCATTCAAGTTATACACTTATACTTGGAATGTGATGTAAGTAAACGTCCCGCGCCCTACATTTCACATTGATTGCAGACGAGAAGTTTGAACGGTTTATAAACTTGAGGCGTTTTCTCCCTATTGAGGTGCCTCTTTAGGACAAAAACGTAAAATTCATACGCAATCAAAGTAGATAACACCTCGTGCAATGATGCATTCATCGAGTTGCAAACCACATTAAATAGAAGAATTTGAATAAAAGATTTGGAGAAGACAATTCAATCGACTTAATGCGAAAAATTTGAAATCCATTTTTGAATTTGAAGAAAGGTTACAAAGAAGATATTTCAATTGATTTGGTAAGAAAAAATTTGCAATCCATTAATATTTCACAAAATATAATTCACATGAAAAATTAAAAAATTTGAAATCCTTTGGATTATAGAATTACCCAAACAGAGTAAAAGATTGAGAATGGAGAATTGAGAATCCCTATCTTGAAATCAATAAATCCAAACACAATATCATATATTTTTATGTAATATTACAGTTAGTACTACAAAATATCAATTTTCATTGACTACAATTAAGAAATGACATTGTAAATATTTTATAAAATTATTACTTTCTTACATCCTATACAAAATCTTGTGATTATTTAAATTAGAAAAAATTCATGTGGAAAAACTTTTAAAATCGCCTTATAACGTTAATCTAGACTTGACCGTTGCTGGAAGACAAAATAATACAACTCCTTTCACGCTGTCCCACAAAATCCCTGTTCCTTAAACCCTTCAACGGCTAGTTTTTTCCCACCACCTCCCTCCTCCTCCCCTATATATGCCGGCGCAGCCCCTTCTGCTTCCATCATCTCTCTCTCTCTCTAAAAGCCTTTTTCTATCAGTAGAGTACTGCTTTTAGAACATTTCTTGTACCTGCGAATCACCAGTACTAACTGTGCAAAAATGGCTGGATTTTCAAGAACTGAAGCTTGTTCAGTACTTCTATTCATCTGCCTGTTCTTGAGTTTCTCGGAAGCCAGGGACCACCTCGTCGGCGGAAAATCCGACGCCTGGAGGATTCCTTCTTCGGAGTCCGATACTCTCAACCACTGGGCTCAGAAATCTCGATTCCTCATCGGAGATTCTTTAGGTATGTTTAAAACACACATCTAACTTCCATCTTGATTCTTGTAAGTTACATCTTTATGGAGACATCTGAATCTCTTTTATTCTTAACTTGCAGTGTGGGAATACGATGCCTCGAAGGATTCAGTGCTGCAAGTGACGAAGAGAGATTACGTGACCTGCAACACGTCTAGTCCGATCGAAACCTACACCGGCGGCAGCACCAAGTTGAAGCTGGAGCATTCCGGGCCGTACTATTTCATTAGTGGGGCAGAAGGCCACTGCAAGAAGGGTCAGAAGTTGATTGTGGTGGTAATGTCGGAGAAGCACCGCCACGTTTTGGGAGTTTCTCCGGCGCCTTCCCCAGCGGAAGTTGAAGGTCCAGCAGTTGCGCCGGCACCCACCAGCGCTGCCGGGAGACTCAGTGGCGGACTTTTCATGGTGGTACTAGGGATGGTGCTGGTTGTAATGTGAGGGGTCTATGGGGATTGCTGGAGTATTAGTTCATTCTTTCGGGACCAGGGGATTAATCTGTTTTATGTAATTGAGATTACATGTCTTTGTGATTTGTTGATTTTATTCATTTTATGTGACAATTCCTATCAAATTTTGCATATTTGTTCAAAAACTTCACAAGTGACAGAATCATTTCGATAATTCCTGACCTCAATTTTGCACTTGGAATCTGTAATTTCAACAATATCCTGTAAAATTGCATTTCTTGGCTTGTATAATTATTGTTTGAACATCTCCCATAATTAATCCAAACATATCCTCATTTCACACGAAAACCAAAATTGAAAATACATATTTTCCGTTGAAAACTGAAAACAAAAACATAAACACACAGGCTATACAACTGAAACAGCCCTGAGAACAAATAGCAAGCAAACAAACATATAAGAAAGGCCATCGACATTCCATTGTTTAAGTTCTCGATAAATCAAAACAAGGGAAGTTATGCACAGAATCGAATAAGCACATGAAAATTTGTGAATATCACCTGCTCAACAACGTATCCTCACATCAGCTGAATATCAACACTGAGCAATTCATAGAACATTTTATAAAATCATAGTGTTTCAAACTCTGCTCAGTGCCGACCACAGGGCATAACAAAATATCCTGGTTCACCCTGGTTTAATTTCTACATGGCGAAAAAGCATACATTTCAACACAAAATAACCATAACAGATGAACCTGGATGGTAGCGAGCGTACAAAGTAGAAACAATAGATACGAAAAGCAGCAAACATATATCAAAACAATCGTCATAGCTTAATCAATATCTTCATTGTCAGTACTAGTAAGCTTACTCAAAATTGACTATTCTAACACAACTGGGGCTAATACCCATTCGCTGGAGTACACAAAGGAAGCCATGACATTCCCATCACATAAACAGCCATCTGTTCCTTGAAATCTAGTAACACACTGGCCCAAATCCAGCAAGCAAAACCTGCATAGACAGCAAAAAGGGTAAAATGTCTAAGTTCGATATCAATATATCACATAGTTACTGTTTAGGAAAAATAGGGTGCCTTTATGGAGAAAGAGGGTAATGAATGAATCAACACCAACTAAAATATTGTAACAGGACAGTTGCATGTGGTAGTTTTCAATACTCTACATACAGAAGAAGAAGTATCAGTTCCACATTTTAGCACATTTGCTTTCATTTTATCTGGCAGATAAACCTAAAGAGCATCTTCCTAGTCACACTAGATGGCCTCAACCTCAACCTCGAAATACTGAATGAGTCTGAATTTTCCTAATCTAGTAAAGAGATCTAGATACGTGGAACACATGAAAATGAAGCCTAGTTTTCTAGTCACGTATAAATAGCAGAAAATAACAACTCAATGTGAATATTGGTAATATTCTTTTATAGATGTATGTGGTTTGATAGCATTTGATCTCATACACATCCAAATCTTCAGTTACTATCAAATAGTATTCTAATTAAAACTCTGATGCTTGTCAATGATACAAAAAATAAACAGAAGTGTGTACAGTATCTCTCTTCATGTGCAAATTTAGGTAATATCAACAGACTACAGGCAGATAGATATGCAAATCTGGCAGTGTAATTAAGGAATGAGACAGACCTCCTATATTTACACATGAACTGAGTTAGCGTTCACTTAACGACCAAATGCATGAATGATTCACGACTTACTCCACAGAACATTTTGCAGCCAGCCATGACTGATATGGCAACAAGCTTTGCAGCTATATTCCAAATGAAATCAGCATTGAATAAGAGGTGTTGAATTGTCTGAAAATTCTTATCCAATAGTTGGCCAATGATTTGCTTGTTTACAGGCCTCCTAAATGGATTGAAGCCAAGATTCAGAGGAGATTTGTGCCAATTAGTTTACAGAAATGAAGTGCATATAAAGGACCTAACTTGGCCAACCAGCCCCAATACCATACTCCTCCCATGTAACCCCTTTACCAAGTTTAGCCCATCCAAAGTGCGTACCAGTCCCAAAGTACCATCATTTCATCGTTCCCAGAACACAGTTTGGGCATATAGCAGGCTCATACCAGTAATGAACACAATTTTCCTACTTCAGTGATGATCACGATTATGCAGGAAACTAAATGATACTCATACCACCCCAGGTTGTAGTCTTCCCTACCATATTATTGCAAGCATTGTCCATTCCAATATAAAAAACCAAAACAAGTATTTCGTGAGGAGCGTAAGTGTCCTCAATTTTTAAACTCCGTCATGAAAAGACTGCATACTGAACCAGTTGCAAATACATAGAGCTTCCGTGGTGCGTCTCAAACTGGGAAAATATTATCATGTGGCGATCCAACTTATAGCATATAATGAAAAATTTGTAAATTGTGACTGCCTTGTGAGCAATAATAAACTACTCAACTGTGTGAATCAGATATATAATTAGGCTCATAAAATTTTGATAATTAAGATGTTTCTCAGTAAAATTCAAGTTCATGACCACACGCACAGATTAAAGCGAAATATGGTGTTTTTGAAAGAGAATGCCATATACACTACATGTGCAAAAACAAACTCACAACTCGATTGGTTAAAGATCTTATCAATGGCTAATTTAATACACAGATCCTCTTAGAAGCTGTCTAACATGATATTCAGAGTCATAAAGGGCAACTTATCCACTTAGCTCAGATACAAAGTAGTAGCTGAACGAAAAAAATCACACAATCTACTATCCTAATTCCTAACAGCAAATGACAATGGTGGCACAACAATTTTTCATATTGAATCGATGATATGGCATGAGACAGGTCTACCAAACATTTAGGTGCAACAACACAACAAAAAACAGAAGAGTAAAACTAAAGTCTACCAGAGGATCAGTCCAGAATTATGACATCGTCATCTGAATCCTCAGGTTGTAAAGGTCCTTTAACACCATTTTTACTATCTCCAAGTAGCTCACGAGCTGCTTTCTCAAGAAACTCCTGAGCAGCAGCACGAACAGATTGCTTCTCAGGTGTCTGGTACTTTCTCTTCTTTTGGAGACTTCTGTCCGAGTAGTTAATTCTTGGGCCCTCTCCTCGACTAATTTCCCGCATGCTTTTCTTCTGCTCTGGAAAACCAGGTAATTATTCAAAGTCAACTAAGTTGAAAGGTTACTCACTGTAAAAATAAACAGCCCATACCAGAGGAAAGATCAGGCAGGGAATGCTCAATGAAACGGGCTGCTGCCTGGGGATTAATGGTGGCTGAAGGTTGAAGTGGTGCTACAAACATAACAAGCAAAGTTTAAAAGAAGCAGTTAGCATCACCGCTCACAGTGAACAATAGAAAGCATCAATAAAACAAGACAAATACATCATGTGTCAAATTTCCGAATTTAATGTCTTAAATACCAAGAGGTCTCGATAATAAATTATTGTGCAAAACATAGTACATTTTATTCTTTTATTCTTCTATCAAGATGACCATAGATATATGGCTTTCAAGAGCAAAGGACCACATAATACACAAAAGTAAAGGAAATTAGAGACACCAAGCAAATGATAGAAGCAGTTTCCAAAAATTATTCCTGAAATTAGAATTTCGTATAATGCAAAAACTATTAGAAAGTCCGCTGAACAGTCTAACAAATATCTCATTTACAGGACTACAAAATAACCCCACAACGAAGACAGTGTTTAAAATACACCACACTTACTATTTCTTGCATTGGAAAGGACGATTAGAGTTACCTTTGTGCAAGTCCATGGATCGCTGCAATTTCTCTTGGTACAAGTCCAACCTCTCCTGAACCAAGAAACACATGCCCAACCATAAATCAACCAATTTCAAATATGACTATTGGCTAAGCTTATAAAACCACCATAGACACGAGTTCGACAACATTTGAATTTCAAATACATTTAGATAACCAAGCAAGACCCCCAAAATCATATATCAAAATTTGACACTTATTAATGGAGTTACAAATTTTCATTTAGGAAAAAAAAATACATATATAAGGTATTAAGGTCATAATAAAAGACCACACAATCAAGAAGAAGAACAAGAAGAAAACAGAATAAAAGAAAATCATACAAATAAATCAGGGGCTGATATATTACTTTCTTTAATTCTGAACGCATATACAAAAACAATACAATTAAAAAGAATGGCAACGGTGTGAGAGACTTACAAGCTCCTTTTTGACCGGATGATCATCTGGGTCTATACCTTTGCATCTTAGCCTCACTGCAAAAGCAAAACATGCCAGAAATTCACTTCGACCTCAAGAATTTCACTATCATAAACAAATAAGAGAAAATGTTTGCATCTTTATTCTTTAGCAAATGCTGCATGTTCAATCTATGAACAGAACACATACATAGACATCTAGAACATACACAAATATATACATACAAGCGAAGAGAGTGGTTGTGGCTTTGGCAATCAAGAAGAGGGCTTGAGCCCTCTCAAGAGGCTCCATTCTTGAAAGGGTTTCAGTATTACAGTAAGACAAGAACTCTTCCAAATTGGCTTTCACTTCATCCATGTTACCCGAGGTTCTTCTCACCGCCTCCATTACTGATTCTGGTATCGATTTATTGCTACAACCACTTCCGCTGCCAATTTCCATAGTTTCTCTCCAAATCTTCCTCAATTCACTTTGTTTCTCTGTGACTGTGAGAATCTGAAAGGGTTCTAATTCAGCAGAATCTTCTTGATGGGTTTTGTACGAATTTAAATTGCGAGTTAGTAGGATACAGTAGGGATTTGGATGGGGTGGGTCTTGGAATTTCGCTCAGAAGTCAGAAAGGAGCCCAAAAGTTGAGGTAATTATGCACGGTGCCCCCTAAATACTGAAATATCTATATTGACCCCTATATTTCTTTGGCTTATTTATTTTACTTTATCTTCTTGATGAAAGTGGAAAAGTTGCATTAATGAATTAGGTTTTCCTGTGTGAATAATGCATCTAAATTATTTGAATCGATGAATTTGAAATTGAGTGTTTCTAATTATAATAATAAATTTATCCAACTTTTTAAAATAATTCAATACTGCAATGAATTTCAAAAATTTTAGTTTTCATTTTGAATTATATTATCATGTTAAATTTATTACATCTGACGTAATTTGAATTTTTTTCTCCAAATTCAATTCATTCCATCCAAACACAGTCTAATTTAATTCTAAATACATGGAATTCTATCATTTATGCAATTTACCTTTTTATCAAAATAAAGTATCCTTTTCAAACTTTTTTCTATTTTCATTTAAGCATGAAAAATAGATTTATTATTATTCAATTTTTGTGTTGATATTATAATACCACTAAAAGGAATGTCTTTAAACATCCCAATAATTGATTATTAATTAAGATAAAATCAAATTAATTACACCTCACTACATAGTAGGCAGCATTTATTATGTATTCTCTTTCACAAAAAATGCACTTGAACCTATCAATTTAGATATGTCCAATTCACTTATTCAAATTCCTTTTTTATTTCATTAATTCACGAGTGAAATGCAGACACCCTCCAACGTATTGAGTCATTTGCACTCTGCCTCCAATCTTTTTTTTTTTTTTTTCCTTACATTTTTCCGTCCAATCTTTTGATTTTATTGTACTTTGCACTTTTCGGAGAATAATAACGGAATATTCTGTTTGCGTGTATTCATGTGACTGAGGATGATACAAACACCCCCCATGTATGGGGTCAGTTGCACTTTGCCCCCAGCCTTTCTTTTTATAAAAAATTAAAATATATTATAAAAAAAATTGAGGAAAATTTTCAAAAAATTCAATGTCTCATCTACAGATAAACAACTTCACATTACAAGACAAAATGTAATGTTAGCGCCGACAGAAATACACACATTTGCACTGATGGTGGCACTGAAAGAAATACACAATTTTTTTTTTCCTTTTTGGGTTTGATTTTTCCTCTTTTTATACAAAAGAGTGTATTTGGTACTGTTGTGAAGCTACACTGTTTCGTGATTTTTTCGTCTGAATTGTTGGGGTTCAATTTCTTCACATGGGTTAGTGAGATTTTGTTGTTTTATCATCTATTTTTCCCCCCTGTCTTTATTATGTTCTACTGATTTTGTGGTGGTGTTGGAGTTTGTTGTTTGTGAATTGAAGGTTAAAATTATTTTATTTAGGTACTACACACATGATGTTTCAGATTATTTGCTTTCTGGTTTGATTTTAGCTTATAATGTGAAATTGTTTATCTGCAGATCATGCATTGAATTTTTTTAATTTTTTTTTCATATTTTTAATTAATTTTAATTTTATTTAGAAGGTTAGGGTAGAAAATACAAACAACTTCATACGTTGGGGAGGGAGTGCTTGCATATAACCTTACATTACCTAACCTAAAATCGCCCTCAGGCGCGTGTACACACGTGGACGGAGTATTCCAATATTATTCCCCGAAAAATGCAAAGTGCAACAAAATCAAAAAGTTGGATGGGAAAGTGTAAAAAAAAAAAAAAGATTGGGAGACAAAGTGCAAATGACCCCATACATTGGGAAGGTGTCAGAATTTTACTCTTAATTCACACCCTTACATATCATACACGGTTTTGTTTTTAATGAATTATATGTCAATTATTAATATTAAATATTTTTAATTTATTGATAAATATTATTACGATAAACTAACAATTATAATGATAGTAGACCAACATACGTATTAAATTTACCAGTTAAATTAAGTTTTATTGGCACTGAAGACTTCTTTTTAGTGAATCAATTAAAATTACGTTGTAAATTTTAATTATCAATAATTAATATACGCTAATTATTAATATTAAATCTTGATAACTAACTAATAAATTATTATTACATTATGGCAACAAACTATCAAAAGGTTGTGGGGTTGTTCCATTTTAGAATCGGGCTTTTCAACCTGAGAGGCATCTTCCCAGAAATAGCGACTTTGGGTAATACTAGCGGGAATTGGAGAGAGCAAGACCGGACAGAAGCCGAACACCATAGCCACATGCAATTCTATCTATAGTCCACAGCTACTTCATACAGACAACTGACGACGCCCTCCGTTTCGTCCTCTCTGTGCTTGTAAATATATCTAGATTTTTTCTTAGTACAGTATATAGTCCATCTTTTACACAAGATAGATATTTAATTTTCACAACGGCCTCAAAAATTGATGTTCTCTCTGTTAGGCAATTTCACAAACACTAACCAGGGAAACCACGACAACCACCACATCCCTTAGCTGCCATTGAATTGCCTGCATACTGTTGTTCCCTATTCTTATCTTTTCATTACTTCATGCATGGCTGTGATGATATTGAATTCGTCGAGTATATGCAGCTGTAACCATGGTCATATTTCTTTCACCAATGACAGCAGTAAACCTTGTGTCTCGAGTTACAGTAATGGCTCGGTAAAAAGAAGAAAGATTGATTCTTTTAGTATTTTGAGATGTGGGTCAGTGTTGAAATGGAAGAAAATCAAGAAAAAGCATGTTGGTTTTCGTGGGTTTGTCATGAAAAGCTCAGATGAAGCTGTTTGGATGAACGGGGCAATCAAGAAAGACATGTCCTCCGAGGAAATAATTGGACGTATGAAGTCAGTTCATGATTTGGATGAGGCTTTTTCTTTTTTTAAAGCTATAGCAGATCTCCGTCATGTTATGCACACTACGGAAACTTGTAACTATATGCTTGAGCTTTTGAGAGTGCATGGACGGATGGAGGATATGGTTTGGGTGTTTGACATGATGCAAAAACAAATAATATATAGGAATCAAGATACTTACTTGATTATTTTTAAGAGTCTAACTGTAAGGGGAGGCATCCGACAGTCACCATTTGCTCTTGAAAGGATGAGAAAATCTGGGTTTTATTTGAATGCATATTCATATAATGGATTGATACATTTGCTTCTTCAAGCAGGGTTTTGTAGGGAGGCTTTGGTGATCTATAAAAGGATGGTTTCAGAAGAGTTGAAGCCTAGTCTTAAGACCTATTCTGCTCTAATGGTAGCTAGTGGTAGGAGAAGAGATACTGAAACTGTAATGGGCTTGCTGGAAGAGATGGAAAATTTGGGATTGAGGCCAAATGTTTACACCTTCACCATCTGCATAAGAGTGCTTGGCCGAGCAGGAAAGATCGATGAGGCTTACAGTATATTAAAGAGGATGGACAGGGAAGGGTGTGCCCCTGATGTTGTTACTTACACTGTTCTCATTGATGCTCTTTGTAATGCCGGAAAGCTTGATATTGCGAAGGAAGTGTTTAAGAAGATGAAATGTAGTAGCCATAAACCTGATCGTGTGACTTATATCACTATGTTGGACAAGTTTAGTGACTGTGGAGATTTGGCCTCTGTAAGGGAATTTTGGAGCCTAATGGAGGCTGATGGTCATAAAGCAGATGTTGTTACGTTCACTATACTCGTTGATGCTTTATGCAAAGTGGGGAAAGTTAATGACGCATTTGTGGTGTTAGATGAAATGAAGGAGATAGGCATCTTGCCAAATCTTCATACTTACAATACTTTGATTTGTGGGCTTCTGAGGCTACGGAGATTGGGCGAAGCATTAGAACTATGTGATAACATGGAATTGTGTGGTACTCAGCCAAATGCATATACATACATCCTGTTCATTGACTACTATGGCAAATTAGGAGAAGCTGATAAAGCTGTTGAAACCTTTGAGAAGATGAAAGCTCGTGGAATTGCCCCAACTGTTGTTGCCTGCAATGCTTCACTCTATAGCCTTGCTGAAGTCGGTAGGCTTAGAGAGGCAAAGAATATCTTTTATGGAATAAAGCAGAGTGGGCTTGTGCCTGATTCTATTACCTATAACATGATGATGAAGTGCTATAGTAATGCAGGGAAAATTGATGAAGCCATTCAATTACTTACTGAAATGATAGATAATGGCTGTCACCCTGACGTGATTGTTCTGAACTCTTTGATTGACACACTTTACAAGGCTGATCGGTCAAATGAGGCATGGGAAATGTTCTGCAAAATGAAGGAACTGAAACTTGCCCCTACGGTTGTCACTTACAACACATTATTGGCTGGACTAGGAAAGGAGGGCAAAGTTCAAGAGAGCTACAAATTATTTGAGAGCATGGCAGCATATGGTTGCCCACCAAATACAATTACTTTCAATACGCTTCTCGATTGCCTCTGTAAGAATGATGAGGTTGATTTGGCCTTGAAGATGCTTTATGCAATGACAAAAAGGGATTGCTTCCCTGACCTTTTTACTTATAACACAGTCATCTATGGATTAGTAAAGGATGCTAGGATTACTGAAGCTTTTTGGCTTTTCCATCAGATGAGAAAAATGCTATATCCTGACTGTGTAACTCTGTATACTCTCCTCCCTGGTGTTGTGAAAGCTGGGTCAGTTGGGAATGCTTTTAAAGTTGTTAAGGACTTCATCCACCAGGATAGGATTTCAATCGACAGATCTTTCTGGGAAAACCTAATGGCTGGAATTCTGAAGGAAGCAGAGTTGAATCATGCTATTTCTTTTGCAGAAAAAGTAGTTTTGGTTGGTCTTTGCAGAAATGGCTCGATAATGGTGCCTATGATTAAGATATTGTGCAAGCAAAAGAAATCCCTTGATGCCCACAAATTATTTACGAAATTCACTAAATCTTTTGGTATGCAGCCAACTCCTGAAGCATATTATCATTTGATTGACGGGCTTCTTGATGTTCATCTTACTGAACTTGCATGGGTTACTTATGAGGAGATGAAGTGTGTTGGCTGTGCTGCAGATGTCGCAACCTACAATTTGTTGCTTGATGATCTTGCGAAGTCAGGGAAGGTAAATGAACTTTTCGATCTTTACAATGAGATGCTTCATAGAGGATGTCAGCCCGACACGATAACTTGCAACATACTCATTTCTGGTCTTGTAAAGTCTAAAAGATTAGAGAAAGCCATAGATCTGTACTATGATCTGATAAGTGGAGGCTTTTCTCCTACCCCTTGTACTTATGGTCCTCTTATAGATGGTCTGTTGAAGCTGAAAAGACTGGATGAGGCAAAGAAATTCTTTGAGGAAATGATGGAATATGGATGCAAACCTAATTGTGCTATCTACAATATTCTCATAAATGGATTTGGAAAGAGTGGCGATGTTGAAACTGCTCGGGAATTGTTCAATAGAATGATTGAGGAGGGGATCAGGCCAGATTTGAAGTCCTACAGCATTCTAGTTGATTGCTTTTGCTTGCTTGGTCGGGTGGATGACGCCATGCACTACTTTGAGGAAATAAAGGCTGCTGGGCTTGATCCAGATTTGATTTGTTATAATATTATCATCAACGGACTTGGCAGAGCAGGAAAAGTCAAGGACGCACTGACTCTTCTTGATGAGATGAGAAGCAGAGGAATGACCCCTGACCTTTATACTTTCAATTCGTTAATATTTAATCTTGGAATTGCTGGAATGGTCGAGGAAGCAGGAAATATGTACAAGGAACTCCAGCTTGTCGGTCTCAAACCTGATGTTCATACATATAATTCTCTAATTAGAGCATATAGCATCTCTGGGAAACCGGATCATGCATATGGAGTGTACGAGGAGATGATGCTCGAGGGTTGCAGTCCCAACACTGGGACCTTTGCTCAGCTTCCAAATTAACATAGCCTCCACAGGATTAATTTTTGACAGATACAAGAGAGATACAGGTAACACATTTCCTTTTAAGCATCCTTTTCCTGCTTAATTTTCTCAAAATAAATCAATTAGTTGAGCATTTGCTGAGTGCCTCACTAAAATTACTGTAGTTTCTCTTACATACGGCTTTCAGTCGTGTGTGCATATGCGTGAGTACATGGTTGCGTTCAAGAACTGATTCTAAATTCTTTCAACAAAACTTTTATGTGCAGGGAGAATTGGCCCTGCTTGGTTCTTATAGTCGTTGATACATTTCATGTCATTTCAAGGTAGCTACTGCTACCGGTGCAGCAAGTTTTCATTGTAAATGTGTAATAAGGTAGTTTTGTAGAGTGTTAGCAAGTGTCAATACTCCAGACTGCAAAGGTTACTTGTGCTCCTCCGCTCTATTTTCTGCATTCTGTATAGATTCTTACTGTAAAGTATGTATTTCACATTCCATAGCACAAGCCTCATTTCCTGCAACTGTCTATACTTCTATCTTTCCGTTTCCTGCAAATCATTGCAAATATTAAAGTATTAATCTACACATAAACATTTATTCATGACTAATATATCCAGAGGCATTGTCTGCCAGAACAATGAAATGATTTAGTGATAATTACATTTACAACCCTTTACTTATGGTCTATTTACACAACTGCTCCTGTTTTTTTGAAAAATTACATATACATCCTCAAAAAATGTCAATATCATTACACAAATTACTTTGCTTTTTGGCTATCAAGAGTTATTTTTGTAATTACATAAAAGAGAAGGATGATTTGTGTAAATAGACCATACATCAGGGGTGTAAATGTAATTATCTCAATAATTTATAACATCGTTCAGTTTTATATGATTCCTAGAGTTGGAATTCTAGATAAGAATTCTCATCCATTCTTGAACCTCTACCTATTACAGTGGTTGAGTTTCAATACTCTTAAACTATCAAGAGCGAGGCAGGCCTGTTTTTATTTTCTCTACGTTCACATTCTTTCGATTAATTAATTAAAGTCATCTTCATCAAACATATGAAAATTATGTAAAAACACTTTCTTGCAAATTCTACACTTTCATTCTGAAAATGGAACAGAACATGAGAATACTACGTGGACATGTGTACTTTACGTGATTTGAAAAATTACGTTAAGTATTTTTGATATTTGAATCGCTTCAATAATCATGAATGAGTTTGAGAGTTCCTTAAAGCATAAACTCCAAAAAGTTCAGTATTTAGGTCTGGAGAGCTTAGTGTAAGAAATATTAGAAAATTTTCGTTTTTGTAGCTGTATCAAGTGGGAACGAGTGAATAACCTCCTAATTACTGAGTATGTTATATGCTTTTTTTATTCATCTCTAATATAAAAGAACAAAATGTCAGTGCACAAGATTTGATATTTTCAACAATATAAGATAGAAATTGCTCCTTGTAAAAAAATATCAAATGTGTAAATGTTATTTCTAAACCATCACCACACATTTTTGTTTTTTGGAACAAGAAAAGAAAAAGGAGAAAAAATGGGCACGGTAATATAGGTAAATATTGTCTATATCTATGTATATTATAAGAGTGTGAATGCTTTGTCATGTTTTATGTTTTTTCCCTTTTTGTGCTGCCAAGTTTATCGTTTTCATATAATAGTAGATTATAGATTTATGTGTACAATTAAATAATTTTATAATAGTTGTTAATTACTAACATAGTTGAATTGAGATAGAATTATAATAAAGAGTTCTATTCATAATATAGAGTTTTATTCATAACTAATTTAAAATTAGTTAAAAATCTTAATACTAACAGACGAATATAAGGAGAAGACATAATTTGAAAACTTGAAAACGCATCTTTTTGAAAGAAAAGGAAGCAATCCATGGGACACTCTACTATTATTTGAATGTAAGTTAAATTTATAATAAGATATTATAACAAATGAGTAACTTGAGATGTTTTTGTTTTAAATTTTTTGTAATAATTAAAAATATTAAAATTTATAGAAAGTATACTTTCATATGTTAAAAAATAATATCCTTGGATACCTAATTAATAGTTTAATATCGCAAATTCAACGAAAATAAACTTCAATTGGCAACAAGGACATTAAATAATTTTATGTTAAAATCAATTAATTATGAAAAACAAACTTGGAATAAGATCAATTATTCATAAGTGGTTTCATAATTAATTGTCTTTATAATATTAAGGGTTAAATATGCGTTGCCCCTCTGAACTACTCATGATCTAACATTTACCCCCATAAACTAACAAATGTAACACTTACCCTAAGTTGGACAAAATTGCGCCCCATACATTGAATAATTATATTATTTAAAATATATTTTAGTATTTTGCACATTAAATCATGATCAAATTATTTTCTAACTAAAAATAATTTTTAATAAATGATAAATTTAAATTAAAAGAAGTTAATATATAAAATAGATACACAACAAATATAATATCCCAACAACTCATATATACTTTTGAAAAGAAATTAACAATATATATGCTTAATCAAAAGTTAACCACTTTTAGAAAAAAATGAATAAATTAAATTTTATCATATTTTTTAGTGAAAACATATTTAACAAATAGATATGTAATTACTCATTTTTACAAAATTAAATAGTTAATGACTTAATTTTATTACTAAATTAATAAAATCTTTTACTTGAAAATGTTTTGTGTACTTATTGTACACATTCATTACTTAACTTTGAGTGTGTATAATGTAATAAAATTTGAACCTTTAACTGATTAATTATATTTTACTTTATAATTAAAATATACTTTTTCAATTCAGAAAATTTTAGTTATACTTTAAATGCCAAATTGTTAAATAAAAAAAAAAAAAGAAATCATTAGAATTAAAGATATACATATATAATATACATGCAATATTATCCAAAATATTTAGTTTTAGGAGGAAAGTGCTACATTTGTTAGTTTAGGGGTAAATGTTACATCAAGAAGAGTTTAGGAGAGCAAAGTGTATTTAACCCGATATAATCATAATAATATTATTCAAATTTATATGATGACTTAAATACGTCTATGGTTTGTGGATTATTTAATGCACACATTACTTGGTCTATAAGAATTCTACTACATCATTTTCAAAGGAAAAGATACAGATATTATTTTTCTTTATTATTACATAATAGCTATAATTTTACGACAATAACATAATATCATGGATGTCTAATTAATAGTGTAATGACCAATAGTTGGACTTTTAAAATGTTAAATAAATCGTAGTTTGAATTAAAATTTTAAAATTGAAGTAATTATTTTTATAGCATCTAAGTTAAATTTTTTAATACTTATTATTCACTTTAAATCATTTGATAAATAGTTTAATCAATTTACAACTTTGTTCTAGAATCTCTTTCGACGACATGAATAAAATGAAGTTTTTCTAATGAGGGTAATAGTAGAAAATTATGTGATAAATAACTTTACACATAGTTAAAATAAGGAGGAAAAAAAAGAATATAAAAAGATTAATGAAATGACTTTGTAATATATTTTTTCTTTTCAAAATATGCACAACCCAAAGAATTAAAATATTATTTTATAAAGAAAACAAGTTAGAATAACTCCAAGTTTAATTAGAAATAAGGATTTTCATTCCTTTCACTTAAAAAAAATCTTCTACAAGTTTTTTGTGTATTTATTGTACTCATTCATTACTTAATTTTGAATATGTAAACTAAACAAAAAAAGAACTATAAGTCAAGTAATGAATCAATAGAATAAATATATAAAAAAACTTTCACGTAATTTTATTTTTCAATTGTATGTTTTTACTTTGTAATAATACTATTTTTTTATTTGTAAAGTACCTATTATTTAGTTATCATATTTTTATTTATAAATTTATTTATTATTATAATATAATAATTTTATTGAGATAATACGAATACACGTGGTTAAGACTAGTATATTTAAGAGTATGTTTGGTTGGATGTAAAAGTGGAGGTATATGAAAAGTGGAAGTAAAAGAGGATGTATAAGAAAAAATTTAGTGTTTGGTTTGGAGGAAGAGATGGAGGGGAAGTAAAACTGGATGTATATGAAATTCCTCCGGAGTCCAATTTCGTTTTCGTCCGGAATTGGGCGGAAAAGTGGACGTATAAGGCTATAAAGACAAAAAAATACATATAATCTTTTTATTTATTCTATTACCCTTATATATATCTATTTCCCTCCAATTTTCTTTTTCTTCCCGCTGATCATACCGTACATAATAACCAGAGAAAAGATAACCAAATCGCTAGAAAAACTACTATGTCGAAGTCAACAATCTGGTAAACATACTTTGTATTTGCGATTTTTCAAAAAAAATTATTGCGAATTTGCTATTAATCTTGATTGAATAATCATTTCCCTAATTGTGTTCCCCCTAATCGGCGTTCCTTCTACGTTATTTGTGGATGTGGTTCTTTACTTTTTGAGGAATCCTGTGAAAATGCGTGCCTTCTTTGCATTGCCTTCTCCAATGCGTCTGGAGATGATATACAAACTTGTTTTTGGTACCAATAAAGGCGTTGATATTTGAATTTGGATTCTTTATTTGAGGATGCTGGTAGTAATTTTTATTTTATTTAAATTAAATAGTTTAGAATAAATGAACAATATTCGTTTTGATGAATATTTTTATTAGTAAAACTGGAATTATTGTTCTTGTTTGATATATATTTTTATTAATAAGGTTTTTAAATATTTGATATTAGTATAATATTAACTTGTTTATTTTCTGCTGCAAAATGAAGAGAAAGGGATAAACTGTAAAATTACAAAACTTAGTCTCTTCTTCTCAATCTATTTTTCTCGTACCAAACAAGGGGAAGTATTTGAGATTTACTTCCCTTCCAATCATACCAAACAACTTAAAGGAAAACTATTATTCTTTCTCTCCCCTCCCCCTTTCACTTTCATTTCTCCTTTCCATTCATTTGAACCAAACGAACCCTAAAAGATACAAAAGAAAGCCTAAAATATTTATTTTATTTATGAATTTGTAAAGATATAACGAATTGCCTACGGCCAAGGCAGAGACTTCAGTCTCCAGGAATCAGCCTGTGGCCATTTATCTTCTGCGCTCTCTGCACCATCTATGCCGTTCCCATGCCCATCACAGCCCGATATTTCTTTCCACACAAACTCTTTTATCTCTTTCCCTCTATCGTTAATGCCCCATCTGGACCAGAATTTATGTTGGAGTAAAACTGCACCAAAACCCAAACAAAATATAAATGGAAACTCTTTTATTATTGGGAAAATTAAGATGGAAATACATATCCAGAGAGGAGGAGATACAAAAGATGTCTTCTTCTGTCCAACCACACACATCTTCTCTCACACACACACTTGCCACAAACACCTTCTTGTCTTCCTTATGGGGTTTTATACTTATTTCGGTTTCTCTGGTTAAAAACATGCAAGAAAAGAAAAGAATGTATGGCCCTCCTCCCAATTCTCTGACCCTTTTTCCTGTGTATCATCTGGATTTCTTCTACTTGTGTATGTGTTTTATGTGATATGTGTTAAAGATTGGATTTTTTTTTCGGTTTATTTATCTGGGCTTGTGTTTTCTTGGGATTCTTGGTCTTGTGTTTGGTTATATGGATATATTGAACAAGAAGATGAAGAGGGCTTCTTTTGTTTTGAGTCAATCCCATGTGAGTGGTGATGAAGCAAAAGCAAAGCTCAAATATCAAACACTTTTGAAAGAATACTTGGAACTCCAAAAGGTTAGTTTGTTTCTTTGTTTGTTGTTCTTAATTTTTGTTCTAAGTCTTTGGTTTTTGGGGGTGTTTTATCTTTGTGAAAATGTATGACGAGTTGTCTGTTGTTTCAATGAAATTACCATGAATTATATTCTCTTTTGGATTGGGTTCCTACCCTTTTAATTGAGGAAAACTTGGTTTCATATTCATACAAATTGTTATATTGGTTGCTATTGAATTAGTTTAAGTTATAAAAATATGACCTTTTGATGAGTTTTTCAGTAACTGTTAAGTTAATTTAAGTTTTAGAAGTATGATTTGTGGATGACTAAAGATAGCTTGGTATGTGGTTTTTTCCCTAGGAATTTGTTTCAAGGAAGAGGAAACTGCAGGCTGCGAAGCAAAAGAAAGAAACAATTTTAGCTGAAGTTAGGTATGATTTTTCTCGAGCCAATTTGAGAGAATTAGAAAACATGATTTCCCTTATGAATTGAGTCTATGGTAGTGGTTGAATCACCCAAAGTTCAACCCTGTAACCTTTTGAAATACAGATTCTTGAGGCGGAGGCGTAAATGTCTGTTGAAAACCCAATCCCCCAATGTAGATGAAGTTCCTCTCCATCTGCCTAATGCAGATGTCGAAAGCAATGCATTACAGGGGAAAGGAACTCACAGTACCTCTGAAGCTTCACCGGAAAAATTTGATCAACATCTGCTTCCGAATTCAAGTGTGGTAATATAACTATTTTAATGATTGGATTAAGTACTCGTTGTCATTTGCTTGAGACAGTTAAGTTGATACCTTTTTCGTATTATGCAGAAAAAAGAAAAGGGCAAAGTAAACGAGCAAGTACACGAGGGGGAGGCGAGATTTACCATAAAGCTAAAGAACCATTTAGTTCATGAAAAGGGTGTGGGCAAGCGGAAGATCTCTTGGCCTGATCGAGTCACTTTGAAGGTCTAATACAGTGGCATTGTAAGGAATCACATAACATATTTTGTAATATATATAGTTGTTTGCTGGTAATTATTCTTCTCTTGTTAACTTCTTGTTCTTTCTGAAGAATCTGAATACCATCATCTCCAACTGTTGATAACTTGGTGGATCATGACAGATAGGCTAACAAAGTGGAAACTGCTTCACATATGATAGAAATATACTCCTGTATAAGTACAATTTTCAGTTTCATAATCATGACTTCATCTCTTGGTTTTCAAGTTCTTGACTTGTTCATCTGTATCATAGTTTCTGCAAATTTGTTTTGTGTGGATTCCGACTGGTATTGAACGAGTGAACGCCAACTATAGGCACGGGGGAGTAACTGTAGTACCAGTGTGGCTAATGAGTAAGTCCCTCGGCAATTGATTTTTAGCCGGGAGGTAAAGATACATATAGTTTACGAGGGGCCGACACGAATAACACGCATGAGTAGTAGCATTTTTCAGATAACAAACACAATCTGGACATAAATAGGCACCAGAAAACAAGGCTGCTGCAGTAATAAACAAGCTCCAAAGAAAACAATATGCAGAAGGAGAAAAGGGAGACTGGATCATTAGCATTATGATCTGTCTTATTTCATACTAGAAGTAGAACTAGCTTAGCAGCTAGATATCAAGAATCAAGCCAGATTCACTTAGCTTTTCCTCCAGGATTATTTTCATCCGCTCGGCCATAGCCGGAGTCAGATAGTTTTGCCAGTCTCCAACATCTCCTTTCCTGAAGAGAGAATTGTTCTTGACTGAACCATAGTGGATTCCGTTCTTGTTAATCTCCAAATCTTTGAGCTTCTCGAAGCTGCAAAGCATCGATATATCTCCAACCAATCCGGCTTTCTCTTCTTCCTCTGAGAAAGGTAGCCCGATAAATTCTGCAATCTTCTTAATTTTCAAGACAGGGTCCCTTTTCATATCCTCGTATTTGAGGAACAGAACCCTGTCAGGATTCTCCAAACTCGCATTCCAATAACTGAGCAGGTGATCCCAGAAGGGCCCGAAAGCCTGCACCCCGTCACAAAACATGTCAAATGCTTCATCCAGAGATAGTACTTCGCCATAGGGCTTATCGGGCCAGAGACGGTTCTTCAAAAGAAATTGTCGTTCTGAGACGAATTGGTCCAATGGGTTCCTGCAGATGTATACAATCTTACAGTTGGATTCCATCAGGGAACTAGGGAGAGCCTGGTGAGGGAGGTGAGTTGAGAAAAGACGAGGGCGAGGCACGTTTCCAAGATCAGGATTGTCGTTCTTGGCATAGTAGAAGCACTCGAGAGAAAACACGAGTCTGTGGGAATTGGTGGCGAGCAAAGGGCTTTGATCAATGGGAAACTGATCCCGGTTCACAATGCTGAAGAGGAGCGCCTTCAGCCATGTGGTTCCTGATTTGGGCACGGACGCCAGCAAGACATCCGTGTCTGAAGCCTGAAAGTTTTTCTGGAAACATAGAAGTGGATGGAGTGTGAAAACAGGACACCAGAATCCCTGGAATTTGCACATTGGGAGCCCGTCCCAGTTGTTTCGTTGCTCCAGAGACTGGAGCAATGCTTCACTACTCAAATTCTCAATGTTCTCCATTACACAATATGAGTTGAAGATGAAATGCATGCTCCAAGCGCTTAAATCGCATTTTTGGAACAATTCGAGAGTGTTTGCGTGAGTTTCGAAAAAATGTTAGTGCT
Source organism: Sesamum alatum (assembly GCA_034509735.1). Classification (NCBI taxonomy): domain Eukaryota; kingdom Viridiplantae; phylum Streptophyta; class Magnoliopsida; order Lamiales; family Pedaliaceae; genus Sesamum; species Sesamum alatum. The sequence continues at coordinate 44,673,661 of JACGWO010000002.1, read as the reverse complement.
TCCAGCTGTTTTTTTTTTTTTTAATTCAATTTTTTTAGACTACTTATCCTTATTATAATAATTTCAATTCGATTTTATCCTTTTTAATTTATTTTCAAAATTGCTCATCTAAAGTTGATGTTAGAATTTTCAAATAGTTTGAATAATTTATCACTAACCAAATTTATAATTTCACGTATTTAATATTTTAAAGATTTTATATTTTATTTTCTATATTATATGATATTATTCCTATATCATAGTATTGTGCATGAATGAACAATTATATTATATAATGCAAACATTATTGAATTAAGCATCCAATTTTTCTTTTAGTATTGAATATCTTAATAATATAAATGTTAATCATTTTGTAAAAAAATTAAATATGATATATACTAATTCAAATAAACTTTATTATTTTTGAGGAAAAATAATTATTATAATTATAATTAAGAGATAAGTGCAAATATTAAACAAAAGCAGTATATTTTTGTACATAAAGACATAATGGTCTGTAATCAATTAAACTTCTTTTAGAAGTGATTTTTCCTCAAACACTATCCAATTTAACTTTTATCTACTTTTTATTTTTTTTTTATAAATACTATCTAATTTTAATTCTGTTATAATTTTTAATTTTTTATATAAAAATCACTTCTTTAAAAATAAAAGCTCCCGCAAACACTCCTTTATCGTAAATGCCAACGATTGCATGAATATAATATGCTCGTGCTTATCAAGAATCGAGAAATGATCTATGAAGTCAAACGGCAAATCTTTCCACCGTGTAATAATTTATTTAATTGTATTGTTCTTTGGCTTTTGCGTTTTTGTTGTGGAACAATTTATGTTTAAGGTAAATTACACTTATTTTTTCTGAGATTTGGTATAATTATAAATACTTTCTTGTTGTTTGAAAAATTATAAATACCCCTAAAGTTCGTAACCGTCTAACGAATAACTCATTTTCTCAATTTTATGGGTGAACTGACCAAAATGCCCTTATGCAAACTGAATTATTCTTATTTTTTAAAACTTTTTTGGACTATAATGCGCAGGGAGAAGTTTCTTAAGTTTTTTACAACAATAATGCAATTTGCCTCAGTTGATTTTTCTACAATCTTAACAAACAATTCAAAGGCAAAATGATCAATTTCAGGCTTTTGGTTAAAATTTACAAACCTCAAAGGATATTTACAATTTGTCAAATAACGAGGGGTATTTGTAATTATGTCAAATATTAGGGAATGTAACTTAATTTACCCTTATGTTTATTATATCGTTTTTATTTCTGAAAACAAAATTATTGAAAAATCATAGTAGACATATAAAAAATTAAAGAACATCAAGTATTTTAATTATTAGAAATGACGTATTCTCAATAAATCGATTGATTAATCAATATAATTCCCAAATAAATATTCACGAGTTTGGTGCGTCTAGGTCATGTTGCTCATTCTTAATCACTAAATTAAGACCTCATTGATAATTTTATTTTTTTCTTCTAAAGAAATACTAAATACACATTATTAGTATCTTTGGTAAATTATAAATACCCCTTAAATTTAATGGTCGTCTAACAACGAGTTCATTCTGTCATTTTTATTGTGAATTGATAAAATTGTCCTTCGAATTATTAATTATAATTTTACGTACTTTTTAAAATTTTCGGTAACATTTTTATGGGCTAATTTGCTTTCTGAACCTTAATATAAGTATATTCATTGTCAAACAGTGTGTAATTTTTATGTTGATATTTATTATTGAATCCATGATCGGAATCGTAGATGAAGTCTTAATTAAGCAACTTTGACTATAGTATGTTCTGCATAATAGATACTTTAATCGCATGAATTAAACACGCTAATTAGAAAAGCATACGCGCAATTATTGGTGTTAAGTAAAGCCAATAATCGTGGATTAGTTCATGAAAAGTTTAACAATCAATCTAACTAATACAGTGAATTTGAGGCGACTCAAAATCTAAAATCTAGTCACAAGAACTGAAACTATGCCTGTTTGTTTGTGTTTTTATTTTGAGTTTTTAATTTATAAAACAATAATTAAAACAGCAACATATTTGTTTATATATATTCTTATAGAAAATATTTTGATTTAATATCATAGTTCAATACAAAACACAATCTGATTAACTAATTTAAAACATATTCTGATTTCAAACGAAAAACTATACAAAATTAAAGATACATATTTTCTACTGAAATATGACGAAAAGATATCAAAAGCTTATAAGTTCCTTATAAAGAGTAAGATTTAACAAAGTAATTCAGTTTCCTTTGAATTAATTGTGAATTTTACCGTTATGAACATATTATAAGTTGTGTCATTTTATTTTATCCAAGAAAAATATCTTACATTTATGTATGAACTTACAAGATGTTGTAAATAGTTTTATCCAAACACCCTTTTAAAAAAGGAGTATGATCAAATGAATCCATCAGTAGAAATGCTAAAACCTGCAGTTGAATCATCTATACAAATACATTTCAAAGTCTTAAGGGAAGAAAGAGCAGAAAAGGCGAACTATTTTGATTTTTCTGGCCTCAACAGAGTTATGTATATACACTGGATTAAAAGCTTTGAACGGATCCCATACTGGGGGATCAGATTTAACGAACCGGTACACGAGCACTACGATTCGTTCTCTGCTGGCTTTGGCTCGGCCTCAGCTTCCTCAGAAGCTGAGGACTTCTCATCTGAGGATGTACCTGATGGCGTCGGATTCTTGAATTGCACCAGTATCATGGTCATGTTGTCGCAGCCCTCGCCTCCGGCAGTCGTAGGCGCCAGACATCTGTCGAGTACTTTTTCACAGACCACAGAAAGCTTGCTTTCCTGCATTAGTGAATGTAGCGTGTCAAGTCAAGCAGTATCAGACGGGAGCCAGAGCATATGATCAACATACAAGAACAAACAAATCCATGGACTAAGCAGAAATGCACTAGGGAAGCCACAGAAAGATTCATCATACATTAGGTAAAAACCTCAGAGGTAATTTTATATATGTGAGCAGTTTGTAAGTCCTGAGCTTATTCTGAGAATGCCGATGATTAAAATAAAGCATTGGAGACCAGTTTCAAGAAACCAAAGAGCAATTTTTAGCCTATCAATCTGAATCTCGCACGACCATAGAGCGCATGATTCGAGTCTTTTAACTGTCAAATAGAATGAAAAAGATAATGGGACCCGAGAAGCTTACAGATTTCAGCTGCTCCCGTACGAAATCTACTAGTTGCTGGCTTGACATGCAATCCCTGAGAAATTGACAAAAGAGAAGGTTGCTTACTTAGCATATGATAGTCTTTCATCTATATATCATTTGTTAGACAACAGGATCTAAAACGTGAAAGAAGCACTTTAACTTGAATGAAATACAAAAATGCTGTATAGCATGATAGTATCGAGTACGGCCACTCTCACATGTGAAGACTGAGTTACATATGTTATCGTCTCGTTCTGTACCTATCACCTATACCGATGTTTCACTTAAGAATCTCAACGGTGAGACCAGAGTATCTGACAAATATTTGAACTTAATAAGCCCATGTTTCATGATCCTATTTGTGCTTAGGTGCTCTCCAGAGCATAAGTTGAAGTAGATTAAGCAATAAAGTAAAGTGCAGATGCATACCAAATGCCATCACAGGCAAGCACGATGAACTCATCTTCATCACAAAGTTCAACCTGGAACATAAATTCAACAAAGTACAAAACAATGACTGTTTTATCATATTTCTCCCATTCTGTGACAAAACTTGTTTTTGTCAATGTAAGATTATGTGGCAAAACAAGGCTGGTCTTGCAAACCAAAACAACCAAGCCTAATTGAAAACTTGAAATGTAAAAGCAGCTTCAAAAGATTACATACATACAATATCAGTTACAACAGAAGATAAAGAAGATGCATACAATGTTTATATCGGGATTGGCAGTTACAATTTGCTTTTCCGGAGGCAAAAACTTGTTTTGCTTGAATTCCATATCACCTGCAACAATCTTGAAGTCGTCAGTTATCAGAAACCACAAAAACTACCTCTTTTGATCAATAAAAATGTCTAAAACCGGCAGATTATCCACAACAGTATCTAACTACTTTATTCATCAGATGTTACATTTTATAGCTAATTTGTTGACTGTATTACTTTTTACAAAGTTCTACTTTCAGCTTCATGGTGCAAGCATCAAAGCATAAGCCAACTTCCGACTAATTTCAAAATGAGAACAGTGTAAGAGAAAAAACTGAACAGCACCTATGGCTCTTGCGAGATTCAAGCTGCCATTGACACGACCAGCATGGATAAAACCACCAGCTTTTAGAATTCTGTCTCTCTCGACCTCAAGATCAGGCTTGTGATCTCTTGAAAGATTGTATGCCTAAATAAGAGAGAACCACACAACATGAATCTTTATGCCAAAATTCAAATAAAAGATACAAAGATTCATGTTGTATACATAACATTTCTGAACACCATGGTACACAGAACTTAAATGTCAGTTAAATAAAACATGCAACTAGGAGAACGTATACTTTTACCTGGCCATTTCTAGAAATGACACAGCGAGAATCACCAGCATTTGCCACAACAAGTTGATTTTCCCTAATGAGTGCAACACAAGCAGTACAACCAGAAGTCGGTCCAGAAAAATCAGAATGCGGTCCCTGTACCAAGTGATAGTAAGACAAACTTAAACATAAGGAGAAACAATGGCGAATCACCACCAGAAAGGAAAGCAAAAAATATGAAAATGACAGATTCCTTTAGTTCGTCATAGAAGTATCTACAACCTGAAGTTTTTTTCCAGTTAGGAAGTAGCAAATAAACAAAGAACAAGAAAAGGAAGAAGAAAGAACTACTTAGGATTGAACCATTTCAACAGCACTTTCTCATTGTTGAAGAAAATGTGAAGCATTTAAACCATGTCCAACGATTGGTCAATGGTTATATTATCCTATAAGCCCTGATACCTTTGAACAGATCTATCTATCTTCAAAGTTAAGAGGAAAAAATCCAAGTGAACATGTGTTGCTATCTTTAAAGGAATGGCAGCTTAATTTCTATTCATATTCATGTTAACACCTCCTCAAATGCCCAATCATCAGCTTGGTCATTTTTGTCACCGCCTCTTGGTGACCATATCAGACCCTCTATCATGCCAGTAAACTTGTTTATTTTATCCCCCAGCACAGCCAACTCCCTCCAGCCTCTCTGCCCACGCATCATCTCATCCATCCTGCATTAACAACAGGCAAAATTTTGAGAAATGTAAACAGAAATGTAAACTACACATTTTACCAACTTCTTGGCATCTGAATGATTTGAGCAACTAGCTTCGGCCCATGGTTGCCTGTGTACGATCACAGTGAATATCAAATATCTGGATTCTGATCTTAGGTTGTGTACAGTTTGTCATGATTTTAAATTGCACTTGGAAATCCTTATCTTAAATAGTTTAATGGTTGTGAATGCTTCCATAGATGGTGTACATTGGTTGAGCCACTTCCGTGCTCTTATAATCCAACAAATTGAACAAGAATTGAAAATAGAGCCAGTCTATCTTTACAATTTCACTAGTTCTGTCTTGTGTAAGCAAAACAAACCCTAACAAATTCGCAGAAGTTATTCACATGGCAGATGACCTGAAAAAAGCTTTTTGAACTGAAGTCCCTATATCACCAGCCAAATATGCTTCATGCTTGAGCACTTGCTGATGAAGGTACTTAGCACAGAATTTGGCGACCACCTTACCTGCCATAACAGGAATTGCCATGATTAACCATAAATGCAGAAGCTTCTTTTAGATGCATTCTTCCACGTTATAATAAGTCAGTATCTCAATAGTTAAGCCAATGAACAGTCCATGTACGGCCAAACATCGCTCAAAATGCAACAACTGAACCAAAAATTCCAAAAATTTTCAATGCCAACAGCCCACCAACAGCGGAAAAAAAAATCAATATGAGTTAATCCAGATATGCAATTAAGAACTAAATAAGAATACCCAAGACAGCTTTGTGGCTAACCTAACATTTTCAGCTGCCTGCCTCTCCAAAAGTTAACTAGAAGAAAAGAGAGGATCGCTTAGACTCACTATCAGGCATATAGAGTAAGTGTCAAGAACCAGAGCATAAAACGCACACAGGGTATTCGTTTGCCTGATTATGTCTTCTGACTCACAAATAGATGCATGATTTAACTAAATATGCTTAGGCAATTGTATGGGCATGCTATATAGCAGCAGTTAAATCACGTAAACATACCTCCATGACCATCATAAACACCAAAGAATGATGTGGAAGTATCCAGATCAGGAAGTGCTGCATGCTAAAGGAAGAATAATAACATCATAATTAATGACATCTTCTTTGTAGAGTAAAAACCACATGTACAAGAAGAAAACATATATAAAATCTTCGAACTTATAATCTCTTTTACCTACTAAAAATCACAAAAGGTATGGCGAAAACAATAGTAACCTGACAAGAACATTTACCATGAGTTACTGGTAACATGTTGACCATTCACAGCCCATGACATCATAACAGAGTTTGGAATGCATCAGCTTCCAGTTATATAATAACTTTATGACATATAATAATCCTATTTTGCTCCTTCCATCTGTCTCTTTCTTTAGCAGCTCTCACCATCTCTTTCTTCTAGTCACCATCTTTCATGGGCAATGGACCTAAGAGTTGTGGGTTCTTCTTCCTTTATTTCTCTTTTTCCTTTTCGGTCTTTCTTTTTGTGTTTTTCTCTATTTTTATTTTTCGAGTTGTTGTACTTGTTCTGGGGGTTGGTTTGGAAGCTTCCCTACCATCATTTTTCTAGTGAAATGCTTTTGTTGCTTTACCAAAGCTGACAACATTATTCGATGAGCTGAATTTTTCTTGTATATCTGAAAGATGAAAAGTGTCTATGATACAGTCTTTCAAAAATCCAGGATACTATATTTAACTCCCCAAGCCGTTGTAAGTTCATATGAAGCTACATTAGACCATATTATGTTAGCACGCCCAAATAACCTCCCAGAGGAAAGTTTTTCGATGCATTCTTGTGATAAAATGTTTCTGTTGCTTAAGAGAATCTGAATACATTATTCCATAACAAAACAGTGAATTTATCTCTTAATTACCGAATAGAGAAACATGGATGGAACATAGCCTCCATAGAGAAAGGAAAATCCTCAAAATTGGCTTTGCAAAACTCAGTTCCAGTTCACATGCACATTCTCCAACAGAGAAGAATCAAACAAAACTAACGTGAATGACAATTACCACAGCATCATAGTATAAGGTTTTATCCTGACTCTAATTCAATTCAAATTTCCACATAGTCATGCTCACAACCAAGTTAACGATACTTGATACTCTTGCAAACAGCAAATGCATTAAATCCTGGAGATGACAAAAAAGTTTCTTTGACTACTTACCGCATCTTCCATTGTAGCACGCCATCCTTGCATGGAAGACAGACCAAATCTAAGCCTACTGTTCTCACCATCTTCAGAAAATTTCTCTGTTTTAGGAGTACTCAGATATATACCCATCTCTAACTGACATCAAGAAAAAGATAGCATCACGAAAAGGCCGTTCCAACTAAAACTTCAATCTACCCATGAAGATGGAAAATTATTGGGGGGTATACGAAGAAAGCAGAAAATCTACTCAGCCAGCATTTATTATTCGATCCTCGGATTTCCTATTCCAAACCAGCCAATCAGTTCAATCCCTCAAACTCAAAATAGAATTGGACTGATAGACTGTAATAAAGAACACTCAAACCCAAATCAGATAAATTACCAAAACATAATCTATTACTTAATATACCAAAATTTCCAGTAAGTCCCCCAAAAAGAAAAAGATAAAACAAGTTCTTCTAACACATAAAGATGCAAAGTCAAGATCATTTCCAAGAAAACTCCTAGGCATATTAAATTAGTTAACACTATGCTGTAACACCAATAATCAATAAAATCAATACTAAAAGTAGAACAGCTACGATCAATCAAGCTCGGCACAACCTCGTCAACCCAAGAAAAGATATGAACAGGTTCAAGAATCACCAAAGAATAATCAAGATCACAATCAAAATGAAGAAAAGAAATCAAGAAACAAGAAAATGACAGCAATTTCTCTTATCCTCACTCCAAATGCAAGAATTTGGAAGAATAAAGACAAAATCTTGAAAAGGTCAATCAAGATGCTTATTTACACACCCACTTGAGCAACCGAACAAATTCCCGAATCTGAAACTCGGAAAGGCAGCAAATGAGCTCAAAAATCTGAACTAAGTCAAAAGAAAGAAATAACCCTGAATCTGAATCCCTTGTAGAGGTTTTGACGAGAGAGAAAACAAAACTGGATGTGATGAAGATAGAGACGAGAGATATTAAGAGAGACACAAAAAAAAAAAAAAAAGAGTTCTTTGTCAAGTGCAAGACTTTTTTATGACTCTGGAATATCTGTGCTGAAACTTTTTGAGCTTGAATGATAAAAATCTCTTGAGCCCTCTGTAAAAGATTCTATTAACTGCCTGAATCTGCTACTTATTACAGATTCCAAGAACTAAATTCTCTCTTACCAAATTTACCTCACACTCAGAAATATAGCTGTACCCTCAACAGGCTTTTTATCCTCTTTTATCTCTACCTATACTATATTTAGACTGGTCTTAGAAAAATCCCTTTTTAGTAGATAACAGACTAATATGTTCTTATTAATTATATCAATAGTTTCTTGTTATTTTTTATTTTATTTAATTAAATAAATATATTGAAAATTCAAATCATACCTCACTAATCTGCATGATAGCTAAAATACAAAATATTAGAGAAAAAAAATGCTAAACTTTTATATTGAGATTGAATTTCAACAAGAAACAAAAAAAAAAAAAAAAGGTTTCTTCGGCAATTATCTTTTAGCCAAAATATTTAACTAAGGAAGGTTGGTGGAGTTCTTGATTGTGCCTTTCTTTTAATTCCATTACAAATTTTATATAATAGTTTACTACTCAATTATGCCCATTTAATCAAATCTTTATCTTATCATAAAAGCAATTTATAGAAAAATAAAATGAAATAGTAGGGTCAAATTTGGTGTCATCCCAATTCTTGTGACCTAAAGATGCAGCTATTGACTAAGACATGGAAACATCTCTCAATTCTTCATATTTAATTCTCACCTACATTTATCTGCCCACGTGGCACCCTTATAAGAAAAGGGTGAATTATGAAAAAGGAAAAAAGAATTCTTTTTGCCAGAATGTCAAATCTGATTTTTTTTAATTGAAAATAATAAAATTTATTAATTAAAGTAAAATAATTATAATCGATCATATCAATAATATTATATTAAACACATAATTATTATAATTACAAATAATAATTACTATATATTAGCAACATCATCCCACATAAAAATTCAAATTTATGACCCCTGAGATCATATAACCTCAATTTCGCCAACAAGCTAGACCTCGTCAGCATCAAATCTGATCTGAAAAGCGTGATTTTCTATGAAACTGGAAAGCGTTGTTTTGGTCCTTCATTATTATGACTGTAAGAGGTGAAAAGTAGTTAATGGGCTTTCCAGCATTGGTAGTAATACTGAGCTTCATGGGCTTAAAGCAGTGGGCTTATTTGAGTTGGCAAATTAAAGGGAGCCCAAATACTATGGCCCACCCTATATTGGTAATCAAAGTAGGTGAAGAGAAGATATGGAGGTTGTGATTGCTTGTGATCTTATTTCATTTTAGTGAAAACAAAATAAAAAATAAAATGATCAAATGTGTTTGGTTGAGATGATATTTCTTTGTTGTATGTAATTGAATGTGAAATAGAAGTGTTACGATGATAATTGTTGTGATATGTTGAAAATATTAACTAAAAAAGAAAATTTAATTGTTATAATTGGTGTGATATATATTTTCTAGAAAAAAAATAACAAAATGCGTTTGAAATGTATATATATATATATATATATTTTATAAATTCTAACAAATAATTGCGTATCCTGTTGTGGATATCGTGTGATTGTGTTTATATTATTTTAAATATCTATCTCAAATTATAAAATATAAGTACAATAAATTATCATAATACATAAAATGATGAAATAAAGAAAATAAAGCTTGAAAATTAGAAAGCTACACTTATGGAGAGTCACGCCATTAGTAGTTGTTGTAAAGCAATCATTGACTCCCTAGGTACAAGTATTAATAATTGATCATGACTTTACGATAAAAATCCCATTAGCTCTCAATAGTGTCCCTTCCTATGTGCACGGCCACGAGCAAATCAGGAACCAGTCCTTAGTTTATGTTGCTATAACTCTTAAAACTTATGGGTGTAAAAAATATTTTTTTTTTTTTGGTCCCATAAAAAATGGACTTTTTTCTTTTCAGGCTCACGCTTTATGTGATTTTTTTTTGTACCATTTAAAAAAAAAAGATATTGCCAAATTAGTCCCAGACCACTTATGCTCTCTATTTTTAACGGCAAAAGTCAAAATTCGTTAAGTGTCAAACTGTCCATGCCCTCACGTGCTCGTGGGTTAACTCCAAGTCTTCAACCATGACAAATTGTCTGCTCATATTCCTTTTAAACCTTAAAAAATTCTTAGCAAATTCTCACCAAGTCGGTTGAGTATGGTCTGTCTGATTCGAAGAAAAGCATTACAGATTAAGTGAATGTAGATAAATTTCAAAAATTTGGCCCAACCATTTGATCGATCTTGTCAAACCTAACTATGGTATGTGTTGATGTTTTTTGGATAAAGCTTTTATTTTTAGGACTTTTTAGTTTTTTATACTTGTAAAGAATGTTGTGTATTAATGTATGGAATTTCTAGGACTTGGATTTGTTTTTTATCGTGTTCATTTTTTGTACTTTATTCTCGATTTTTGCTGTAAAAATAGAGGGTTTTTTAGTCATGTTGTTGTCATTTGAGCGTGGTCCCTTGTGTTTTAGTCTACAATTTTACATAGTGATGCTCTATCCGGACAATGCTATGTTTTTGTCTTCACAAATGAGCAGACAGTTTTTCAAGCTGGAGTCGAACCACAAGCACGTGAGGCGCACGCGCAGTTTGGCACTTGACAGGATTTTGATTTTTGTCCTTAAAAATATTTGGCAGAAGTAGTTTGGACTAACTTGGCAATATTTTTTTTTCAAAAAATGGTATTAAAAAAGAAATTATGTAAAGCATGAGACTAAAAAAGAAAAATTCCTTCTTTATTAGACCAGAAAAGATATTTTGACCGACAAAAAACCAGTCTCTCAATATGCCAATCAAATAAGGTTGCAGCCCTTTAAATAGTTGAAAATAATTTGATCATTATAAAAGAATTAAGTTATTAAAAACCCATAAGCATCATGATAAAATCAATGATAACTGGACCGCATAAATATAAAATTAATGTGACGGTCAAATACTTATTAAACTTCATAGGATCACAATAATCATTATAATAATGGGGTCATAAATTTTAAATAAATATTAAATTATATTGACACATTATGGGAGTATTTGTGAAAGTTTCGAAAAAATTGCTTTTTAGGAAAATACTTTTAAAGTGTTTGGAATGTTAACTTCTGCTTTTAAAACTATTAAAAAACAAGAACTTTTAAGCCTATAGCTGCTTTGGCATTTTTGTAAATAAATTTATCTTCCTTTCAACTACGTTACCCTCATTACAATAATTTTAATTCGATTTTGCCCTTTTATTTTTTTTTTTCAAAATTTTTCATCTAAAGTTGATGTTAGAATTTTCAAATAATTTGAATAATTTATTATTATCGGAACTTATAATTCACATACATAATATTTTAAATTTTTTATACTTTGTTTTTATATTATATGATACTATTCTAATTATATCATAAAAAATATAAATTAAATTGCTATGATTAATTAAAAATATATTTCTATGGCAATCATGCAAGTTTATTTATCGTGCATGAATGGATAATTATATATAACATAATTGGAACATTGTTGAATTAAAAATTTAGATTTTCTATTAGTATCCAATATTTTAATAATATAACGACAAATAATTTGTACAAAATTAAATATGAGATATTATAAGTGAAATAAAATACATTATCTTTTGAGAAAAATGATTATTATTATCAAAAGACAAGTGCAAATATTTAGCAAAAAATAATATCTTTTTAACACATGAGGATAACATGGTCTTTAATCAATTAAGCTTGTTTTGGAAGTGTTTTTTTCCTAAACACTATCCCATTTAGCTTTTCACTGTTTTTTTCTTTTTTTTACAAATACTATCTACTTTGATTATGACATTATGCTATGACTTCAATTTTTTTCTATAAAAAATCACTTATCTAAAAGCAAAAAATTTCGCAAGCACTCCCAAGTTAAAATAAAATGTTAGAAATAATTTGATAATTTAAAAAATTAAAATTTATTCAACATATCTGATTAACAAACATTATGTTTGGTGTTGTTTTTGTAGTATTTTGGTTTGCTTTGTGGAGATAGAGAGAAAAAAAATAAAAATAAATAAGTGTGTGTTAGAAATAGGATGTATGTTTGGGTTTTTTTTAGTTAATTTTAAATGTGTAAAAAATGCATTGTATGTATTATGTTGTATATTAGAAGACAAAAAACACTGTTTATCGTCAAATCATGTTTCTTTTATATATTTTGTAAATGTATATATGTATATAATAATATTTATTTGTTTGTAGATGGATTACATTATATAATATATTATTGTAGGAGGAATTAAGCCAAAACCTCTCAAAACACCCAATGAATATGTTTTCAAAATACCATAATTAATTTTGTTTTCGACCCATCTCCGAGATGGAACAAAAATAAAACCAAACATTGGGAAAATGTTTCACAAAATAACACGAAACGAGAGATATTTTACAAGCAAGCATAACGACAATTTTTCAACCTGCCCTATGTTTAGATCCCCGCCTTAGCCGATTGACGTGATCATTTCCATATGATTTCTTCACATCTCTCATCCCCTGAAGTTTGGTATAATTACATGTAAACCTCTTATGATTTGAAAAATTGTATCCAATACTCTTGAAGTTTACTTCTGTTAACAAATAAGTCCATTTGTAATTCAAAATTTATCGAATTTATCAATATTAATAAAAAAACTGAATGAAAATTCTTATTTGTCATTGATTGACTTATTACTTAATTATTGTAGGTCAAACAAATTTGTTATTGATCAAACTATCCTTATACATTTTCACACATTAATGCATGTGAGGAGGTATATCTCCACCGTTATAACTGTAGTTTAATCAGAATAAAATTGTTTGACCTGCAATAAGTCAGTAATAAGTCAATCGAGGGTAAATATCATTTTTCATTTAATTTTTCTGTTAATATCAATAAATTCGGCGAATTTTGACTAATAGTTGGACCTATTTGTCAAACGGAAGCAAATCTCAAAGGTACTAAATGTAATTTGCCAAATCACAGAGAGTCTATGTGTAATTATACCAAACTTTATGGGAGGGGAGTGTAATTAGGCAAATTTATTTATTAAATGCAAAAAAAAAAAAAATTCAAAATTGGTGTCATTTGAATCTTGAAATTGGGCAAAGACGGGGGTACAAATCCCGTCTTTAGAAAAGACGGGGGTACAAACCCCGTCTTTGTTGGGTGTGTCAGGCAATTTTATATATTTTTTTTGTTTTTTTAATATTTTTTAAATTAATTAAATATTATTATTAATTAAAATTTTAAAATAATAATTAAGTTTAATTATATAATTAATATTAATATTAATAAATTATTATTTTAAAATTTTAAATTATTATTTATAATATGTTAATTATTTTTTCTAAATAAATACAATTAAGTTTTTAATAATTAATAAATATATTTATTAATTAAATATGACCTATAATATTACATTATGTAAAAAATAAGAAATATTATAAATTAGTGATGATTATAAATTATAATAGTGACCACCAGTCTCATATATGTATGTCGTTTGTATTGGTATCGAGATCTTTTTTTTTTTTTCACCAATCGGTTGTGTTGGCTAATTTATTTTTTAAACTACAATTAACAACTATATTATCTAATTTTTAATTAGTTGTCGAGGTCTTTTTGTTTTTTTAAAAATTTGATAAACGTAGTTGTTAATCAACATAGTTTAGGGTAACTTAGGTCATTTGACATTTTCGTCCTTTAACTTTTTAGGATAGCATTTTGGTCCTGTATCATTTTAATTTTCGTAATTTTAGTCATTTTTTCGCCGGATTCACCCTTCTCGCCGAAAAAGTGCTTGTGTCTCTCAATTTAGTCATTTATTTTAAACTACGATTAACAACTATATTATCTACTTTTTTAATTAGTTGTCGAGATCTTTTTGTTTTTTTAAAAATTTGATAAACGTAGTTGTTAATCAACATAGTTTAAAAATATGAGCCAACAGACGTGATTGGTGAAAAGAAAAAAAAAGACCTCGACACCAATACAAGCGACATACATATGAGACTGGTGGTCACTATTATGATTTATAATCATCACTAATTTATAATATTTTTTATTTTTTACACAATGTAATATTATAGGTCATATTTAATTAATAAATATATTTATTAATTATTAAAAACTTAATTATATTTATTTTAAAAAATCATCAATATGTTATAAATAATAATTTAAAATTTTAAAATAATAATTAATTAATATTAATATTAATTATATAATTAAACTTAATTATTATTTTAAAAATTTTAATTAAAAGTAATACTTAATTAATTAAAAAATTAAAAAGAAAAACAAAAAAAATATATAAAGTGGGGTGTGTCAGGCAAATTGCCTGACACACCCAACAAAGACGGGGTATCCCGTCTTTGCCCAATTTCAAAATTGGTGTCAAATGACACCAACTTTGATTTTTTTTTTGTATTTAATAAATAAATTTGCCGTGTAATTATTTGCCTTTTTTTTCTAATTTAAAAAGTAATTAATGAAGTAATTATTGTAGGTGGACAACTAATAATTACAATTAACTGCATAAGTATGTAAATCTGTACTCGTAGAGTTGAAAGAAAGACGTGGTTTCAAAAATAAACACGCAAATTAAATTAACACCCTCCTGGCTCTTGCAGGAGCATTTTCCCTTACCTAACTATTAATTATCAGAGGTGGCTATTTATTTCATATCTCCAATTTTTTTATACATCGTAACTGTTGAAGCACATTCAATCTGTATTAATTTTTAGAAAAAATAACGATTATTATTATTTAAAATTGTATGAAGAGAAGCTTTTTAGAGATAAATGGCCGAAGTAATTACAAAAAATCACATTAAATATTTTTTATTTATTTATTCAACTTTTAAAACTGTACCTGTGTTATAGTGGTGCATGATAACAAATACCAAAGATAATTGGTCAAAATTATGTACTTTAATTATAGTATATATATATCGAAAGAGTTTGCAACTAAAATAATATACTTATACATTAATTATATTAACCTTGCATGCCTAACTTCAAATTATGTAGAGGGCGGTGAGGCGACATATACCTGCTACTCCTAGGATGATATAGATATAAATTTTTGGAATATTATATAAAATACTTTAAAAGTAATTCTCCATAATAAAATAATCCAGAAGCTGATTGTTTATGTTTTCATTTTGGATTTTCAATTTTTAAAACAATAATTGAAGTGAAAATATGTTTGTTTATACGTATTCTTATTACAAATATATTGATTTGACACCACAATTCAATATAAAACATAATATCATTAACAGTCTATACAAAATGAAAACACATATTTTCTACTAAAAATTCAATGAGGCCCCATTTGGTTTGTGTGATTAGGTATGATAAAAATACTTATCATACCTAATCACACGTTTGGTTAGTATTATTAGAACCCGGTATTAATACCGGACCCAATCTTATTTATCAGAATTTATGGGATAATGGATACCACCTATGAGGTGGTATACACAATCCCATAAATTATGATAAACCAGTATTAAAAGTTTTATCCCCTCTTTTTTCTCTCCATCTATTTCTTCTCATCATGAACAACAACTAGACTTTTGACTTTTTTTCTAATTTTGTATTTTTTGTTACTTGAGATATCACATGCATGATTAAAAAAATATATTTTAAATTATAATAATTAAATAAAAAATAGAATATAAAATATTACTTCTTATTTTTTTGACTTTTGAAAAATATTTGAGTTTTAATAAATTACTAAATTGAGTGCGTATCTTGAACTTCTATTTCATATAAATATAAAAAAATAAAGGAAATATTCCATAAATTGATTTTATTTGAAGCAATTGTATTTCAATAAATAATTTATAATTTTTTTGTGATTATGCACAAGCTATAATATAAAAATATAAATAACTTAAAAGATGATACACTTAATAGCCTTTTTGCATTTAATCACATTTTATAACACCTTCAACCAAACACTATACTATATTATCACATGGAATATCCCACATACAATACCTCAAACCAAACAACATATAATGCAAGATGAGATTAACTATCATTCAATTTCACATCCCACCCAATCCCATCACGCCTAATCCTATCACACGAACCAAACGAGCCCTCACACGAAAGTATAAACAAATTAGCCGACCTTTTTCTAGTAATTTCTGCACATCATTTATTTTTACAGTTAGGAAGTATGAAAATAATTTTATTTTTTATAGAGAAATGTTTCTACAACGTAAAATAAGACAAAAAAATCTTTGTAGAGTAAGGGGATGTTAATTTGCAAAAATTCAAATTAAGTGCTTTTCAAATTATAATTTAAATTAAGTTAAATAAAGTATCTGAAATTCAACTTCTGCTTCTGCTTTTCTCAAATTAAACTAAAATAAGCTAAAAGGCTTTCTTTACTGCACCTTAAGTAATTTTTGTAATTAAGTTGAATTTCTGTATAACGTTTTTGCTCTAACTATGCTTTGTATACTAAAAAAAGTCTGATGATCCCAATAATGACTAAAATCTGTTTTACCTACCAGGGCAGCTAAGACAATTTCACATATAACACCAACTTTTGTACCAAATACTTCTACGTCAATTTTTTTTCTACTTATAATTAGAAAAAAAATACAAATTTGGCCCACTAATTATAGGAGGTAACATGTCTAGTCCTTTATGGTATGAAAATTGCACTGGAGAACTTTAATTGAAAAAAATGATACATTTAGCCCAAATTTTACCGAAAAAAAGTTGAATTCATACAAAATTATCACATATCTTGCACTGTCGTCAATATTAAAATAAATAGACTTAAATATATTTTTGTCCTGTTTTGGCACTTTAGCATTTTTATCCTTTATTTTTTTTGGATTGTAAAAGAGTTCTGTAACTTTTTGACATTTCGTAATTTTAGCCCTTTCGATGTCAGATTTTGCAAAAGTCGTCGGAAGATATCATGTGCATCTCACGTGGTTCATTTAAATTGGGGCTTTTGTTCCGATTGGTTCACTTTTACCAACATGGACGAAAAATTAAAAATACAAAATGACATGGCACATGATTTATTACGACAATTTTTGCAAAATCCGCCACTCAAAGAACCAAAATTGCAAAATGTCATGAAGTTATAGGATTCTTTTGCAACCCCTAAAAATATAAATAATAAAAATGCTAAAATCGCGAGTGGCACATGAGTTGTTCCAGCAAATTTTGCAAAATCTGGCGCCGGAAGGACTAAAATCGCGAAATGTCAAAAAATTACAGGACTATTTTGCAATCCTAGAAAGATAATGGATAAAAATGCCAAAGAAAGGATCAAAATCGCAAAATATCAAAAAATTACAGGACTATTTTACAGCCCTACAAAGATAATGAATAAAAATACCAAAATACTATAATTACATGACCAAAAATTTATTAAAGCCAAATAAATAAGCCGGCTGTGGGGTCTCTTATTCCACAAGTAGCGCGCACTCACTGATCAACATGCAGCTGAGTTCCTCTTTTGGATGGCTCTCTAATTTTGCATGTTTTGTTCAGTGTTTTGGAATTGTATTGCATAATATGGCATCCCACTTTCCTGTGAATAAGTTGAGCACAAATGGAGCAGAGCCGTCTGATCATTATGATCGTGAAGCCATGATGATGATTCCTGATCAGAATGATATGGGAGAAGAGAGTAACCTGCAGGTGGGAGAGGATTTTGCTGTGGTGGAGCCAAAAGATGAAGAGTGTTCTGTAGAGCGACTTCATCACTTGTCCAAAATAGTCACACAATTTCAAGACCATCTTCGAGAAAGAGCCAGTAATTACCTGGGTAAAACAAATTAACATGATTCTAATTAATTAGTTACCTATATATGGGGTTTCTCCTTTTTCAGTGGTTTTTATGAGTGTAATAATTTTTTTGATTAATTTGTAGGTTATCCAGTAAGCCATAATTGTGAGCATTATATGGCTTTATCAACACTTTTGCAGTTCAATATAAATAACATTGGTGATCCGTTCAAAGAGAGCGATCATGGTCTGCACTCGAAGAAGTTTGAGGTAGGCGTTTTAGATTGGTTTGCTCGATTATGGGGGATCGACAAGGACGAATATTGGGGCTATATCACCAATGGTGGAACTGAAGGCAATTTTCATGGCATTCTCCTGGGGTTAGAACTTCTTTCGCAATATTTAAATTCATAAGATCATATATATATATTTATATAATTATTTGCATTTGACAGGCGAGAATTACTGCCTAATGGGATTTTGTACACGTCTAAAGAATCACACTATTCTCTGTTCAAGATTGCAAGAATGTATAGAATGGATTGTGAGACAATAGCAAGCTTAGCAACTGGGGAAATGGACTGTAATGACCTTAGAGACAAACTGCTTATGAATAAGAATAGACCAGCTATCATCAATATCACTATAGGTAAAATTTTTACTTTCAACTTTTTGTCGAGGGACTCGACATGAATTACAATCGACGTACATAATAAGAACCATCATTTGTATGTACTTTTGGAATTGTATAGGGACAACGTTTAAAGGAGCTATGGACGATCTTGATCTAGTTGTACAGACTCTGACAGATTGTGGCTTCTCGGACAATCAATTTTACATTCATTGTGATGCAGCAATATTTGGTTTCGTTGTCCCTTTTCTTAAACAGGTACTAGAACCAGCTACTTTGGTGTTTCCAATCGTCAATCTAAATTTCGGACATTAATGCATGATTGGTCATTGTTTTCTTTATACATCATCATTGCATAGGTGCCAAAATTTACGTTCAAGAAGCCTATTGGAAGTGTGAGTATCTCCGGCCACAAGTTCTTAGCTTGCCCTATGCCTTGTGGCGTGCTGCTAACAAGGAGAAGATACATTAACCTCGTCTCGAGAAACATAGAGTACATCGCCAGTTTTGATACGACAATTGCTGGTAGTCGAAACGGGCATTCGCCGATTTTCATGTGGTATGTGTTAAACATAAAAGGTCGGAAAGGACTCAAACAAGATGTCCAAAAATGTCTGAGAAATGCTCGTTACTTGAGACATCGCCTTAAGAAGGCAGGAATAAGTTCAATGCTTAATGAGATGAGCATCACCGTTGTCTTCGAGCGACCCCCGGACAATGAGTTCGTTCGTCACTGGCAGCTTCAGTGTCTCGGAAACATGGCACACGTCGTCGTAATGCCCCATGTCACCGTTGCAATGTTGGAACGCTTCCTCTGTGATCTAATTCGAAAACGGAAAACCTGGTATGGGAAAGTAGAACCTCCTTGTCTTGCTGAGGATATAGGGATTTGCAATTGTGCTTGTCCAGTTCATGCATGCATATAAGTGCAAGAACTGAACTATATGTTAAGATTAATATTTGTCATATGCTTATATGTTTTACATCTATTAATTAATTGGCATGTGAAAATGAAATGTGTAAAATCTCTACTATTATGAAACTATTAATGTTTCCTAACCTTTTATGTGTATTACTTTCTAGCACTGCGATCGCTATTGAGGTTGATGGGCTTAAAACAATGGCCTATGTAGATGGTAATGGGAGGCCGAAAACATATGACCAACCCTATCTCAGCCTATATATATATATATAAAGAAAGTATTAAATACATTCCTGGTATCGTAATTTAAGTTATTTAATATTTTTGTTTTTTAATTTGGATTATTTACACTGACTTCTCATGTTACTATGGAAATATACAAATTCCCCCCTCATACTATAAAATTATAAATTGCCCCCTGTGGCTAATAAGTCATAGTCAAATTTAACAATAGGTGCTTAAATTACCATTTTGTCCTTACTTATAAAACTAAAACTTATTCAATAAAATGAAAAATAGAAGTATTTTTCTTATTTTCTTTATTTGAAATAAAAAGAAGGAATTTTTTTTATAATTTAAAAAATTTACTTATGTGTTTATTTTTTTAGGAATTGTAATGTATAGAATTTTAGAATTAAAATACATTAAAATTGACTTGTTTAAATTTTCATTCGACATAGTAAAATTGGCTAAACTATTGAAATTTGCCTCAATATTTTTAATATTTGAATAAATAAGCTTTATTTTATTATTTTCTATAAAAAAAATATAAGTTCAATAAAATTTGCAAGCTTTGATGATTGTTAAAATAGAAATTAATGTCAAAATCTACATATATTCAATATATGATTAAAAAAAATGTCATAAAACAATATATCAATTAAAAGTTACAAGTATATACCTTTTTTAACTTTAAAAATAACAAATTATCTCTTAAGGTTATTTAAGTCATAAAAAATAGAGTTATTCAGATTGAGGGTGTTATAGGAAGTTAGGTAAAAAAAGTTTATGACATCAATAAAATCCATTAAGTTGACCAACGGGGGGGCAATTTGTAAGGTAGATATATTTGAAAGGGAAGTCTTTGTAATTTTCATAGTAAGAGGAAAGAATTTGTATATTCCCATACTAATAGGAGAGGTCATTATAATTAATCTTTTAATTTTTTAAAATAATATTTTGATCCTACATACTTTTAATTTTTGTGATTTCATTTTCTTCGTTGAGTTCACCTCCACGACTAGAATGGTGAAGTCCTATATCACTATTCCAGAACAATAATGGAAAAAATCCAATAACGTCATTCACATCTGGGAATGATAACTGGGGCAAGCCCACCAAAACCCGTCAAGAATTTTTTTGGATTACGGATCCGCACATACTTCAAATTCGGGCCTAACAAATTGAACTCATTGGATCTGCCAAATCTGATTATCTGATTACAATTTTTGAAATATTTAAAAATATAACATTATCTTAACTTTCTAAATATGATAAAACAATGTCACTCAGAAGGTAATTTTATGTATAGATTCGTATATGCATATTTAAATAAAAGGATTATTGTTATGTGATATACGAGTTTAAATGAAAAATATCCATTTATATTTTTATATAGGACAATATAAAAAAATATTACAGAAATTTGATTCGGGTACAAAATATCAAACTTGAGACCAGCCAAGACCCATTGTCGTTTCAAAATCAATATGGGACAAACCCTAAGATCAAGTTCGAACTAACTAGGATCTATTGTCATTTCTATCTAGAGAAAAACCCTAGTTTTTCCATTTATGATGTGGGGAAGGTTAGATAAAATTGCATACCCGAATTGTTCTAAGTATGTCACAATTTTATAATTCGTATGACTCATGTACATAAAACATGTATAATATATATATAAATAAATAGAAAATAATATATTTTCGGATGGACACTTAAACAAAGTTAACAGAGCATGTGCTTGGCACGCGCTCCACCAGTTAACAATTTAACGAAAAGTGTTAATGAGACGTAAATTGCAACTTTTTTGAACTTGTAGGACTAAATTTGTTAAATCGTAAAATAATGGGACCAAAATCGCAAATGTAATAAGTTGTGGGACGTAAAATTATAATTTTTTCATGTCTAACACAACAAATTAACTTAATTAAACATATAAGTTAATTTAGAAAGAATGGTGTCGTGTGATTGGAGAATTTTATAATTGTAATAGATAGCTGAGGGTCACATTTATTTTAATCCATGTATTTTCAATTGATTTTTAAAATCATCCAAATCTTTTTCGTTTTCTCAATTTCGTTCTTCCGGCAAAATTCCGGCTACTTTTATGCCAAAAATTGGTCTTTGTAAAAAGATACCCCTAAAAATAATAGTAAAATATACACAATTGGTAAAACATTCATATGTTTTAAGTTTAATTTCAGTTTAGTCTTTTATAACCATTGGTAATCTGACCGTTTGAAGGCCATTGTTAATGTTAGAATTTGATCTTTTGACAAGCATGTTCCCTTATAAATATATGGTGCAATTAGAATGAAATATACAAACCAAATTGGATAGAAGTAAGAAAAAACAAACAAGAATTTTTTGCAAATATTTAATAGCAATCAACCCAATTTTTTTCATATATCTCACATAAAAACCACCCATCAACCACATATCATTTTCAACTAATTTCTATTTACAAATTGATCATGCCTTCTTCACACTCAACCAACAATTGCAGCATCAATGGAGCAACGATCAAGTTCAAAATAAATTTTTTTGTGTGGAAATAAAACAGTTGTAAACTTTTCTGAACCAAGGGATATGTAATCTGCATAAACTCTATTTTCATTGTTACACAAAGAAGTGCAATTGTACACATTTTGAACCCGATGAAGCCACCAAACAATTACAAAAATACCTGTAGCTACATAGAAGGTAGTGTAACAAATATGCAACTTACAATAGCACCTGTCAATCCTGATATTTTTGAGATGATCACAATATTTAATATGTATTTATTGTATGTCCAACAATGATACTTCTGGCCATTGTTTTTCTATACAAGGTTTACTTAAATTATTGTAGTATAAATATTTTTATAATGCAATTTACCTGGTTTCAAATTCCCATCAGTCATAAAGACTAAATTGAAATTGAAATTTGGAAATAAAAAATGTTGTTATAATTGAGTACATTTGACTATTATTTCTAGAGGTATTTTTGATAAAGCTCAATTGTCAGCCAGACAAGTGGCCAAAATTTTGTTGAAAGGACGAGATTAAAAAAAAAAAAAGATTTCAACGATTTTAAATATCAATAAAAACACAAAATCGTTTAAAAACACAAGGAGTAAAATAAAATTAACCCGACAGGTGTTGTTCGGGTTTTTTCTTAGTTCAAATAATAATGTAATTCGCCTTTTCCCAGAAGAGAGGAAAAATAAAATAAAATTAAACCTTCAATTAATATTATACTCGTGTGTGTGGCACACTCAAATGTGTGTGCAATTAATTTAAAATTTAAATAATATAATTATTACTTTTTCAAAATATATGTCTTATTAAATAAATAAAAAATGGTAAAAACAATAGAAGTTGCGGGAAGTTATTGAGAGAAGAGTGGGGAAAGAAAGAGAGAATTTGAGGTTGAGAAAAAAATATTGACATAATTTAAAAAATAAAAAAATAGCAGACCAAAAAAATTGAGACACCAAATAGGTGCTTTTCAATTATAATAAGTTATAGATATATACCACTGGTTGGGTTTGCCATTTTTATTTTTAATATTGTACAAAGAAAGAAAATTATATAAATACCGTATTGTGAAAGTTTAGCAAAATTAATACAAGATAAGATCTCGTATTTTTCATTTTTTAATCCAGAGTCTTCATTAAAGGTAGGGCGTTTTTGTGAGAACTTCTATTATTAAAGAAGTACTTTTTGTAGGAAAAGTTGGAAGTTGTAGTAGAACCGAAAGTATATAGTGTTTTGTAAAAAAAGTAAAAAACAGATAAAAGTTAAATTGGTTAGCGTTTGGGAAAAAAATATTTCTAAAACAAGTTTAATTGATTAAAGACTTTTTTGTCCCCATGTATTAAAAGGATGCTGTTTTGGCTTAATATTTGCACTTGTTTCTTGATTATAATAATTATTTTTTTCTCAAAAAATAATAAGTTTTATTTCAATTAATACATATCTCAAGTTTAATTTATTGCAACATGATTATAATTTATATTATCAAAATTTCAATAATAATAGAAAAATTGGATCTTTAATTCAATAACGTTCGCATCATGTAATATAATTGTTAAATAAACTTGCACGATTGACAAAAAAATTATTTTTTTAATTAATCATAGCAATATATATAATATATATTTTTACTGTGATTTACGAATAATATCATATAATATAGAAAATAAAAATACAAAAGTTTAAAATATCAAATATATGAAATTATAAATTTTGTAGTGATAAATTATTTAAATTTCTTTGAAAATTCTAACATTAATTTTAGATGAACAATTTTTAAAATAAATTAAAAAGGGTAAAATCAAATTAAAATTATTATAACGAGGGTAGTAGTCTAAAAAGAAGTTGAATTTATTTACAAAAAAAGAAAACATTTAGCTTTTGGTTTAAAAATACCTTTGTAGCAGTTTTACAAGCAAAAGTTGGCATACCAAACACCTCAAAAGTTCTTTTCTACATCTAGAAATTGAAAAACACTTTTCCCAAACATCCCTAACGACTTGTTATTCATTTTTTCTCCCATTTCTCTTGCTACCTTTTTTCTATTAATTTATTCAGGCCGTCAGAGAAATATATGACAAATATTTATTATTTTAATTATTGATATTTTTGTTCAATTCATTAATTTTTTGTTTGCACATTAAACGTTCATGTTTAAGATTTTCTTTGAGTGATTTTTTTTTTCATAGCAGGTAATAATGTTGCTATATTTTTTATTTAATTGAACTTAACCATGTTATATTTATTTGACTTATTTTATTTTCTCATTCATGATAATTTACTCCGTATTTTTCTTTGTTCAAATTGATGATTAAATATTCAGATCATAAAATCATTTTAAATTATTTTTTCTTTTTATCATCCAATTTTCTTTCTTTTTTTTTTCTTATTCAGTTGTCTTTCTTATAATTCATTAACTGTAAATTTCTATTGTTACTTTGTATGTTAGTTTTTCTAATAAATAAGATCCTTTTATATTTTTATACTTTAACATATATAGTTTTTTTTTCGAAGGCTGAATTACATAATACAAACAATATATTTAAGTAACTTTTCATTTTTATATTTTTATATAAGATTGAATATATATAAAAAATGATCTATATATATATATATAAATCATTAATATAATGTCTTGAAATTATTAATCCTCGTAATTAGTAAAACAACATCATTTTCTATAATAAACATCATGTTGGATAGATGGAAATAAAGACAAATAACTTTTGTGGTGATGTTCCATGTTGTGGACATGTAGCCAAAAGAAATAAACAACGGAAATGTAGACAAGTAACTTTTGTCATGATGTTCCATGTTATGGATTTTTATGCCTCAATCAATAATTCCTTTTTTTTTTTTGTTTCACAAAAGAATTGGGGAAAGTAACTTTTGTCATGATGTTGAAAATATAAAAAAAAAAAACAAAAAACAAAAAACTCTACATGGAATAAATTACGATAATAAATACACCCCTTTATTTTTCCAATATGAAGCAAAAAAATCACCTTATAAATAATGCATGCGCCTTTGTGCGTTTTTGCATGCTATTCTCAATTTTCAATCACCATTCTTTTTTTTTTTTTTATATCTTTTTGTCCCTCTTTGGTTTATTCTAAAATCAATCTATCTATTTATATATAGCAAAATGATTTTAATTTGAATAATATTAGTTAATTTTGATCAAATACTAATGTTACACATATGAATTAATCTTAATGTTACAATAATTTATTTACTCACTTAATCCATGGAAATTAGTTGGAGGAGATAAAGATTCCATAACAAATATCTCTTATTTAAATATTTAATGAAGAGCTATTATAACACCCTAAAAGTAAAATCATATATATAAAAAGAAAATCGGCCAATATAATTGTTTCGAAAAATCCAACTATAAACTTTGATTCTAGTTTGTGATACAATAACCTTGGTTGATTTTATTGCATTATGAATTATTTAATTATTAATTTTAATTTTACAATTAAAAATTTTAACTATATTTTGTATTAAAACTTTTATAAAATTCAATTTTTGAACTTTGAGATATTTAATCTTTTTTTGTTCATTCTACTAAGCAATTAAAATTAATGATCACTACTTACAATAAATTTCAAAATAATGAAACAAATACTATTTATTCAAATTTTAATTTTATATATGAGGTATCATTGTTGATAAAATTTTCAAATCAAATTTAACTAACTCACAATTTTTTTTTGAAGAAAAGTAATTCTTTGAACTTTTGAAAAACAAATTATATCATTATAAACGGAAAAATTGCATTTTACGTCCCATAACTTACACCGTTTTTGATTTTAGTCCCATTAATTTTTGACGTAGCAATTTTAGTCCCACAAGTCCACAAACGTTGCAATTTTAGTCCCATTGACAAAATCCGTTAAAAAATATTGCAATTTTAGTCCCATAAGTCCACAAACATTGCAATTTTAGTTTCATAAGTCCACAAACGTTGCAATTTTAGTCCCATGCACGTACTTCTTCCGTTAATATTTTAACGGATTTCGTCAATGGGACTAAAATTGCAACGTTTGTGGACTTATGGGACTAAAATTGCTACGTCAAAAATTAATGGGACCAAAATCGCACACAGTGTAAGTTATGGGACGTAAAATGCAATTTTCCCCATTATAAACACTTCTACTTTTGTAATTGGTTGAACTAAACAAAAAATTAAAAATAAAAATCTTAAAGTCCAATAAATTTCGTAAAAATTTTGCTACATATAAATAATTAAAAATATGGAGAAAAGAAAACTAATTATTATTTAAATATTAATAAATAAAATAATTTATAATGAAAAAAGACCAAGGTTTTTCTTTGTCCTAAAATAGGACAAGAATTAATTGTTGAAAATGAAATTTGATGGAGTGATTTTTTTGAATTTAAGAATAATTTAATAAGTTTTCTAAATATATAATAATATATTGTAAGGGGATTGTAGTATCATCTCCATTTTTAACTTGAATTTATGTCATTCCTTTAATAAACAAGAAAATCTTATTTTGCGATTTACTATTTTCTAAAAGAAAAAAAATCTATATATTAGTAAGTTAATTCATTTCAAAACATGTATTATAAATTAATTAACTTGAGCTTTCATGAAGATAAAGTTTCATATTTTATCATTCAAAAGTCACTAACATCCTACTATCCTCCATTTATACTTTATAGTGTTATATTACTCAAAAAATTTCCAAAATTAAATAGAAAGTAGTATGATTTGTAAGTTTCTATAGGCCTATTATAAGATATCAATATGGTCGATTTTATTTTGTTTTACTTATTAAAACTTAGCAATTATGGCTCACTTATACATTTCAATTTATTTTGTATTTTAAATTTTTTGAATATTTGTTCTTTTTCATTATTATACTTTTTGTTTTCTCTTGCTAACCTTTTTCAAATTTATCGTTTCAAATATTCAGTAAGGCAGGGTGTAACTCGTGAGAAGTGAAAGTTTATTACTTGTTGATGGTGAGATGCACAACCTACTCACGTGTTGCTTATTAATTAGTGGGATAGGTTACGATCTGCCGATGAGTAGTAAGAGACGCGGCCTACTGAAAATTGCTTATTCAATAGATCAGGTTAGGACCTACTAATGAATTATGCGAGGCACAACTTGTTGCGCGTCAACTTGTTCAGCAAAATAAGGGATGACTTGCTTGTGAGCAGTGCAGGGTGCGGCCTGTTGTGGGCCGTTTACTAAAAGGAGCAGGACATGTCCTGCTAAAGGAGTAGTAAGTAATAAGTCTGAATGGGATAGAGCGAGTATTAAAATGTAAAGTAGAACCTAGTAAATACCAGGGCTTATATGGCATTTAAGCTAATGAGAAATAAATGTTAGTCCACTAAGGGAGAATTGTGTGAGGCTCTAGGCCAGTAAGAGAGTAATTGTGTTGCCAACTAAGACGGTTTATTAGGGATCGAAGTTAGTAGGAGTGCGTTAGCTTATTAATGGGGCCCGCAACTAGGAAGAATGTGCCAACTGAGGAGGATTTATTAGGATTGAAAGCTAGTAAGAGTGCGTCAACTGAAGGCGATTTATTAGAGCCCGAAGCCAGTAGGAGTGCGTCATAGAGCCCGAAGCCAGCATGAGTGCTCCAACTGAGGGCGGCTTCCAGTAAGAGTGCGCAAGCTGAGCGCAACTTATTAGGGCTCGAAGCTAGCACAGTGAAAATGTAGCAACAAATAATAAAAAATGCTATGAATATTTTAAAAAAATTATAGCTAGAGGATAAATTATTAAAAAATGAGAAAAGGGTCAACGTGAATTAAAAGGGAAAAAGTAATAATTGTAGAGTGTTTTAAGCTTACTCCAAGGTAAAAATTTTAGGGTTCGTTCGGTTCAAACGAGAGGAAAGGGGAAGTGAAAGGAAGAGGGGGAGGGAAAGAGGGAAGGGGAGGGAAAGAATAATAGTTTTTCTTCAAGTTGTTTGGTATGATGGGAGTAAATCTCAAATACTTTCCCTTGTTTGGTACGAGAAAAATAGATTGAGAAGAAAATATTAATTTTTGTAATTTTACAGTTTAACCCTTTCTCTTCATTTTGTATTAGAAAATAAACAAGTTAATATTATACTAATATCAAATATTTAAAACCTTATTAATAAAAATATATATCAAACAAGAACAATAATATTTTTTAGTAATAAAAATATTAATCAAAACAAATATTATTCATTTATTCTAAATTATTCAATTTAAATAAAATAAAAATTGTACAAGTGTTGGCGGTGGGAAGAGGGAAAAGAATTATTCAATAAAAATTAATAGCAAATTAGTAATACAAAATTTTGAAAAATTGCAAATGCAAAGTATGTTTACCGGATTGTTGACTTCGACGTACTAGTTTTCTCAACGGTTTGGTTTTCTTTTCTCTGGCGATTATGTACGGTATTATCAGCGGGAATGAGAAAAGAATTAAAATGAAATATATATATATGGGCAATAGAGTAAATAAAAATAAAATATGTATTTTTTTGTCTTTTTGGCCTTATACTTCCACTTTTCCGCCCAATGTCGAACGGAAACGAAATTGGACTCCGAAGGGATTCCATATACATCCAGTTTTACTTCCCTTCCATCTATTCATTCGAACCAAACACTAAACTTTTTCTTATACATCCTTTTTTACTTCCACTTTTCCCTTCGACCAAACATACTCTTAATAAAAACCCATGTCTTTGTTAAAGAAGGGCAAGCTGAAAAGAATCGGAGGAACTTGTATTGAGATTCTGATGAAGTG
The DNA here is from genome assembly GCA_034509735.1 of Sesamum alatum. Taxonomy (NCBI): domain Eukaryota; kingdom Viridiplantae; phylum Streptophyta; class Magnoliopsida; order Lamiales; family Pedaliaceae; genus Sesamum; species Sesamum alatum. Next base: position 44,644,334 of record JACGWO010000002.1, on the reverse strand, counting down.
TATCTGATCCCCCCACCAATAAAATTACTATTTCAATGTGTGTAACTTTTTGTGACATCAAAGCACAAGTTGTGCTGAGTATCAAAATAAATAAGCGGGCTGAAGGGTCTCTTATTCCACAAGTATCAACAGTTGAGTTCCTCTTTTAGCTGTGGCTTTCTAAATTTGCATGTTTTGTGCAGAGTTTTCGAGTCGTATTGAATAATATGGCACCCCACTTTCCTGTGAATAAGTTGAGCACAAATGGACGACAGCCGTCTGATCATTATGATCGTCAAGCCATGATGATGATTCCTGATGAGATTGATACGGGAGAAAAGAGTTACCTGAAGGTGGAAGACAACATGGGAGAGGAGTTTGCTGTGGTGGAGCCAAAAGATGAAGAGTGTTCTGTAGAGCGACTTCATCACTTGTCCGAAATAGTCATACAATTTCAAGACCATCTCCGAGAAAGAGCCACCAATCACCTAGGTAAAAAACAAAACATAATTCTAATTAGTTTATATATATATAAGTGATATAAGTGTATTATTTCTGTGACTTGTAGGTTATCCTGGAAATCAAAATTGCAGCCATTATTTGGCTTTGTCAACACTTTTGCAATTCAACATAAATAACGCCGGCGATCCGTTTAAGAAGAGTGACCATGGTTTGCATTCAAAAAAGTTTGAGGTAGGTGTTTTAGATTGGTTTGCTCGATTATGGGGAATCGACAAGGACGAATACTGGGGCTATGTCACCAATGGTGGGACGGAAAGCAATTTTCATGGCATTCTCCTCGGGTCAGTATCGCTTTCGCAATATTTATATGAATTGAGTTCAATTAATTACATTTGTGTGTGTATATATATATATGCAACATTAATCATAAGATCATATATATTTATATTTACATTTGACAGGCGAGAATTACTGCCAAATGGGATTTTGTATACGTCTGAAGAATCACACTATTCTTTATTCAAGATTGCAAGAATGTATAGAATGGATTGTGAGACAATAGCAAGCTTAGCAACTGGGGAAATGGACTGTGATGACCTTAGAGACAAACTGCTTATGAACAAGGATAGACCAGCTATCATCAATATCACTATAGGTACTATAAATTTTTACGTTAAACTTTTGTTAGTGGACTCGGCCATGTACTTCCTAGACACGACATGAATTACAATCGACGTACATAATAAGAACCATCATTTGTATGTACTTTTGGAATTGTATAGGGACTACTTTTAAAGGAGCTGTGGACGATCTTGATCTAGTTGTACAGACTCTGACAGATTGTGGCTTCTCGGACAATCAATTTTACATTCATTGTGATGCAGCAATATCTGGTTTCGTTGTCCCTTTCCTTAAACAGGTACTAGAACCAGCCACTTTGGTGTTTCTGATCCTCAATCTGAATTTCAGACAATGCATGATTGGTCATTGTTTTCTTTATACATCATCATTAATAGGTGCCGAAATTTACGTTCAAGAAGCCTATTGGAAGTGTGAGTATCTCCGGCCACAAGTTTTTAGGTTGCCCTATGCCTTGTGGTGTGCTGATAACAAGGAGAAGATACATTAACCTCATCTCGAGAAGCATAGAGTACATCGCCAGTTTTGATACGACAATTGCTGGCAGTCGAAACGGACATTCACCGATTTTCATGTGGTATGTGTTAAACATAAAAGGCTGGAAAGGACTCAAACAAGATGTTGAAAAGTGCCGGAAAAATGCTCGGTACTTGAGACATCGTCTTAAGAAGGAAGGAATAAGTTCAATGCTTAATGAGATGAGCATCACTGTTGTTTTCGAGCGACCGCCGGACAATGAGTTCGTTCGTCACTGGCAACTACAGTGTCTGGGAAACATGGCACACGTCCTCGTAATGCCCCATGTCACCGTTGAAATGTTGGAACGTTTCCTCTATGATCTAATTCGAAAACGGAAAACCTGGTATGGGAAAGTACACCCTCCTTGTCTTGCTGAGGATGTAGGGATCTGCAATTGTGCTTGTGCAGTTCATGCATGCATATAAGTGCAAGAATTGAACTAATGTTAAGGTTAATATTTGTCATATGCTTCTACGTTTTATGGTCTGACTTCCATAAAACGATATGTTTTACAAATATCTTTTTGCATCTATTAATTGATGGGCACCAAGTTTATGATCAAGTACATACTCTATGGTGAGAGAGTCCCATGATTGTCTTGTTTATGACCGAAAAAGGGATTTGAGATTGTGCTTGTGAAGTTTCATGGCAAATGGACATAAGTTCATGTATTGATCTTGCCAAGAGCTTATTTATGTGGTCTATAATTAAAAAAAAGGCTAAATTGCTTTTTTGGTCCTATAAAGATGAATTTTTTGTTTTTTAGTCACGCATTTTATGTGATTTCTTCTTTGGTACCATTTAAAAAAAAAATACTGATGATGTTAGTCCCAAATCAAGATTTTCGTCAAAATTTAACAACAAACAACACGAGAAATGCACGTGCTGTTAAGTGGCTGATTTTTTTGGAGGGAGCAACACGTGCTCTGCACGTGGAGAAAAAACGTAAGAAGTCTGAAGAAGAACAGACTTCTTCATTCCCCCCAAATTAAACCCTAAGTTTATCTCCCCCACCCCCAAAATCTGAAAAGAAAATAGCCATCATTGCTTTGAAGAAATTGCTCATGCTGAAGTGAAATTCGCGATTAAGAAGTTGGTAGCAATGTCTCTAAGGCACTCACCTGAATGACTTTGGAAACCCAAACTATGGTCAGTGATTTTTTGACTTTTGGAGGGTTTTGTAGTTGGAATCTTCTTGATTTCTGTTGTATTTTTTATGGGCTTATATCTTTATACTGTTGTTGTTATTGTGTAGTTTGTTTTGGATGAATATGTATGGGGCAAATTACATTTTTTGTCCCATAAGTGGACCCGATTCCAATTTTAGTCTCACAATGTCTGCCATTCGCGAATTACATCCTATAAGTGGATTTTCGTTAATGAAGTTAACGGAAGTTTGTTTCCCCGTTATGTGGACCGATTTTGGAGGAAAATTGACCACAATTCAACTACTTTTGGAGGAAAATTGACCCACTTCTTCTTCCTCTTATAATAACTCATTTATTTCTTATTTCCTCCATATTTACCAACAAACAAAACTTAAAATGACTGCAATTTCTTTATATATAGTATATTTCTATTTTCATTTGAACAAATCAAATTTTTTGATCGAAAAAAAAAAAACAGGAACACAAATACAAATTTCTTTATATATAATATATTTTGGTTTGTAAATGTTGGCAGGAACCTATGCATTTTTGTTGCTTGCAGATGTTGTGCAAGGTTCTGCTTTTTGGTTGAAAACCTTTGCATTTTGCAGAAAACTTGTACTGAATTTCTGGTGCCAGTAATTGAACATCAAAGTTCTATAAATGCAATTTATACTTTAGTAATTGTTGTTCTATTTTTGTATTCGTGTTCCTGCTTTTTTTTTCGATCGAAAAATTTGATTTGTACAAATGAAAATAGAAATATATTATATATAAAGAAATTGCAGCCATTTTAAGTTTTGTTTGTTGGTAATGTAGGAAATAAAAAATAAATGAGTTCTTATAAGAGGAAGAAAAAGTGGGTCAATTTTCCTCCAAAAGTAGTTGAATTGTGGTCAATTTTCCTCCAAAATCGGTCCACTTAACGGAGAAACAAACTTCCGTTAACCTCATTAACGGAAATCCCCAATCAGTTTTGAAATTGAAAAAAAAAACCCATTTATGGGATGTAATTCGCAAATAGTAGACATTATAGGACTAAAATTGGAATCGGGTCCACTTATGGGACCAAAAATATAATTTACCCAATATGTATGTACTAAAGTAAATATGTGGTCCCAGTTCTGAATGGATGTCTTTATGTTTATTGATTTTGTATGTTGTTTTGTGGTCCCAAGATGAGTTTTTTATGTTTCTCTGCTTATTCCTGTACCCAGTAGTATGTATAAAAGAAAAAAAAATTGTTTCTTTTGTTTTGTGTAATGAATACAGACAGTAGCAATATAATATTATTGATATGTATATTATTTGTTTGTTTCATATGAACATGAATTTGCAGTCACTTTAGAAATTAATCCTGGGGGCACATTTGTGCACATTCCTGAAGCTAGTTATATAGGTGGTTCTGTGAGTGTCTTTGATTATTTTGATCTAAACTTATTGTGTATAAGTTATATTGATAGCTTGGTTGAACAATTAGGATATATGGGGGTTAAAAGGTATTTTAGGTTGGAAAGAAAGAAGTGGAGATCTGTAATGTACCAAACAGACTTGTTGCAAATGTCTGATGGGTATGTAACTAAGAACAGAGAAATGATTCTGTACCTAGATGTTGTTGTGGATACTATAGGAATCCAAATAGGGTCATCTAATCCTATTAATATTGAGCAACATGATGATGGGGATAGGGTAATTAAAGAGAATATTGACATAGAGTTGGGTGACAATGGGGTTGAGGAATCTGAAAATGATAATTTTGTTGATAGTGAATATGTTTGTAGTGATGGGGATAAGGATGGGGATGGGGTGAAAGGGACCAAAATGTGGAGGAATCTAATTCTGATAATTCAACAGACTTGGTAAACAGTAGGGAGGATTTTGATTCTGATGTGGGGTCAGATGGGGAAGGAAAATAAAAATTTCCAGTCTTCAGTGCTTTAAACATAATTATGGATCCAGTCTTTGAGTTAGGCATGATATTCAGTAACAAACAAGAGTTCAGAAAGGCTGTACATTCACATGCTATAAAAACTAAAAGAAATTTGGAGATTACAAAAAATGATTTGCCTTTAGCAATGAAGTCCAAGAATGATGCAAGAAAGAAGTGAACATAGGATCTTTTGGTTTTTTGGCACATATTCACAGTTGATATTTTAGCACATAGGAGCTGTTGGTTTTTTTTGCACAACTTTTGTGGATGGATGTATAGCATTGTTTGCTACTTCACTTCTTGTCTTGTTTTTTTGGCTTACCAACAGTAGTTTGGTCATGCTCAATATTTCAAAACAAATTGTATTTCCAGTTGCTCTATGTTTTGTTATTGAGCATTATTCTGACTTTTCAGCATTTCAATGAATGAAGAATGAATGTTTATGGTTATTCTTTTTTTTTTTTTTTTTACGCACATTGCCTTTACAGGATATCTCAATTTAGATTACCATCTTTTGACCAAAAAAAAAAAAAAAAAAACAGATTCATTTCAAGTGCCAAAACAACAATAATGTTCAGTACAAGAACTGGAAATCCACTAGTTTGTCTATTTGTTACAATTGCAAAACATAATCAATAAACACAACAATAGAAAGAACAAGAGAATTCTGTTCCTCCGACGTAGCTTCGCATTTTCTTCCTCCATCCTGTTTAGACGACGCAACAATCCATGGATAATAACACGTGCCCTTGAGGAAAGAGGATTAACTTCCCAAGCAAAAAACCTACAATTCCTCCTAGCACAAGTGTGGAACCGTCTGCCGGGATTTTCATTCGTCCATGACGTACGCAACTTTGCAGCCTGCCCACAAAAGCAATTTACATTACTAATTTCGGACGGTACACCAATCACACGACTAGTGTATTGCACTTACCGTCTGATTAGTTCATATTTGGCCGAACTAGGTCTGAATTATCTATAAAACTTCCCCAGATTTTATCAAATTCGAGATTTGTTGCGCCATATATATAAACCTGATTAAATATCTCTTATTTTATTCAATTAATCGATATAATTATTTTCTCAAGCATCTTCTCGGCCAAAATAGAAACAAAATAAGACTTGTTATTGTTTAGTTTGTTGCCTCTGCAGCTGCCCTTCTAATCTTGTTGGAATTGGAAGTTAAACAGATGATGAAAGAATAGCACTATTACTAATAGAAGAGAGTAGTTTTGTTTCTTCAATTCCTCTCTCTCTCCTATCTTTCTCTATATCCCTCTCCATGCCAAAAAATACAGTCCACTGCTGGGAGGTAAGAGTACGTGTTGGTTGTTTGGGGCCTTAGCGGGAAATCAACGGCGTTGGCGTTATTTTTCTGGACTAATTGCATGCAAGATGGGGATTAAAATTATCAAAATTTTAAAATTATAAGACAAAATTATGAAAGTTAATTTGTGCAGGACAAAAATTATGACTCCTTAAATTACAGGAGTAAATTGCATTTACCCTCTAAGTCTATAGAAAAAACAGACAATACAAAATTGGAGGAGAAAAAGGTTGTTGGGAGAACAGGTGTGGTTAGGCATTAATTAGACCACTCTCAGAAGTGGTCGGCATATTTGAAATTAGTCAATATGGCACGTTGTCCCTGCGTGGATATAATTAATAATATTATACAGTTTAAAATATAGTATAAATAATATATATATATATATATATAAATCAACACATGATATTAAAAAAATAAAAAAACCAACCTAGAGGTACTATTTACATAAAATAATTGACCGTCGCTATGTAAATAATCGCTCTATACGAGTAAAAATAAAATTTATTTTATACTAGTATAGATAACATGAAATACCAGGAACATTTCAAACATTAAAATACAATTTTCGGACATTATTAAAAGGAAAAACAAAAACCCAACTCACATGGCCTGACCTAAATTAAGAATCTATACTGCGTAGGGTTGGCAAATTCTAGTCAGCCAAAGTTTCAAGTTCATACTGGTCAGCCCAACGGCTAAACATCATTTTTTGTCCATAAATTATGCCACTTATTCATTTTTGGGACCAAAAGTGAATAAGTAGCATAGTTTAGGGATCAAAAGTGATGTTTACCCTCAGCCCAACTAATCTGGAGCTGGACAAAAAACAAATAAACAACTCACTATGCTAGATTGAGCCATCATCAGACCCAATCCTCAAGGTCAACATGACCTCTGATTTTAATTCGTCACGAATGTAGTGTTACAGGAAAATCTTTGCTTTTGCGCAATCATGTTGAGATGATTGATCTTTTTATTTCATTGTCTCTTCAAAATTCACATCTTCTAGATGAATCTCAGCACTAATAATCCAAGATAAATAATTATTATCAATAATGTCCAAAGTTAGATGCGCATTAAACCCGTTGGGCAGGGCCAACCCAGGATCGAATTGACGCAATAAAAAAATTGGTTGTCTAGCACAGGCTCTGGTGGGACCTATATGGTCCTGGGATCAAAATAAGATCCTAAATATAAGGGTGATAAATAGTGCATTGGAATTGATTTTTTTTTTTTTTTTTTTTTTTTTTGCAATTGCATGACTCTAACCACCGAACTTTTAAAAGTGATCGGAATTTGCTGATGTGCATAAAGATTAGGGTATTTTTAGGCTTTGCTCATATGAAATTGTAATAAAAAATCAATTGCCAACTAAGTTATTTTTTTTTCTTTATTTGCCACATAAATACTTACTTGGAAAATTCTCTATCACATAAGCACTGACATGGAAAATAAAGAAAAAACATACTTTTTTATTTGGGTGTTCTTTTAATGAATGGATTTTTTTTTATTTCTCATCAACCATAAAAATAAATTTTGAATTTATATTTTATACTAGATGTCATGGCACAACTCTGTGTGAATATAATAAATTATCTTACACACTTTAAAATATATTATAAATTAATAAAATATGAAAAATTAATTTAATGTATTATCAGTACAAAAAAATATAAATACATAAAATTTATAAAAATAAAAGTAGTATTTTATAATTATAAATTATAAAAAAATAAAACTATTATTTTTATATAATATAATTTCTTTTTTTTTAAAAAAAAACCCAACATTCCCCGCCCCAACTCTTGATGCCCTACCCCCACCGTCCACCCTCCCTTCGTCGTCGCCCAGAAAGACGCGACGGCGACCAGCATATATCTGGGCGACCGCCATCGCCCAGTTGTGCATTGCGCGATGGCGATGTCGCCCAGTTGTGCGTTGCGCGATGGCGATGTTGCCCAGTGCAACCCAGGAGGTGACGTCGTTCGCCCCCCTCTGCTGGGGTAGTGTCGCCCCCTTCTCTGGGGCGACGGGGCCGACGGAGGGGAAGGATTGGGGGGGGGGGGGGGGGGGGGGGGGGCGTTGGTTTAATCCTTTTTTTTAAAAAAAAAGAATTATATTATATTATATAATAATTTTATTTTTATAATTTATAATTATATACAAAATGTCAATTTCAAATTAAATTTATACATTATTTTCATGTCAACGCTTATGTGCAGGGTATTTTTAAAATATGTCCAGTCAGCTTTTTTCCTAATTTAAAAAGGCTTTAGATTTGTCCACATCAAAAAATCTCGACCACTTTCAAAATTCAGTGGCCAAAATCCTACAATTGTTAAAAAAAAAAATTCGGGATAGCATTTGCCATCCCTATATTATATAGGTCAATATTTTTCCACCGTTCTAATATATGGGACAATAAATGCTATTAAGCCTATAAAAGAAAGACAAACATAAGATTCATTTGCCATATAGATATATATGTGCAAGGAAAAATGAGGATAAGATTCATTTTTCATATGTTTCAAATTGTTTCTTCAATAAACACATGCTAATTTGGACATGATAAAATTCAACCACAAAACTTCTTACACATCATTGTGCCAAACCTTTAGATTAGGTATTTCTTAGTTTAATGCAATTACCCCCTTTCAAATAAAATGTGGCTACCATTAATTACACAACTGTAGACATACTGGAATTTTAGGGATATTCCGGATATTAGCAATACAATTTTTTGGACGTTATTGGAAGCCAAAATCAAACCCAGCTCACATGAGCTGACCAAGACCAGATTCTAATAAGCAAAGTTCCAAGTCCCAGCTAATCCCAGGTTGACCAAGACAAGTGAATTGATCGGTATTGAATCCAACAAAAATAATTTTCTAGAAAAATACTTGTGAAAGTAGTGAGTATAGTTGACTACCAGAGATAGTTTTAAATTAATTTCTTCATGGGGTTGTTAAGATGCACCTTTTTTTTTTTTTATAAATTATAATCAGCTTTTTGAAATTTGACATAATTACAAATACGCTTCGTTATTTGGAATATCATCAATATCCTCTTAATTTTAATGGCTGCCCAACAATCAGTCCAATCTATTAATGTTCGTTAGGTTTCCATCATCTTTTTTTTTTTTTTCAATTTTTAACGACTACCCAACAATTAGTTCAATCTATTAATGTCCGTTGGTTTCATATCGTTTTCTTTCCTAAATCGACCAAAACTCCCTCTCTATTACACCCAGGGCCCACAAGGCCTTGTGGCCTATAAATTATAACAATGTGAGATTTAGAAGCAAAACATCCCAGCAGGAACACTAGCAACTTGCAATCCTGTCTCACCACCGGCCGAAAGGTAAGTGGAGAAATGCTTACACACAGTGTCTTCTTCCTCTTTCGGTTCGCTTTCTTACTTACTTGGCATATGTTTCATGCAGACTTTTGTAGTTGTTATGTCGATTTCTATGGCAGACCAGTTGTCAGTTAAATGTAATAAATTCAACAAAAAGGCTAGAAATGGAGAAGATCAGTCGTCTGGTCATTATGATGATTTTGCCGTGGTGGAAGCGAATGATGAAGAGTGTGCTGTAGAGAGAGTTAATCGCTTGACCAAAACAGTGACACAATTCCAAGAGCATCTCCGAGAAAGAGTCAGCTACTACCTTGGTAAAATGAAGATGATGACTAATAGTTGGGAACATGGTTTAAAATTTTCATGCATTTCCATCAAAACTGTGAAAAATGTTTCTCTTTTTTATTTTATGGAAACATAAATATATGAGGCAAAATATTTTTTTGGTCCCGTAACACTAGGATATTATTTATTTTGGTACCACAACTTCGGTAGATGGCTGTTTTAGTTTCATAAAATACATTTTTTTAGCTTTTTTTATCCCAACATATGATATTTTGTGACCAAAAAAAAATAAAAAACGTGTTTTATGGGACTAAAACATCCACCTACATTTGGGACCAAAAAAAATGAAAAACGTGTTTTATGGGACTAAAACAGCCACCTACTTAAGTTGTGGTACCAAAACAAATAATGCGCTAATCTTACAAGACCAAAAAAATATTTTACCCCAAATATAGGTAGTTTTAAAATTATCTAGTTTTCTTCGAAACACTTCATTTTTCTTAATTTTTCTTCAAAATCTTCGAGTTTCCTAAGAAGCATTTTATTTTTTCTAATTTTTCAACGAAACATTTATTTCATACTTTTAGCTACAAATATATAAATTCTTGTGTTATACATAAATATTTCATTTAATGGTACGTAGCAAATTTAATATTAAGCTAAATTAGTAATATTATATGTATAAATATCAACGTAATATAGATATTTTACAACATATAGTTAAGAATAAGTTTCAATAGCAACTATATCAATAAAATAATTGCATATACATAATTATACTACTTAAAAATAATATTAATTGGCTAAATGATAAAAAATTAAACTACATATATTTGAATTAAAAAGAGAAAGGTAATATTATTAATTTTTTCTATAATTATTATGTATGTTTCTTTAATTTTACGATCTTTCTGTAATATTTCAAAAATTTTCTAATATATATAAATTCGAAACATGTGTTGAGAATGAAACTTTAATCAATGATTGGGAAATGAGAAGGATTTGTCACATATATTAATTAGGCTTAAATGCATTTTTGATCATGTAACTTAGGTCATTTGGTGTTTTCGTTCTTTAACTTTCTAGGTTAGCAATTCGGTCCTGTATCTTTTAATTTTCATGATTTTAGTTCTTTTTTCGACAGAGTTCACCCTTCTTACCGGAAAAATGCATATGCTTCTCACGTAATATTTTAAAATTGGGGCTTTTGTTCCTATTAGCTCATTTTTTTCAGCAATTTTGTCCTTTAACTCTAAAGTAGCGTTTTGGGTTTTACATCTTTTTAATTTCGCGATTCCAATCCTTTTTTTTTTTTTTTTGCCAAAGTTCACCCTTCTCACCATTGGATGTGAACTCCGGCGAACAAAAGGATTAAAATTGCAAAAATTAAAAAAATGTAGAACTAAAACACTAACCTAAAAAGTTAAAGAACGAATGACCTAACTTACGGGATCAAAAATGCATTTAATCCTATTAATTAATTCAAAACTTGTACCAATATTGGCTACTTTTTTTCTGTTTTGTACGCAGGTTATCCAGCAAACCATAATTGCGAGCATTATCTGGCTTTATCAACACTTTTGCAGTTCAACATAAATAACGTTGGTGATGCGTTTAAGGAGAGCGACCATGGTCTGCATTCAAAAAAGTTTGAGGTAGGTGTTTTAGATTGGTTTGCTCGATTATGGGGAATCCAAAAGGACGAATATTGGGGCTATGTCACCAATGGTGGGACAGAGGGCAATCTTCATGGCATTTTGTTGGGGTCAGTCCTACATTTCTTTTGCAATATTTATACACAATTCATGGTTACTGTTTATTTATATTTGTAGCAAAGGATTAACCCTCCATTTACTATATATTTATATTTCTGACAGGCGAGAATTACTGCCAAATGGGATTTTGTACACGTCTAAAGAATCACATTATTCTCTATTCAAGATTGCAAGAATGTATAGAATGGATTGTGAGACAATAGCAAGCTTAGCAACTGGGGAAATGGACTGTAACGACCTTAGAGACAAACTGCTTATGAACAAGAATAGACCGGCTATCATCAATATCACTATATGTATCAATATTTAATTTCCTTCAATTTTTGTAAGGGGACTCGGCCATGTACTAATTTCTAGACACGACATGAATTACAATCGACGTACTGCATATGATTACCTATAAATTGAACTTTCATATGTACTTATGGAATCGTATAGGGACAACTTTTAAAGGAGCTATGGACGATCTTGATCTAGTTGTACAGACTTTGACAGATTGCGGCTTCTCGGACAATCAATTTTACATTCATTGTGATGCAGCAATATCTGGTTTCGTTGTCCCTTTCCTTAAACAGGTACTAGAACTAGTGTTTCCGATCCTCAATCTAAATTTCAGACAATGCATGATTGGTCATTGTTTTCTTTTTACATCATCATGAATAGGTGCCAAAATTTACGTTCAAGAAGCCTATTGGAAGTGTGAGCATCTCCGGCCACAAGTTTTTAGGTTGCCCTATGCCTTGTGATGTGCTGATAACAAGGAAAAGATACATTGACATGCTCTCGACAAGTATCGAGTACATCGCCACTGTTGACACTACAATTTCTGGTAGTCGAAATGGGCATTCGCCGATTTTCCTCTGGTACGTGTTAAACATAAAAGGTCGGAAAGGACTCGAACAAGATGTTGAAAAATGCTTGGTAAACGCTCGGTACTTGAGAGGTCGTCTTAAAAAGGCAGGAATAAGTTCAATGCTTAATGAGATGAGCATCACAGTTGTTTTCGAGCGACCTCCGGATCGCGAGTTCATTCATCAGTGGCAACTACAGTGTCTAGGAAACATGGCGCATGTTGTCATAATGCCCCATGTCACTGTTGAAATGTTGGACCGTTTCCTCTGTGATCTAGTTCGGAAACGGAATATTTGGCACGGGATACGACAGCCTCGTTGTGTTGCTGAGGATATAGGGATTTGCAACTGTGTTTGTTCAGTTCATGCATAATGAAAGTGCATGAATTGATCTGTATCTTAGGCTAATTGTATGACAGTGTCTTATATGTGTGTTGTGCTTGAACGTTTTATGGTCGACTTAAGTTATAAAATGGCTTTCAATCTTCCATTCTCCAAATCCGTGAGAGAGTGGCAATAACCCCATGATTAATTGTCTCGTTTAGGAGCTTCATGGTAAACAGACACAAGTGTAGTAGCGAGCGAAACATATTTGATTTGTGCGTAATTTATAACTTTATAATTTTTTTTTTTGACATAGATATAAATACTCCCTCGTTGTTTGAAAAATTATAAATATCCCTCCTGAGGTTTGTGACCGTCTAACAAATAACTCATTTGCATCCATTTTTATGAATGAACGGATCAAATTGCATGCCCTTATGCACGGAATTATATTTTATTTAATTCTTAAAAAAAAAATTTGGACTACAAGGCGCAGGAAGAAATTTCTTAAATTTTTTATACAGAGAAGCAATTATATAATTTGCCTTGGCTGATTTTTCTATAATTTTAATAAAAAAGTTCAAGGGCAAAATTGTCAATTTCAGACATTTGGTTAAAAACTATGAATTTCATGGGGTATTTGTAATTTTTCAAACAATAAGGGGGTATTTATAATTATGTCCAACCTCAAAGAAAGTGACTGTAATTTACCCAATAAATTAATATTAAATAGACATGATTTTTTTTTTTTTTTTTGAGAGAGAGCTAATTGATTAAAGAAATGAATATCTTATAAGGCCAAATCTCTTCGTTAGTCCCTCATTATTGCGCCAAATATATAAACATGATTAAATATCTCTTATTTTATTCAATTAACTGATGTAATTATTTTCTAAAGCAACTTCTCGGCCAAAATAGAAACAAAATAAGACTTGTTATTGTTCAGTTTGTTGCCTCTGCAGCTGCCCTTCTAATCTTGTTGGAATTGGAAGTTAAAGAGATGATGAAAGAATAACACTATTACTAATAGAAGAAAGCTACAATATTTTTTTATCCCGTAAAATTATTACATTATTTGTTTTGGTACCATAATTTAGGTAAGTGGTTGTTTTAGTCCCATAAAATATATTTTTCTGTTTTTTTGGTCCAAAAAAATCACATGCAACTTAGGTAGGTGGTTGTTTTTGTTCCACAAAATACGGTTTCAGTTTTTTTGGTCCCGAATGTAGGTGACTGTTTTAGTCCCATAAAACACATTTTTCAGTTTTTTTTGTCCCAAAATGTTATGCGTTGGGACCAAAAAACTGAAAAATGTATTTTATGAAACTAAAACAACCACCTACCTAAGTTGTGGTACCAAAACAAATAATGTCCTAATTTTACGAGACCAAAAAAATATTTTACCCATTAGAAGAGAGTAGTTTTGTTTCTTTCTCTCCTCTCTCTCTCTCTCTCTCTCTCTCTCTCTCTCATATTTTTCTCTATATCTCTCTCCATGCCAAAAAATATAGCACTAAAAGTCTAGGATAAATAATTATTACCAATAATATCAAGAGTTAAGATGCGCATTAAGCTGGCTAGACGGGGCCAACCTAGGATCGAATTGGCGCAATAAAAAAATGGGTAGTCCAGCACAAGCTCTGTTGGGACCTAGTTGGTCTTGGACCTGTTCCAAGTATCAATGCTTGGGACTAAGCCCAAACCGCTTGGTCCAGGATAGTGGGTCAGCCAACTGGGCTAATTTTTTTTAATAATGCATGACATGTAGTTATTATTTTATTCTTGTAAGTTGACTATACCAGTAGGTTTTATAAAATTTTGAAACTCTCAAAATTTTATCTTTATTGTTTTACTTTTAAATTTTTAATACATCAATTCATTAGTACTCTTTGTTTATTTTAAGTCTTTTTTTGACTTGATGTTATCTAAGTTTATTATTGTAAGCTTGTTAGTCAAATTGTTATTTAAGTCATTATGTAGTTTTAACTACTCTTTTTTCTAGTTATAAGTTTTTGTTTGATTGAATTTATTATTTATTTACTTCATTAAACAAACATAATTAAATAATTGTATCAAAAGATACCTGAATTTCATAAAAAATAAAAATAAAACAAGTCCAATTGGGCCTCAACCGGGCTACTCCACTAGCTAAGCTTGGTTTTAAAAATAGACCCAATTGGGGTCCATTTAAAGGCCTAGGATCACCCTTAGGACCGATTATGAACAGTACTAGGTTGGTCTTGGGACAAAACTTTTTTGAGCTAGTCCGTGTAGTCCTTGGTTAAACTTTTTTGGGATAATTACACTTTTCGTCCCCAAATTTTGCCACTTATTCGCTTTTGGTCCTCCAACATAGGTCTATTACGATATTGATTCTCAAACATCCATTTTTTTCACGCTTTTCGTCCCTACCGTTAACCATCCGTCAAACTTAACGGAAGAGCCTCACGTGGGAGGCACGTGAGGTGGAGAAATCTGAAAATAGGCAGCCAAAAGCCCCAATTTCACATTAGGGTTCATTTGCTACTTGAGAGAATTTTCCCAAAAATCCCCCTTTCTATCTCACCCAAATCCCTAACCCAAATCCTTTTCTCCTTTGATCAAATCCTCCATTTTGCTTACTTTTGTTAAATTATTCCTTTTAAGCAAAACCCACAATTTTGGAACCATAAATTGCTGCTGAAGTTTGGATTGCGACCTGGTTGCTGTTGGAGCAAAATCGCGATTTGCTGAAATTTGTTAGTAGACGATGGCAAGGCGCAACAAGCACGCGTTGGATTTCACTCCGGATTATGGTATGTCTTTGCTGATTTTGTTATATTATTTCTAAATTTTATTTCTAAAATTTGAGAATTCTTGGATTTTTGCCGAATCTATTATGTAGTTTGTGTTGTTGGGTTTCTGTTTCTGCTTATTTTATTAGACTTTTAGATTATTTTATGTTAGATTCTTGCTGAATTTGTGTTTCTGTTTCTGCTGCTGAGGGATATAATTTTGAAGGATTTTCTGTTTTTGTTTGTTTTTGTTTCTTGTTGGATATTAAATGAAACAATATAATTAGGTTTAATGGGAGATCCTAGTTGTTTTACACTGAAAATACATTATGGTGGAGTGATGAAACATACTCCACACAGAGAGTATATAGGAGGGAATATAGAGTACTTTGATTTTGGTTACATAGATCAAATAGGTATGCTAGATATGTAGGGGTATGCTGAGGAGTTAGGGTTTAAAGAAAGAGACAGAATCAGGTTTTGGATTACACATGGCAAGAACTTTGACAGATAATATAAAACAATTGAGAAAGATGCAGATGTGTATGGAATGAAAAAATACATGCCTAAAAGCTTTGAAGTTGATATATTTTTAGAGCATCTTGATATGGCTGGAGCAGTTGATAGTGAGATTTGGGTAATGACTCTGTTGTTATTGATGATTCTGGTTGGGTTAAGGGGATGGGGAATGAAATGGTTGTGGTGCATGAGGGGGCTGAAACTGAGGGTGAAGGTGTGTTTTTTGATAGTGATTATGATATGTCTGAAGATGATAGGTTATTTGAGAAATATGTTGATGTTGGGGTTGAGGGTAATGAATACATTAGTAAGGGTATGTATAATGGGCTGCAAGATGGGGAGGGTGAAGAAGACTGTGTGGGATCTGATGATGAATTTGTAAGTGAATCAAGTGATGAGGAAGAAAAGATGAAATATCCAATGTATAATCCTGGGAATGAAGGAAGGAATCCTGAAATTAAACTTGGTTTAATTTTCAATTGTAAGGAAGAGGCTAAGTTTGCAATTGAAAGCCATTGTTGAGAAGGGATATGATGGTTAGATTTCAAAAGAATGACAAAAAAAGATTGAGAGCAGTTTGTAAAATAAAGAAGGTTACACATGGTATGTGTATGTATCCAAAATGCAATATGACACTGCATGGCAAGTAAAATGTTATAATCCAGTTCATGATAAATGCTCCTGGAATTATAATAACACAAGCCTTAAAAGTGGGTGGATTGGGAGAACTTTCATTAAAAAATTCGAAGACAATACTAAGCTTGGCACATCAGAGTTTAGGAATGAACTTTGCACCACTTTGAAGGTTAATGTTTCAAAGTCACAAGCATGGAGAGTAAGAAGAAAGGCTTTTAATTTGTTGCAAGGTAGTACGGAGGAACAATTTAAGTAGATTTGGGATTACTATGAGGAGTTAGTAAGAAGCAATCCAGGTACCACTGTAAGGCTGAAACTGTATGATGAAAAATGGGGGAACAGAAAAGATTTCACAGATTTAAATGGTGATATTGGTTTTGAAAATGATTACCAATGGACCTTCATGCCTGATAAGATTCCTGCTTTTGAAACACCATTCCCAAACGCCTCCAATAGATTTTGTGTTAGACATTTGTATTCTAATATGAAAAAAGATGGTTTCAATGGTATTGCCATAAAAATGCACTTTGGGCAGTCGCAAAAAGTTCCAGAATTGAAGACTTTAACAGAAAAATGCAAGAATTTTAAATGCATTTAAAATGCACTTAAATGTCAACAAAAATCCATAATTAAACAATACATCATTAAGCAATACATCATCGAACAACCATAATTATTAATATCATAATACAAATCAAAAAACCAAATACAATTGACATAATTTTCAGCCTCTTGGTGTATTTTGCAATCAACTTTTCCAGTTTCTTCTTCTTTTTTCTTGTTGATTCCTTCTCTTTTTTCAATTCTTCTTCCTTGGCCTTGTACCTTTTGACTTCATCTTCTAATTTGTTGATTTTTCTCAACAAATCGAGAATTATCTTCTTCGATCTCTCACACATTTCTTCATTCCACCATTTGAAAAATCCACAATATCCGGGCATCTGAAATCAATTCATTTAAACCATCACCTCAACTTCTAATATTACAAAAAAACAGTATTTATTTACTGAATTAATCAATAAACCTTACCCCATAATTTGGGCAAGCATGATATCTTCTACCCGGATTTCGAGGAGTCCACGACGTCATTAACGGAAGCTTAAAACCACAATGGCAAAATATAGTTGCTGCATTTTCGTGGGAATATGAGGTGTTGCTGCTTGTGCTCATTTTGGAGCTTTTCTTACCTTTTGAGATGAAAATGTGGTGTTAATGTGCATGAAAGTGGGTATAGTATCATGAAAATGAAATAAATAGGGATGAGCATCAATTTGGAGGGAAAAAATTTGTTATTTTCCCTCCATTCTCCGCCTTACGTGCCTCTCACGTGAGGTTGTTCCGTTAAGTTTGACGGATGGTTAACGACAGGGACGAAAAGCGTAAACAAAATGATGTTTGAGGACCAATTTTATAATGGACCTATGTTGGAGGACCAAAAGCGAATAAGTGGCAAAGTTTGGGGACGAAAAGTGTAATTATCCCACCCGACCCACTATGCACCTTGAGTCCTGAGCAACAAATCCAAGTTTTGTCAAATTATTTAACAGGCTGGTGTTGAATAATAATATAATAAATCAATATACAACAATAAAAGTGTACCTCATAAAATGATTGAAACTACTCATTCTGATAACGTGTT
Organism: Sesamum alatum; assembly: GCA_034509735.1. NCBI lineage: Eukaryota > Viridiplantae > Streptophyta > Magnoliopsida > Lamiales > Pedaliaceae > Sesamum > Sesamum alatum. The sequence continues at coordinate 44,626,167 of JACGWO010000002.1, read as the reverse complement.
ATAAAATAATCAAAAGAAAAATTGAAGTTATGGAATATAACAAATTTCCACCGTCTTTTTCATATATCCAACAATACGTGTAAAATTATATTAATGACTTTATTTAATACTTTATATTAAATCATATCAAGACGTATTAAATATAGTCTAATACTATTAATGGTGATTTATTATTCCGATGTTACGTTTATTACAAGTATTGTATATTAAGGGTGAACTTTTTTTACTCTTTATTTGGCAAAATTTTAATTGAATTGAACCTTTTTTTGTGATTTATTTTCCAAACACCAATTTTAAATTTAGAATAAAACTGCACACACTTATCAGTTTGATTTTGATTTAGAACTAAAAAAACAACCAAAAATCGAACCCCACAATTAAATATATAATAAATTTTTTAAAATTATATATAAAAAATAATTTGATAATTAATTAATTATTTAGAAAAAATTCATATTCAAATTATAGAAGTCCAAAGTTCATTATCAAATGTTCACATTATAAAGCTCATTTTTGTAAAACTTAGATTTAGGCTCTATACAGAAAAATGTGTTTAAGTTTCACAATAACAAACCTAACTCATTAGAATTCCCCCCTTCCTCCTCTTTCTCTTTCATTTTCCCTTCTTGTCTCTCTATTTTTCTCTCCCCCTTTTCCTCTTTTCTGCCGTCCCCTATTCTCTCTTTTCTCATCCACCGTCCCTGCCCCGCCATCGTTGAGCACACTCTCCCCTTTGCTTCTCTCTTTTCTTTTTACTTATTCTAATATCTATTACCTTTTGTCAATAAAAGAGTTATTAACTTATATATTCTTGTTTTTTGTTATTCTCAACGTCTTATTTTTGTTATAAGTGTTAAAATTATCTGAAACCACACTTTTGATTTTGATTTGCAAAGCGGCAATTTAAAAAATTATTTTATAAAATCGTCAACAACAATTCAATTTAAAAATAATTTTTTTAAAAGAAAAAAACAGAATTTAACCGTGATCACCCCTACCTAATAGACACGTATACACTTAAAGTTCGAACATAAGACTTTCCTTATGGTCAAACCATTGAGTTGTTCCTCTGAAACAATAACAATTTGAGGTTAGAAGCAAATTGTCCCTGTGGGCACTCGGTTGCAATCCTCTCTCACCACTGGCCAAAGGTAAGTGGAGAATGTAGGTAGAAATACGGGAGAATTACACTTTTGGTCCCTCCATAATACCGCTAAAACAGTTTTGGCTCCCCTTCCTTCGCGAGTTACACTTTTGGTCCCAATTATATACATTTTTGAACACTTTTGGTCCTACCGTCAACTCTCCGTTAAGGGTTAACGGGAAATGCATGTGGTGCGCATGTGAGGCTGATTTTGGGATGAAATTTGTTGCATTTTTACGTTTAAATTGGTTGGCCTTAACTATAAAGCCATTTTGGCACCAAATCTTCTCTTAAAAAATTACAACCCCATCCCTATTTCACTTTCATAATTTGACCAAAATTTTGTTGCTCAATAACTACAAAATCAGATTTCTAGCCATGAGTAGAAGTTATTTAAATACTGATTTGGCCGTTGGGTCTCAAACGTTCCAAGTCGAGGACCTTGAGACAGGGCATCGAAAGTCCTATTGAGACTTGCGACAAGAGTCGTGTTCATTGGATGAGTGCCGTGTTTCATCGGCAACAGGCGTGGGACGCCTACACGATCTTGATGGGTTGGTCGACTGGGGTCGAGCCGACTGGACTGACTCACGGGGATCATCATATGGAAGCCTTGGAGGCTTGATCGGTATGATTGGTTTTCCCCGGTTCCGATAGTACGTGAGTAATCCTCAGACTTGAGGGATCATGGCAGTCACATGCACAGGACGGTTGTATCTTGGATCTGGCGAGAGGTGATCATTCTATAAGATGATTATCATAAGCCTTGTCCAGTGTAGTCGGAATGCGTAGCGAGGACGGTGGATTCCAAGAAGAGGATCCGTCCCCTGTCAGTATGTGACAGAGGTATCTCCTATGCACTCGGAGACACGTTCATGCTATTTGAAGTTGTGGCCACAGTGGTTGGTCGAACAAGGAATGGTTTCCTGTATCGACGCAATGAAGCATACGTGGTCTCGAGTATTAAGCATAGATGCCTAGTCAAAGATGGGAATCGACGCCCAATTCCATACCCTAAACTGAGGCCGGGAGACGGTAGACAGAAGGATCGTACCCGTACAAAATCGGCGCCTAAATGTTCACGCCAATTCATCTAGTCTCTAGTGCCATGGACCATTGCTAGACGGCCACCCATGGTAACGGGCCCTTGTGGAACACGGGCCCAAGTCTAACTGAGGGTGAACCTAAAGGGTCACACACAAATCACTGAGGAGGTTAAGAGATTGACTTGGAGTCAATCTCGAAGGATAAAATAAGTAATTGGATTACTTAAGGGAAAGTCCATTGGATGGACGGGCCGATATTGTATCGGGCCTTCGTTTAATCGGTAAATTGGATTTTCGATTAAATATGGACAGTTGAGACGTTGGATCTTGTAATTGGATTAAAAGATCAATGGGAATAATTTAAATGGACATTAAATTGGATTTAATATTGGGTTCGTCGTAATTGGATTACGGTAAAACCCGGTCCGTTAAATTTAACCCGAGAGGAGAAATATATCCTATTTTGGAATAGAAAGAAGTTGGACTTCTTCCCATAGATAGACATGGCCGAAATGCTCCCTTGGAGGAAGCAAAATCAGTCATGTTTCATGCTAGGTGGTATGTTGACTTATCTCTTTTGGAAAGAGACAAATCAACTCCAATCAAGCTCTTCCCTTTTGGTATGATTTGATCATACCATAAATTTTGGTAGGCTTGATTGAAGAATTAATGGTGATTGATTGAAATGTATCTAGACATCCTTGGATGAACCTAGACACATTCCAATAATCACATTAATTATGTATTTATATGATAATATACAACACCAAGCATATGTGAATCATTATTCATCTTTTTCTAGGAAAAAGAAGAAGGAATTTTCGGATCTCCTCTCTCCCTCTAACTCTCGGTTTTCTCCTCCCCACTTCTACTTGTGTTCTTCACTTGGTTTTGAATCAAGAGGAAGAACAAAGTAGGTTTAAGAGAACACTAATTCATAGTGTTCTTCTCTTAAACCGATTCCTTCATCAAACCCGTTTTCTTCTAGCAAGGAGAACGTGCGTTTCTTCCGGTGTGGTGTGGATCACCTTTGGAGAATCCATACGTTTGGATTTCGTGAGCATTCCGGAGAAGGAACAACGCAAGTAGCCGAGAGCACACGTTAAACAATCAAAGGTAACGGTTTCATTACGCTTTGGTTGATTTATTTTATATCTATGCCCTATGTGTTTAATATACGTTTTTAATATTTACACATCCTATATCGAACGCCCGGTTGAGCACCCAAGGGTACACCCCTTGGGATTCGTTTATTTAAATTAGATTTAAATTTACGCACCCTTTCTTGCTTTCTCGCTTCCGCTCGCGCTCCCGGGCGGATCCGCTTGTCCTTCAAGCTAGAAATCTAATTTTGAAACTATTGAACAACAAAATTGTAGTCAAATTATGAAAGTGAGAATAAGGATCGGGTTGTAATTTTTTTAGAGAGGATTTGGTGCCAAAATGACTTTATAGTGAAGGCCAACCAATTTAGGTGCCAAAATGCAATAAATTTTCCCCCAAAATCAGCCTCACATGCGCACCACGTGCGTTTTCCGGCCACTCTTAACGGAGAGTTAAGGGTAGAACCAAAAGTGTTCAAAAATATGTCTAATTGGGACCAAAAGTGTAACTCGCGAATGAAGGGGGACCAAAGCTATTTTAGTGTTATTATGAAGGGACCAAAAGTGTAATTCTCCCGTAAAAATGCTCACACACACATGGAGAGAAAGAAGGGAGATGAATTTGGCCCGGTGGAAGCGAAATTGATTGAATGAAAAGTCGTATTATGACATATATTATATATGTACATGAAAAGTCGTATAATTCATGTATATAAGAGGTATATTATATATGTAGATCACGTGACATATAAAAGAAGGCTTAATTGTATTTATTGTCCCGTATATTAAGGAGGTGGTAAAATAAGGACACTAAGAGTATGTTTGTGTGACGTTCGTAGGATTTTATAAATAATTGAGAGATTAATTAGTAATTATTAAGAAAATTTGAGTTAATTATAAATAAATTATAGATTGAAATTTGAATATGATAAAACTTGAACGGAATAAATTGGAACTCATTATAATATTTGGGAGCGAATTATATTAATTATAAATATATAATAATAATAATAATAATAATAATAATAAAGATATATATATATATAATAATATAATATATATATATATATAGGTAGAGAGAAAGTGGGGGTGGGAGTCACCCCACCACCACCACCACGTCATATATCATTAATATAATATATATATGTGTGTGTGTGTTTGGGTCAAATACACAAAAAAGATAAACATTCTACAAACATAACATTTCATCAACATTTTTTTTCATTTGAAGTTTCTCTCCGGGAAGACGAAGAATCAGGTATGGAAATTTTGCTTTTTAAAATTTTATTAATTTATATAATTATATTATGTAATTAGTTCATTTACTAAATGTAGTTTATATTGACCGATTTACTATTTAATCGAAAAAATTTATGAGTTTGACTAGTTAAACTAGTGTTATATTAAATATCACATTTGATATAAGATTGCTATAATTGGGTAACTAAATTACTAGATTTGCTAGATTTAATCACTATTGTAGTTAATGTATTCAATTTCATCGGGTGTATTGACTAAATACTTAATTATATATATTGGTGTTTAATCATATTATATAATAGCAAGGAATTGATAGGAATTAATAGAAATATTATTGAAAAGTTATTTAAGAAAATATACGATTTTTATAATAATTTAAGTTAGAAATATTATTAACACCGGTAGTTATAATGATATGAGGGTTTTATAAAATGAAATTTTATGCGTTAGTTGATAAATTAAAATATACCTAAGAAGTGTAGAAAGTTAAGTTATTTAAAATAAAATGGAACGGGGGGTTGAATTTCTACATAAATAGAACGATGCGAATATTATATAATATATTAATTAGAACTTACGATATTTATGAGTTATTGATCGTATAAATTATAATTTACTATAGGACGTGACGATAAAGTGGAGGGTTGAGCAGCTTTTCGTGTTGACAAGACCATTTTGAGATTTGAGGTAAGTATAGCTAATTGGTTTATATATATATATGTATATAAATATAAATTGTTGGATATAAATATATATTTATATGCTTATGTGAGATATATACATTGTTGGATATAAATATATTTATATGTTTATGTGAGAACTTGATATTGAATTTTGGATATATATATATATATATAATTATGAGGATATGAATATGGATTGTTTATATACTTGATTATGGGTGTCGATTGTGATTAAGATGATCGTTATATCTGTGGAATTGCTATTATGTGCTAAAGTGTGATTGTGCTGCACGGATGTTGGATGAATGATTGTGGGGTTATATAATTGATTGTGATATGAAGTCAAATAGGAATGGTATTGACGAGCGAATGATTAAAATGAAACGATGGCTTAACTAACTGGGGAGCATACTCAATGGCTTACAATGATACGATCAATGATGAGCTGTGTGCTGTCATTGATCAATGGAGATGATGGGATACACACGAGCTGTGTGCTGTGTGGTATCAGTGAGGATGAGATACACACGAGCTGTGTGCTGTGTGATATCAGAAAAGAAAAAGAGAGTGGAAGGAGTAATGTGATTGAGATGATGATGATGGGATGATAGCCGGCTAAGCTCATTGAGTGATGCACTCCAGGTTGGATAAGCAGGGCCCTAAGGAAACAACTGAATTGCCTCTATTATGTCTTGAGTTGATATCTTATTGTAGTTATGTGATTTCTTATCTGCTGTAATGTATGTCGCATGTTGGATTGTATTGGTATAACTTGTTTTATACTTGATTGGTTGCTCGTATACTTATATATATAGATCGAAAGGCTATACTTATTGAGTAGGCAGCTCATTCCTTGCCACATACGTTTCAGGAGATAGGTCGCACGGACTAATACTATTGGATCTTGAGTCGTGCGTGACACTGAATAGGTGGGTCAGCCGTGACATCAGAGGTGGAAGTTTTGAGTTATGTAACTTAAACATCCTAGGGTTGTAGAGTTACTTTAAAATTCTGGACAGTGGGTCGTTGGTCAACTTTTTGTTAAGTTATGTACATTTGTGGGGAGTATATATAAGGTTTTTTTTGGCTATGTTTATTATCTCATGTTGTATATATATTTGTTATATTGATAGATAAAATTTGTATTACGTTATAAGATAAGTTGAGATTAAGAAAATGGAAGATTAATTAATGGTAACTAGGTGTAGTAAAGTAGGGGGTGTTACATTAGGTGGTATCAGAGCAGGTCTACGTTTCTAGGGTGTTTGGTTGGCTATGAGATGTGTCTAATGGCTGAATTGTCTAATGTAGGATGGCTTCTCAAGGAGCACGTGCTGACCCATTAGCTGGTAGGAAGTGTCAGGGGAGTCCGAAGAGGGCTCGATTGCACCTGCGAGTGCAGGTGGGGTGGAGATAGGTCGAGAGGGTGTTGGTGGTGATGCTCCTATTCTCCCGGTGGTGCTCCAGCGGTAGGGTTACCACCAGAATTTGCACAGATTCTTCAAATGGCCCTCCAGGCCCAAGCACAGCCCAAGCACAATTTCTTGCACAGGCGCATGCACCCGCTCCAGCGCCAGCACTAGCAGTTACTACAATTGATCGTAATTATGAAAGAATCAAAAAGATGGGAGCTGCTGAATTTGAGGGTACCTTGGATCCTGAGATTGCTGAGAGATGGTGGGAAAAGGTCGAAGACGTGCTGAACTTAGTGAACTGTACTCCGGAGAATCGACCTTAAGTATGTTGTTTCATTGTTCGTGGGGAATGCCTTGATTTGGTGGAGGTCCGTAAAGAGGGCATATGAGCCAAGAGAGATAACTTGGGCTGAGTTTCAGAGCGAGTTCGATGATAAATACAGACCCAGATGTACCGAGATAAGAAGAGGATGGAATTTCTAAATTTAGTGCAAGGGGATGATCAGACAGTGGCAGAATATGAACTTCGTTTTGCTGCATTAGCCAAGTATGCACCAGAAGCAATAGCGACACAAGAGGATCGTTGTTACCGTTTTGAGCAGGGGCTACGACCGGAGATAAAAAAAGGGTCTGGCAGTTAGAATTACGAATTCAAAACTCTTGTTGAGTCAGCGGTTCGGATGGGAGAGGCTGTAACCGAAGAGAAGAAGAACATGGAAGAAAAGAGAAAAATCGACATATGCAGTGGGGAGTCGAGTAGGTCGACCAAGAGGGGAACGGGTCGTTCATTTTCTGCAGGAGGAGGGAACTTTTCGCGTGGTGGACCTGCTTTCCGAGGAAGTAGTGGACCGAGGTTCAGTGGACCAACGAGTTTTCAATAGAGGCCCGATCGAGCGCAGTTCATTTACTATGCCTTCTATTGGATCAGGTAGGGGAGCTGGACAGAGTTACAACAGGGGGTCAGCTTTCATTTCTAGTTGTTCTACTTGTGGGAGGCGACATTCAGGACAGTGTTGGGGACCAGATGCTATACCCAGGATTTGTTATAACTGCGGAGGTAGAGGACACATATATAGGGATTGTCCCAGTCAGACCGTGAGTTTAGGTGGAAGTGCGTCCAGAGAGACCCAAAGTCAAAGCAGTATTGGGAGCAGTGGCCGAGGAGTTGAGAGAGGCAGAGGCAGAGGTAGGGGTAGAGGCACTGGTAACAGAGATGGTGACCACACTACTGATGGGGATGCGAGGGGGTCCGGAGCACAAAGTTCACTCAGAGACAGACCCAAGCAAGAATATACAACATGACCAGAGAAGAAGCTCCAGCTTCGAAATGACGTGATATCAGGTACGATCTTGTTATTTAACGTTGAGGCTTATGTTTTGATTGATCCTGGCTCTACGCATTCATATATATCATCAGAATTTGCATCAAAAATACCAGGTGAGAATAGTCCTTTGGGATATAATTTGATGGTTTATCTACCTGTGGGAGGGGGTGTAGTAGTGAATAGTGTTAAGAGGTGAGTTTGGTGAGGATTGGAGATGTAAATTTGCCTGTGGATCTCGTAGTAATGAATTTGAAGGAGTTTGATGTAATTTTGGGGATGGATTGGCTAGCACAACATAAAGCAGTGGTTGATTGTTATAAAAGGAAGTGACGATTGAATCGTCCGGCCAGCCAAAAGTAGTATTCGTGGGGGAGCGACAGGTAGTGCCAGTTTGTGTAATATCAGCCATGGAGGCAAGACAATTAATGCTAGAAGGATGTGAGGCATATCTAGCTCATGTGATAGATGCAGAGAAGGTTAATCTCACATTGGAGGAAATTCCTATAGTGAGGGATTTTCCTGAAGTGTTTCCCTGATGACTTACCAGGTTTGCCACCACATACGGAAGTGGACCTTTACGATAGAAACTCTTCCAGGAGTTGCCCCGATTTCTATTGCACCGTATAGAATGGCCCCAGTGGAATTGCAAGAACTTAAGAAACAAATAGAAGAATTGTTGGAGAAAGGATTTATCAGACCGAGTACTTCACCGTGGGGGGCACCAGTGCTATTTGTGAAGAA